>VWZP01008069.1:1454720-1594055 GCA_013396995.1 Dicaeum eximium | reverse complement strand
ACCCAGCGGCCGCCCGCGGAACTGGGCTCTTAAAGGGGCCGCGCTCCCCGCCTGCCCCGCAGACCCCGGCCCGCGGTGCCCCGTCCCCCGCTCATCCGGGTGCGGGTGAGTGCGTGAGCCTGGAGCCTGGTGTGTGATGACGGGACCGTGGGCTCTTCTGTGCCACACTGCTGGCAGTCTGGTTTACCTGTGCCACTCATTGCCATCCCATTCTCTAGTGTCCCATCCCGTCTCTCACGCATCCCACCCTTTGCCAACCCATCTCACTCCATTCTCCCCCAGCTCATTCCATACATCATCATCATCCTATTGGATGGGATCATCCTACTTCACTCATCCCATCTCATTGTACCACAAACCCTCCCACCCTCGATTCCCACCACACAGACAGGGATGAATGCTGTGATCCTGGCTAAGCTGAAACCATACAGAGAGCACCCTGAAGTGGCCTCTCCCAGGACCCCTAGCCTTACCCACAAGGTGCCTCGCCCATCACATTCCTGGTGGGAGAAGGTGCTGGTTACCATGCATGCAGCCACAGCTTCCAAGCCTGTGCGTGCCTCAGTCTTCTTTCCCCTCTGTCCTGACTTTGCTATGGGGAGGTTTTGGGGCCCTGTCTGGGACAGACTCTGCTCCCTCGGGATGGTGTATGCACACACACTGTCCTGGTGGCTGGAGCTGGCACGTCCCCATCCTTCAGGACAGACACAGGTCTGCCATGATGGGTGTGGGACATGGGCTGCCACCTGTCCTGGCCCTCTGCGCTGCATCTGCCCCTCAGATACCTGGGGAGGCTTCACTTGGGCTTAGCAAAATCCTGCAAGTCCCTGATGCTGGGGAATGCTGACGGCCCTGGTCGCTGGGAGTGGCTGGAACTCCAGCAGGTCCAGGACAGTGGGGTGCTGGCTGGTCGCTTCACCGTGGGCAGCCTCGTCCCCCTCGCAGAGCCATCGGGGCTGTCCCTGCAGACAGCTGCCATCCCCAAGTGGCACCTCCCCACAGTGCTCCTGCCCCAAAACTCCCTCTCTGTGCAGCCCCAGCCCTGGCACAGCGGGGAGGCTGCAGGACCACACTCCTGGCCACGCTCCCTGCGGCTGCTGGCAGGAACAGGAATTTGGGAGGTTATCAGGGCTGGCTACGGTTGACCTCTCCTCTGTGAGGGCAGACACAGAGCACATCCGTATCCCCTCTGCCTTCTGCTGCACACTCCCACCTGGGCTAGGGATGGGCATTTTCCTCCCATGTTCTGGAAGGATTTGGCTTCTTCCCGAGCCCTGGCCAGAGAGGCTGGCACAGACCTGAGCTCTGCCTGGGCAGCTGAAAATTTGGAGATGACCATTCCTACTGCAGGAATTCTGGCATCCTCTGGGAGTTGTGGGGAGTCTTGCCAGAATGCTGTGCCCTGAGGACTGCCACAGTGCCCCAACACCACTGGCCACGACTCCTGAAGGAAAAGTCGTGCCCAAGAGAGCCGGGGTGCTGATTTAAGACGGGACATATGACTGTGATAAATCTCTGTGAGGGACAGGAGATGCAGCAAATGGGGATTGTGCTCTCCAGGTAAAGGGAAGTGGCTGGGGAGCAAAGCAGCAGTAAGGGGATTGCACTCGTGGAAAATGCCAAAGTTTGAGGAAAGAAGCAGAAGTTGTTGGTTTGGAGTTGCTGTCACTCAAGGAGATAAGCAGCAGAGAAGTGAGTGATGAAGCTGGCATCTTTAACACAGGCACGGGGGTATAATGCAGCACCAGTGGGGAAGGAGAGGGCTAGGGGCTGATGGAGATGCTGAGAATCTTAACCAAAGGCCAGGCTCAGGGTGGGAAGATTTGCTGTCTCCCTGTGAAGTCACTCCCGGGAAATCCCCTCCCTGCCGGCTTAGTGAGATGCAGAAACCTCGTTTATTCTGCAATTCCAGAGGTCTGAGTTACCCAAGCACAAAATTTCTGAACGGAGCACATGGGGAAATTGCTTATTCACACTTGAATAACTCAAAAATGGCTGAACCAATTTTACTTAAACTTTCTCCAAGAATTCCCCTTGGAGCCAAGCCATGCCTGGCAAATTTCAGCCCGAAAGGAATTTATTTCAGAATAGGATGAGAAATTGGAGCAGGCAGCGGGGGTGCGCGGGCTGGGGGAGGATGCTCCATACAATCGCGCCGCTCCCCACGTGCTGTAATTAATGACCCCTCTCGCTCCCACTGGGCCGGTGCTGCCAGCCGGCCTCTCCCGGGGCCTCCGTTCCCCGGTGCCGGCGGCTGCAGCGCCGCGGCCCCGCCCGGGGCTGAGGCTTTCAGGGCAGCTCGTTGGCCAGGGAGCCCTGGTCGCTGCCTGTGTGTTGCAGCTGGTGAGCAGCGTGGGGAGCAGCGCTGGCAGGGCTCCGACGCCTGCACAATACCAAATAACTGCGGTAACCGCGTGGTATTTGCTGGCAGAGGCTGGGTGCTGAGTGCCAACCCGCCTGCTTGGGCACGGACTCGGGGCTGAGGACGGCGCTGCTGTGGCCCCAGGGACGGGGTGATGGCGTGGCTGGGGGATAGGCACGGCTGTGTAAACACGGACAGCTCCCAGCCACGCCATGTCCCCGCACACACGCTCAGCCCTGATCCCCTCCCTGCGACCTCGGGGTGACGGCTGGAGCTGAGCAGGGCTGCCACGAGCACTGCTGTTAGCAAGACGTGGCCAGGCACGGGCCGAGAGATGAAACGTGGGGCTGTGTGACAGGCAGGCGAGTTTGTCTGCAGCACCGACCGGAGTTAGTGATGCTCTGCCTTAGAGTAGCCTCCAGCCTGCACGGCAAAGCTGCGGTGCCCACGGTGTCCCTGGGAGGCATTCCTGTGCAGACAGGGAGTGGCAGACATGAAAGGAAAACCTCGAAAACCAGCAACGGCCATGGAAGGTTCAGAGGACAAACCTCCAGCCCAGCCCTCTCTCCGTAAGAAATTTCTCACCCAGAGACTCCATCCTGCTGGAGCAAGCCTGACTTTCACTCCCCGTTGGCAGACACAGCCCTGCTGTGCTCCGGTGGCGGGTCCGTGTCACACGGGCACACGCACGGTGTGTTTGGAGCGCGGCCCCGCTCACGGGAGCACCCACACCCTGCCCGCTGCGCCAGCCACCGCC
Organism: Dicaeum eximium; assembly: GCA_013396995.1. NCBI lineage: Eukaryota > Metazoa > Chordata > Aves > Passeriformes > Dicaeidae > Dicaeum > Dicaeum eximium. The sequence continues at coordinate 1,590,936 of VWZP01008069.1, read as the reverse complement.
CCTCGCCTCCTCTGCGTGCGGCAACCTCAGCTGCAGTTTCATAAGGGAAGATGTTTAGGGAACAATTATTCATATTTTCTCAGAAGATCTAAGGGGCATCAAATGAAATTACCCAGCAAGAGTGTAAAAACAAACAGAAGGGAGTATATTCCTCACGGGGCAGCCGGTCCCAGGAGTTCATTGCCACGAGGTAAGTATGGGGACATGTGTTTGAAAGGTGGAACTGGATGAATGCAAGAAAAAGCCCTGCAAGAGGCCTCCGTTGTCTGATCACCTGGAGCACAGCTGTGCTGGGGATGTGGGAAGCTGGGTGGGGATTTCCCCATGTTTCTGGGCTGGATACCCTGTAGGGGGGTAGTAGGGGCCATCATGGCATCAAGTGACATCTCCAAGTCCTCTGTCCAAAGGGCTGCACTCAGAGGGGCGACATCTGAGCGGGCACCTGGGTCAGTCATGCTGCTGTTGGGGGGTCCCCTTGTACCATGCCCAGTGCAAGGGGAGCCCCTTGGGGCCCCGTTCTCAGGGCAGGGAGCACTGCCGGGTGCCAGCTCGCCCAGCCGGTGCGTTCCCCGCCAGACCAGTGCCGGCTCCAGCCTGTCTCCTTCCCAGGCTTCCTGAGCGCTTGCCCCTCCGGGAGCTCCTCCCTGTGCTGCCAGGAGTTTGGCGCTGCCGGCGGGTCGGGGCGGCCGGCAGCACCCGTGCCAGCCCGTTTGGGCCCAGCAAGGAAGCCACCGTGTGCTGCTCATGGTCCCTACTTCAAAACCTTCTCCCATCCCACCCACATCCACCACCCCTCACCTCTGGCAGCTTCAGGATGCAGTTAAACACTTCAGCACTTAAAATTTCAGGTGCTAATTGCTTAGTAATGAAAACTTTAATCACAGGGCAATTAAAACCTTAAGTAGCTGTGGGAGATCCATTCCACGTCAACAAAAAGAGTGCCGTCACTGCTCCGGCACCGCCCTGGCACGGCGGGGCACGGCAGGGCCGGGAGAGCCCATCCTGCAGCCCCCACTGCCCCTGCTCCGGGAATCTGGGGAGCCCCCCCTTCCCACGCCGAGCGGGAGGTGGCCGAGGAATGATCAGCTACTGCTGTAAAACTTTAAACCCAGCTAATTTTGGATTAAGTGCCATATGAAAGGGTTTTGTTATTTTAAATCTCCTACTTTCCAAATTCCCAGGATTAAAATTCTCTGCATTTATTTTAACCACATAACATTTGCAGACAAATCACTTCTCCCACTGCAAAGTTTGAAGCAGGCTTAGCAGATCTAAAGCCCAGCCACAAGCTCCAGGGTGGAATCGCTGGAAGCGGCTGCCAGCGGCCGCCAGCCCCTTTCGCTGGCGCTTGCAGCAGAGCTCAGCCACTGTGTCTGCAGGGGGAAAGGGCCTGCTTGGTGCTGGAGCCCTGGCAGGCAGCAGGAGAAGGAAGGGTGGCTGTCATCCTGGCTTCTGGGCTCGTTCCTGCACTGGGGATGTGCCCTTGGGAAAATCTGATGAGGCTCGTGTGTTTGCAGAGCAAGCCCTGTCCGTATGCTGCAGGGTGCATGTTGCAACCGTGCTGATGCTGTCCAGGTGACACTGTCCAGTTCTGCACCAGCCCTTTGTCACCAGGTGCTGACAAATGCCACACTAAAAATAAATAAAAATCAGTATTTTTGCCTTTCCCCCCTGTTCTGCAGTCCACTGGGGCTGAAAGGGAAAGGAAGGCATCCAGCCTCGCGTGATTCCGGCTCTGTGGGAGGCAAAGGACGAGGTTTGTCCCCCAGCTGCTGGGAGGTGTGGGAAACATGGGTGCCTGTGGGCAGCAAACTGCCCCCTGCTCTTTATCAAAAGCAGCATCAGTGTCTGGCAAATGTCACTGTCCTGCATGCTTCCCAGCTGGGAGGTCCATTTCCTCCTCCCCTCGCCCCCTTCCCCTCGCTGCCTCCCAGCCCTGCGGCAGGACGGGGCCGGCAGGATGGGGACGCGCTGGTGGGTGGGTGGCCGTGGGACTGGGGGGACAAGGCAGGGTCGTCAGCTGATGATGCATCACCCTCACCCAGCCCACTGCTCTCTCAGGCACCTTTGCTAACCATGCAATTAGCAGCCTGGCCCGATTAGGGACATTCAAGGGGGCTGCAGCTGAAATGCCAGTGCAGAGGCCATCTGCATGCTCAGCCCTGAGCTGGCGTCAGCTGGGTGCCCGCCTTGGTCACAGGAAGCAGATAATCTCCAAACCCAGAGATTTAGGGGCTGAAACCTGCTTTGTGCCACAACCTGATCCCAGAGAGACATTCCCAGGTAGGGGATAGTGACCCCCAAATGGGGTGATAAGATATTTGGGGCTCATGCTCATAGTAGGAGATGCTGGCAGACCTCCTGGCTGCAAAAATCCAAGAGGCCTCTCCTGACCCTGCATGCCCTGCAAAGATGGTTGCTCCTCTGCACAGAAGAGGAACCAGCACCATGTCCTGCTGGGGCAGCCTGGGAATAGCCAGAGGTGATGGTGGCAGTGGGCACAATGGGACCAAAGCAGGGCCCAGCACAGAGCCTAAACCCCAGCAGCCTCCACCTGCCCACCCCCAGCAGGCACTGTGGGCCAGGAGCAGCCCTCAGAGCAGGGCAGCTTTCCTGGGTTCTAAGGTGAGGCTTTGGCCTTCCCTGACCTTGGGGCAGTAGCCTGGTCCTGCTTCCCATCCCACCTGGAGCATTCTTGCCCAAAGCCAGCTCCGGATGCTGCGCCTCTCATTGCCATGGCAACCCCCATCCTTGCCGGGTTGCCATGGCTCCCCGGCCCCCAGCCGCAGCCGCATCCTCAGCATCAAGAGGACCCAGTGATTTGGGTCCTTGGGGGCTATGACTGTGGGATGCAGGGCCTGGAGGGAGGAGGGCTGATGGATCGCTGACATCTCCATATCACACTGAGGTTTGGGCTCTGGGACCACCTAGGACCTTGGGAGGCTGGTGGGGACAGGGTCCCCAAGGAGAATCACTGATGACATGGGGATGGCATCACTTCACAAACCAGCCTCGTACTTTCCAAACCTGCCTCCTTCCAGCCTGGGGTTTCTTGGCTTGGCGCAGCTGCCACAGCACGACAGGTTTGTGTTGGTGGGCAGGCACGCAGGTGCTGGAGCCCTTTGGTGTGGCTGTGTGCTGGCACCATCAACTGTGGCAAGCACACGTGACCATGCTCTTGTCCATTGCCCACTGTCCCCTCAAAACATGGACCCACCAATCAGAAACACCCTACCAGGCCCTTGGGAGAAACCTGAGCATGGGGATGCTGTCGTGCACTTGCTGTGCCCAGCTTAGGGCTGTGCTCAGCAGCAGCACGAGCCCGGCGGGCTCCAGGCCTGGCGTGCTAAATAAACACAGCCACCGTGAGAAAAAGGCAGCCAGGAAAAAATAGTCAAATAAAATAATAAGTCAGAGGAATAAACAAAGTGGGGACGTGCCCAGGCATGGCACAAGCCTCCGACGTAGCAGTTCCAAGCCGGGCCTGCCCCAGCCCCTGCAGGTGGTGGAGCCCGGCCTGCTGGCAGCGCCCTGGCCGGCCGCACCCCCAGCCCAGCTTCCCCCTGGCTGCAGGAATCCCCTCTCCCCGTCACACCACATTCCTAGGGTGCCCGAGGATGGAGGTGCAAACACCCTGGGAGAGGTGCCAGGCAATTCCTGGCCTGCCTGGGATTTGCATCCGCTGCCCTGGTGCTTGGCTTGAGAGGGATAAGCCCAGGCTTAGCTGCTGCTTCCCCTGGGGCTGGCTGCCAGTTCCTAACCAGTTTTGCCGTAGCCCTTTCCCACACTAACTGGGGTCAAGGGAGCTGTGTGGCCTCCATCCCACCTCTTCCCTCCAGCGCTCAGGAGCTTTCATGGTTTAAACAATTTGCTGCAAAGCAGACGGTGCGAGGGTGGGAAAAGGGCAGTCCTGAGGGCAGGGGTCTGAAGTTGGGTGGCACTGTGAGGAGTCCACAGGGGATGTCTGCAGGCTGAAGAGCTGGAGTATAGACCCACAGCAGCCCCCTTGGAGCCTGGATGAAGTTTGGGTGGTGTCAGAGAGGGGAGCAGCTGAGAACCTGCAAACTCAGTGCTTCCCTGGGAAATCCCACATCGCAGGGCCCTGCTGGAAACAAGGGAGAGAGCAGCTCAGGCTCAGGGTGTGACACACTGTCCCCATCACCACAAACCTCCTTTACAACTCTCCGCAGGGCCCTGACACTTCACCCCTCTCTCTCTCCAGCTGGCAGCCAGCGGTGCTCAGCCAGGGAACAAAGGAGCATGGTTTAAAGTAGCCAGTTATTTTAAGAGCCTGCACTGGCTGTGACAAGCGGAAAATAGAAAGAAAACCAGAATAAGCAATGAGAGAGCATTCCCTGGTACGTACTTTCTCAGCAGTGCTTTCATGCTTTCGGTGTAAAATTTATTGTGGGCAAAAAAAAATTGGAATAAAAGGAAAATTGCCTCAAAGCCCATCCGCAAAACAGCACCTGGGTGTCCTGGCGGGGCAGGACGCCAGCAACGTGGCACTGGGAACAGCCAGGCACTCAGCTGATGGGATTTTGCACATAAACTTCACATCTTCAGATTTCCTTTGGCTTTCCAGCCTGAAAGGTTGAGTACAAAACAAATTACTGGTGTGCCATGCTTCGCTCCAGCAGCCAGGCAGATGGACCTGCTGGGGCCCCAGCACAGCCTGGCTCACCCTGGGAGCAGCCATGGCAGAGCTGCAGCTTTGGCATGACCCGGACATCCTTTGTCTCCTCTGGCACAATTCTGCTGAGGTTTCCAAGTGAGCCTTGTTTGATCTTTGCCTCCACATGTCTGGAGGAGCAGCCTGACTTCTCCCTGTGTTGGGATGCTTTCCCATGCTGCTCAGCAATGAGGCTCCAAGGATGTTGTAAAAAGATCAGGGACATAAGATTCATCGCCCTAAGAGTACAAAATTCCTGAAAAGAGCCTGTCACAGCACAGCCCTCTCCACAGCACACTGACCAGGGTGCTGTGCTGGCCATCCTGGCTCCCCTGACATAGGAAATGTCTCTTAAAACCTGCAGCAGTGTGGGCTTTTCCTAAAGGCATTAGATACACCATTATACTGGGGAAAACCCAGTGAGGAGGTGTAGAGGAATGTGAGATGTGTTGCTCCAGCAGCCCGTGTGTGACAGGGCCTGTTCAGCAGGCCTGTGGCTGGGTGACCCTGGTGTGCCCCTACCCTCCATCTCCATGTGAGCCTGGTGGGATGGGGAGGAGAAGGGTGGTGAGGGAGGATCTGCCCACCCCACATCAGCGTGGAGGAGAAGTCAGAGAAGGCTGACAGGCAGAAAGGTGCATGTGGGACTATGCTGAGTGCCAAAATACCCCCAGGCTGAGAGCTGGTGGTCCTGGCACAGGAGGGGATCTGCTGTCCTTTGGCAGGAGGGGACCAGGTGTGGTCCCCAAATCGGCTGCACCACCTCAGAGAGCAGCAGTTCCTGACCCAGCCAGGTACTGCTTTGTCCCTTGCAATAACTATCCATGATACTGTGGCACATCTCTGTAATCCACAGGGCAGTATGGCTTTTTTTCCCTTCTAACTGCTTACTAAGGCGAGAACACCATGGAAAACCAGCCCAAGGAAGCTGCTGGGATGCCAGGTGGAACATCCCTGCTTACTCCTTGCTGGAGTCCCAAACTGCTCCCACATCATGCCCTGCACCATTTCCACTTGCAGCAGGTATGGCAGCACGTGGGGTGGACTAATGGGGAATGGGGCCAGGGAGAGGACACTGACTTCAACCCTCCCCTGGGAAACACACACAGACCTCCAGATTGTGCCCTAAAGGATGGTCATACTGGAGGGGTGCTGAAGGCAGCCCCTAGGACAAGCAGTGCCTGGGACCCCACAGTGCCAGGACCCCTCAGCCAGGGGCTGGGCAGGTGCAGCCATGGGTGCTCCACAACCCCCCGGGTTCCTGGCCTCCAGCAGAGCATCTGGGGGGAGGTCAAGCAGTTTCTTCAGTCTCTCTCCCCTCCCTTTCCAAGATGAAGAATTTAATTTTAGTTTTTACAGCTCCTCCTAGGTGGATAAATCCCTTCCTGGCGAGTCCAAGCCCTGGAAAATCTTGTGAATCTAACGCTGGCCCTTCTGGCAGTCACTGCAGCAATTCCTGTTTCTCTCCAGCCGCACTCTGTAAAGTTTTATAGTTTCCTGGTTGTAGCTGCAAGGCCCCAGCCGTGCCGAGGAGGGTGGCGGGGGGAGAGCCCAGCACTCAGGAACTCGAGGCCAGGGAGGAGAAGCAGGGAACCGTGGCCTGGTGGGATGTGCCAGGGAGCTGCCAGGCCCCTCTGTGGGCTCATCCAGGCAGGAATGTTCTGTGCAGAGGGTGGTGCAGTCCTGCATGTGGGGATGAGGTCCATCCCAGATCTCATCCCATCCCAGCATGGATCTGGGCCGGCCCTGCCTGTGTGCCCCAGGCTGGTGGCAGGAAGATGCCACTGTCACCCAGCATGGGGAACATGCCTGGGGAGTGGGCAGAGCTGCTGGTGTCAGAGCCCTGCTGGGTGCAAGGAGGGCCCCAGCTTGAAACCTGGTGCTCCTCCCTAATGAAAATCAGCTTTATATCTGCTTTGTATCAGCACAGCACTGCTCCAGCCCTGGGGGGATGAAGAACCTGGAGAGCAAGCAGTGCCATGGTACAGCCCATCACCCAGCTCATCCCCATTGGCCACATGCATGTCCTCAGAGGGTGATGTGGCACCTTCGCAGGCATGAAACCAGGTCACAGAGGTGCAGCTTTGGCTGGGACCAGCTTCATCCTAGTGCAGGACATGGTACTTTGCTGACCAAGTGACCATAGAGGCCTCTCTGCTTGCTCCCTGTACCACCAGCTTTGCAGGGACAGCAGTGCTCCCCGGGTGATCCACTCCCCATGGTGATCCACTCCCCTGGGAGCCTTGGGCACCCATGTATGGAATGGATAAAGCCTCGTATCACCAAACCTCTTGATTTTCTTTCTGATCCTTACCTGTATTTGGCAACCTCTGATGGAAAGTTTGACCCCCAGAAATATCAACAATGAGAGGATGGGTCTGGTGGCTGTGGGAGTCAGAGACAAGTCCCTGCTAAATTCCCCATCATGGCTAAAAGTCCTGGCTGATGTTTGGCTTTATTAGGGAAGCTGTGAGAGAGTGAGTGCCAGCACTGTAATGCCACCAGCTCTGTTAATACTTATGCTCTGCCTCTGAGCGCCAAAGTCACCATGCTCAGCTCTGTCTGCTCTGCTGCCAGAAGAATACATTAAAAACAGCCCAGAGAGAGGCAGCGAGTGTGACAGGCAGGAAGGTGCCTGGGAAAAAAGAAAGAGAGGAATGAAAGGGATGTGACAGTGGTACGCAGCCTCCTGCACCAGCCCAGTGCTCTGCCACTGGGTCTCGTGGGACTGCAAGGCATCACAGGAGCCAGGAGATTGTGGCTGGGATGAGGATGGATGGATGGGACACAGCGTTTCCACTGCTGACCCTGCAGTGGGTCTCTCTCACGTATTCCCCAGTCACCCAGCAGCCAGGGAAAAGAGAATGCCTGCAGACGCAGGGCACCCATGGGCGCTGGGGTGGGTTGTAGCACAAGTGGGACCTAGGGGAAGGGGATGCTCTTGAGTGAGTGCCACATGGGTAAATCTCTCCCTGTCTTCCTCTTCCTGCAGCAGCCAGGCTGGGATGTCCCCATCCCCTCCGCCAGCGCCGTGTCGCTGGAGGGACATCACGGGTCACCGAGCAGCAGAGAGACCTGTCTAACCCTTCACACCCTTCCCAGAAACGAGGGGCCAGCGGGAGGTGGCGAGGGGGGCTGTAAACTCTGCATTACCACTAATTAAGCACTTGGCGGTCACCGAGGCTTCCCAACACGCCTCTTTCCCTGACACTTTTACTGTTTGGGGAAATGGTGTCTCGGGCCTTTGATGAACTCGCTATGAAGTTGAAAGGAGCTTGTGGCGCGGTGCCAGGGCCCATCACAATTGTCTCTCGGGCTGGGGATGGGAAATGACCCATTTATAAAAAGTGAGGTGATAAATTAGACCTGGGAAATGGGAGCCACCGATGGTGGATAAAAGGCAGGATGGGCCGGACTGGCCGTCGGCTGCCCCAGCCTGTCCCCAGCCCCGGTGCAGGTACAGCCAGGCTGGGGTGAACCCAAGGGGTGACAAATCTTGTCCTGCTGGTGATGCCAGCCTGGCACATGATCCCTGCTGTGGTGGGAGCACGAGCTAGTGGAAAAGGGAACTGGCACTGGGCAGGACACTACGCACAGGAGGACTCCTGGGGGTTTATTGAGAATAGGGTATTTTTGGGGTGAAGCAAATTCAAAAGCTGGAAATCCAGGGCAAAGAGGAAAACACCCAGCTCTCAGGATGTCAGGAGGAGCAAATGCAGTCTGTGTCCCAGCATGAAGACAGCTGATGTCTGGGGCTGAGGCATGGCCCCACATGCTTCGCTGGGGGAATATGCAGTCAACAGAGTCCCCATGTCCACTGCTTCAGGTGCCACCAGGACACGGGGCCTGGCTGGGGCGCAGGTGACAGCGACTCTGTGGCCATGCATCCCTGGTGTCCCTGTGTGGGGACCCCACACACCCTGCCAGCACAGACCCTCCTGTTACAAGGGGCCAAGTCCTTGGGTCAGGGTGGGCCATGAGGCCCAACTCCTGGGGTGCAGAGGCCCTACAAATCTATTTCCTGCTACACAGGCCAGGGCTGTGGAGGTCTCCCAAGTGCTCCATGTCCTGGGCAAGTGAAGTTGTGACCATGCTGATGACTGAGTACAGGAACCGCCACCCACAGCTACATTATCATACAACTCCTGAGTTCTCCCTGTCCCCATCCCCCTGGCTGGGGTGAGGCTGGAGGATTCTCCCCTCCTCAGGGCAGGCTCCAGCAGTCCGTATGGGGCAGGGGGACACCAGCTCTCTTCTTGCATCAGCAGGTTGCAATGGGCTCTGTCGGCGAGTCCACAGGGTGAGAGCCTGCCGGAAGGCTAATTAATGACTGCCAATTAGCGCTAGTCAGGCCTGGCTGGCGGCTGGGAGCCGGATGCAGCAGGTGATGGGATTTTCTGTGCAGTTGAAGGGAGAGTCTCTGGGTTTCACACATACAATTCAGTTCCTGTTTGCTGGCCGTGGCTGGTGAGAGGCTCAAGTGCGCACAGACACGGCAGCGGCTGCACGGGCTTGGGCGGCTGCCCAGAGGCTGTGGAGGTTGCTTTGGTCAGGGGTGCAAAATCCCAGCTCCCAGAGATGCTGCTTCTCAGCCTGCCTTGGGCTTCGCCTCACACTGCAGCACAGGTGCCCACCAAGATCTCACCCTTTCCCAGGGCAGCGCAGGAGCAGCCCTTGGCATCGCCCTCCCTTTGGCATCGCACAGCCCGGCATAGCTCTGGGCGAGAGCTGGGAGAGATGGCTCTGCCTGTGACGAGCTCCTGGGCTATTTGGGAAGGCTGGAGGTTCCTGCTGCCATAGGAGACAGCACCTATACCCATCCTCTACACCCCTCAAACCCCTCCATCTGCCCTTCATGATTCTCTGTTGTGCTCCTGCTCTTTAGCCCGTATTTTCATGGCTGCTGTACCACAACATTCCCTATATATTTCAGCCTTGATTATTTCTAACACTATACATGAATGTGTGTGAGTATATATATCCATATATATATTCATTTTATCCTCCCTGCATTGTGTTTCTCATTAATTATTCACATCTCATGAAATAGGAATGAAAAGAGATTGCATGATGCTGGCTGGAGTCTCGCAGGAGGGAAATCAGCCCAAAGATTTCCCACAGCCACTGCTGGGCTCAGGCATGAAACCCTTTGCCTCAGGGCACAGGGCACCTGGTGTCAGTGCTCCCTGATGAGAATTCAGGGAAAGGGAGCCTGACTGAGGTGAGGCTGCAGAAAGCCCCTCAGCTGCATGGAATGGGTGACAGGTCTCCCAGCCGTTGAGGGTTCCTGCCATGGTGCAAGACCTGCACCAGTCCTGGTCACTGGGTTTCATTATGTGTTTTTGACTGAAAGAAAACCCTACCTTCAGCACGTGCTGACTGCAGTGGAGCCACATCCTAACCTCTGCTGTGATAGAAAAATAGGCAGGGGCCTGCCTCAACCTCCCACTCAAAGGCAGTTTCCCATATTCCTGAGCCATCTCCAACTTTTCCATGTCCTTTATCAAGCCAGGATGCAGCACTCAGTCCTTGTCTCATGCACTGTACACAGAGCTGGACTCATCTTTCTTCTCTTTCCACCTTTTCTCCTTGAACAGTCACACCCTGGCCAGCACATGGGCACTGAGCCCTGGGGTCACTGCTCTGCAGGAACGGGAACCTCTGCTCCTGCTCCACCCAAACACCACTTGCTTTCTAAAATAGCTCTTTTCTTCCCACCCCTCTCCCTTGCTATCTAAAAATCTGCTTCATATACTTGATCTATTCTGTTTTTAAGAGGTTATCAGGAAGAGAGGGCTAAGGAAGGTCCCTTGTTGTCCCCTTTTAGCCTCTCTCCACACTGCCCTGTGCCCATCACCCTCACCCTCTGCTCCCTCATGGGCTGGCAAAGCCGTTTATTTAAGCAGTGGTACAGCAATATTTCCAGTGCTTTGCCCCATGCTCTCTGCCCATTGTAATCTTTTCTTTGCTCTTTTGACCATCAGCATATATTGAATAAGAGCTGTTAATTGAGCTGTCTGCATTGACACGTTGGGCTTGTACTTAGTGGCTATAATTAATTTAGGACAATATATGTGAATTATCTTGATTAGTCTATCCAAGATGCATCATCTCGCACAGGCCCATGGTGAATGTCATATATCTTCATGCAATTCTTTCCCACAGCAGCAAAGTCCTTCAGCCTTAACTAACCTAAATATGTCACGTTTTTGCTAACACGCTGCCTTCTCCACATCATTAATGAGTGCAATAAACCACACTGATGGTAACGCTCAGCAGCCTGCCTGGCCCTCTGCTAACCTCCTGCCACAGGGAGTAGTGGCTGTTCACACAGCCTGGAGGTAGAAACCAGGACCTGGTGAGGTGGAGGTATCTGGATTCCTGGACAGGCACTGGGTGGGGGGTGGCTTTGTGCAGTGGATGGTGCTGAGGGCTTTCCCTCCTCCCCGCTGCGTTGGCCAACAGGAAAATCAGCCCATGAGCAGTCCAGCCAGGTCTCCTCTGAGGACTGTGCTCTAGCTGGAACACAGACCTTGGGATCTGTGGTCATGTTTGCATTTCTTTGGTGTCTTTTTCTAGGGGAAGGGAAGTGTCTCTCAGCTTTCCACAGCTGAGGAAATACAATGGTGCATCTGCTCAGCCCTGCTTCTGTCAACTTCCCCGCTCCCTCTGCCTCAGCTCAGCCACATTTTGGCAATATCCTTTCTCACCCATTGCTTGGCCCCTGCGGAGAGCCCTTCTTAGGGTTCTCCTGGAAGTGCTCAGTGATGTTGGAACCTGTTTTCAGGCATGGCAGGCAATCCCCCACTCCTACAGGAATGCTGGTATGCCTCTGGAGCCGCCACTGGTAGGACGGGTTATGCTTATGGGGACATGTAGTGGCTCGACCTGGAGAAGGGCTGGTGCTGGCTCCGGGGCAGGCCCTTTTTTAGAAGCAGCGTTCATCACTGCTGAGACCTCCTTTGATAGTTACACTACAAACAAACACGCAAACAAACCAGCCAGCCCTTCAGATATCACTGGGGCAGAACAATACAATTACAGGGCTCAGGTTTCCAGCATCAGCCTCATCCCGGCGCTTTGGAGACCTCTGAAAGCAGCAAATGTTTAACTCTGCATCCATTTGCAGGTCTCTCCTTCCCAAATACTGCAGAGGTGTTTACCCAGTGCAACAGCGCACCGAGATGAAGGAAATTCAGTGGCCCTGGTGATGTCTGATCCCAAGGCAGCAGGGAGATGTGGCACACACACCTCGCTTGCCAGCAGCCTGACCTTGCCCAAACAACTACATGCTGCAGGATCCTGTTTGGGACAGACTGGGCAAGATGGGAGAGATGTTTAGGCTACGTCCTTGGTATTTAGCCATCGGAATTTAACCCCTCTGGTTCTGATTATGGCTCTAGAAGTTCAGTTTCCATCACAGACCACCGGTTTTGGCCACTTAAGAGCAGTCAGTATCACCTCTGACCCCCCGGGAAGCTTTATTGCTGCAGCTCGCAAGGAAGCAGCCGCATCGGCTGCCTCGTAAAGCTCCGGGCCGCCAAGGGCTGGGCCCAGCAAATAAACCCCTCACAGAGCCCGTCCCCCCCTGCGCTCCCTGGGGTCCCCCAGGGCCACCCAGCATCGCCGGCCCCATCGCAGGATTCCCTGCGGCTGCGTGGGAGAGGGCAAGGCCAGGGACAGCGGGATCAGTGCCACTCTGATCTTGTGGCTGGTCCCTGGGGAAGGCTCCCACAGAGACGAGGTATCCACACGGGACACCCCTCACTGGCACGGAGCTGCGTGGCATTTTCTCAGAACAGAAACCATGAGTTGGGACAGTGCCATTCCTGTCCCACGAGTGCTTCAACTGCAGCCAGGGGCAACCTCTCCGATGTTTCCTAAGCAATCACTGCATGAGGAGTTTGTAGCCCCCCTCCTCCTGCTCTCCCCAGCTTTGGTTGAATTACTGACACCCAACAGAGTCAGGAGGGAGCTCAGAGCTGTCACTTCTCTGCTTTGGGAGACCTTGCACCCTTGCTGGGGACATGTGGATGATGGAGGGGAGCAGCTCCATTCCATTGAGTCTCCATCCCCATTGCCTGGCAGGCTGGGGAGCAGGAAGGTGGCCCTGGGACTTCCCTATCCCCACTGGGGTCTCTCCTCCTCGTTGTGAGCCTCACCACCATCCCAGCTCCTTCTCTCCTCGGAGCTTCTCCCAGGCAGACATGGTCCCATGGGCTCCCTGTGCTCACCAGGGCCCTCAGCTCAGGGGTTTCTCCTGCTGGCCTGGGACTTTGTGAGTGTATCACAGCCAGAGCCCGCCCTGCTCTGAGCACATGAGCACCCTGATGTTCCAGCTGTGTCTGCTCCTCCTGCCCTGAGGGTCAGGGACTGGCACTGGTGGCAGCTTGGGTCCCATGTCCCTGGCTGGGACACTGGGACACTGTTGGGGATTCTCATCCAGACTAGCTGAAGGAAAACCTTCATGTTTCCTGCTTTTGTGTGGTGAGCCAAGGCTTGAGATTTGTTTTGGAAACTCTCCCAGGGGAGGCTTTTTGGCTTGAATTTTTTTTTCCCCTTAGAAGGATGAACTGTGCCCGGTTGGGTTCCCTGGCCCTGCCTGAAGAAGTGTTGGGTTTCTGCTGGGATGGTGAGTGAAGTTTGTGGGAACTAAACTGCATGTCCAGGCTGGCATGCTGGTCCCCTCCAAGTGACACAATGCCATACATGACCAGCATCCTTCAGGAGAGCTTAATCCCACACTGCTGACATGCACAGCAAGCAAATACATGGGTGTTTAAATTAAGAAAAGTTAGTCGTCTGGATTTTCCCATGCCTCATAAAACATCACAGAAGGGGCACCCACCCACCCTGGAGATGGTGCCCAGTGTCAAACCACCACTTGCTCCCCAGGACCCAATGCTGTACTAAATAGGGTGTGAGAACCCTGAGCTGCTGCATCAGCCACCCCCACCTCACTGAAGCAAGGAAGCTGCATCTCTCCCCTCATGAGAGCCAGGGGATGGAGCACCCCAGGGTGCTCGTGGAGGGAGGCAGACCCAGCAGCTGCTATCCTAAAGGGCCTCAGGGCCCCCAGGGCTCCTCAGGATGCTGCCAGTGCTGGGGCTGCATCCTCCGTCCTCATCTCACGGCTTGCTAGGAGGAAGGACATTTTGGCAGGATGGGTGGCTTCTCAGGGGGGAAAAGGGACTATTTAGGCTGAGCTGGATCTTCCCACCTCCGAACTGCGGAGTGTACGCATCAGGGAAGCGCGGGGGCACTGCTGGCCCCGGGACGCTCTCTCCAGGGACACAGCGCTGACGCTGATACTTGAGACACTTCAAACGGTACCAGCCAAAGCCCCCGAGAGCAGACTGACAGCAGAGCTGCTGGCGCCGTCCCCAGACGGGCTCCTCGGGTCCGAGGAGGGCTGCGAGCGCTCGCCTCTCTATTTACATTACCAGGAATTCACAAAACAGGGGGGCGCAGGCTGGGGAGGGGGGTATTGGCTGATTGTTCCCAGGATCCCCTTGTCAGAAACCCTCCCTGCTCTGTTAGTGTCTCTTGATATATGGCTTGCATTAGGGGATGAAAGTGAGGCATAGCTTGGGGTTTTGGCACGACAAACCCCATTAAACTCTCTCTGGGAAAATGAGTCCAAGAAGTGTTTTGGGGGGTTGAATCACTAACGGAGCTGTGAGCAGCATTTATCCGCACCTCCGGCAGCCTGGCCAGGGCAGGAGACGGGCGGGTGCTGCCGGCGGCTGGCGAGCAGCTCCAGCGCCCCTTCTCACCCGTCCCCTCCCACTGTCCTGCCGGGGATCTGGGAGTGCTCACACACAGGGCAACTGGCCCCAGCCCTTCCAGGGCATTGCTCCCAAGTCCAGGCATCCCTCGGCCACCTGGAAGTTTTGGGGTGGGTGGAGGAGTCACAGAGTTGAGAGTCTTCCCTGCTCTCCCGAAGGTGTTTTTGGGGAGGAGATGGAGACAGGATCCTTCCCCACCATGGCAGCCTGACTTGGAGGTCACCCCATATCCTCCTATCTGGAGTGCTCCATGGGCAGTGAGATGCACCTTCCTTGCACCACACATCCCTGGGGCTTTTCATTTCCCCAGGGACAGCAGGACAAACTGGGGGACACTGCCAGCTCAGCCCCTCTCAGGTGTGCCACCGCCTTTGTCCTCCTCTGCTTGGAGGCCAGCAGAGCAGGAGAGAGCCATGCTGGAAGAACACAGTGGGAGCTTTTTGGGCCTGAACGGTTGGGTAAACCCTCTTTTCTCTCCACAGGACCGGGGAATCAAAGACAGGCAGGGGGAGGGAGGGCCAGCACAGCCCTGAATCCCCAGCCCCTCTGTCTGCAGCTCCCAGCCAGAACAGCCACCTGCCTGCACCCCCAGCCCCACAAAGGCCACTCTGCAGGTGATCTGCTCCAGGGCAAGGATAGGGGGCTGCCAAAAACTTTCCATCACCCCGCGAGGCAGCAGGAAAATACCTGCAGAGGCTGAGGCAGGAGTCAAAGCAGCAGCGGGGATGACTAAATGCAGGTGAAAGGAAAATTGCTCCCGGTCAGAGAAGGCAATCCTCTGCAAACCTAGCCCAAATTGCCCTCTCTTCCCTGTTTGCACTGCGTTTCCTGCTCTCTGGGATGAGAGGCCACATGAATGCCTAAGTGCCAGTTGTGCAGCAGCAAGAACATGTCAGATGCCAAGAGCAATGCAATAAAAAGGGTGGGAAGAGGGACAGCGTGGGCATTTTGCCTCCCACCAGCCATTCTCTCACTGTGCTGTGCTTGCCCTTTGTTTCCCTATAAAGGAATCAGGAATTTGCTGGGGACTGGGGGCCATGGGCAAATGCAGAGCATCACAAACACCTCTGGCTGCTACTCGTGTTGGGTTCCTGAGGCCCCTACCTGGGAAAAAGGGCAGGGATCTCAGCCCCAGCACCTGCCATGCTCCATGGGTCCAGGAACAGCATCCCAGGACAGGTGGCACAAAGGCACCAGGGGACTGCAAGTGGCACTCAGGTCACCATCCTACAGGACATCCAGCCTGGCTTCCCTGGCCTGTCAACCCTGTGCAGAGCTGATGCCCAGCACTCCCTCAGCATCCCTCAGTGGGATAATGCTCATGGGTGCTCATGGCACACTCTTCCCATGCCTTGGAGGGGAGGGGGTGGCCATCAGGAATGAGAAGCAAGGCCCTGGAAGATGTCCAGCTCTCTTTTAATTAACCTGAACAAGCCAGAGCTTAAGTTTCCGAGCCAAGCTGAAGTCTCCCTGTTAGGAAAAACCTGCAGTACCTGGCAGTAATTTAATAACTCTCATTTTGAGCTTTCTAATAGCTGAGCTGTGGACCAGCTCCAAACCCACTGGTCTCCCTGCCTTTCCGCAATCAAGTTACCTTTATTGCTTTATAGCAATATTAACAGAGATACCAGTGTTAATGCCTCACCTCAAACCCAGCTGGCAGGAGCCTGGCACGGCCGAGAGGAAACCCGGCGGCGCGTGGTGGGGCCGGGACAGCCGGCTCCTGGCACTGCTCCAACGCCCACCCCCAGCCCAGGGAACAGTCCCTGTGCTCCAGACCCCAGTGCCAGGCACGTGGCAGGGTGAACTGTCACCCTTGGGATGGGGCCTGGCTCAGGGATGCCCGGGGATGAAGGATGCCCATTCTCAGAAATAATACACACCGTCACCCTGGGATCCAGCCCTTTCTGGGGAGGTGTTTGCATTGCTGCAGGAGTACAGGATTAAGTCCTTTCCCAGCCACCAGAGGAGCCACCAGGACCCACGGGGAATGTGTCAGCAGCCCCAGACACCTCTGCTCTAGCAGAGTTGTCCCTTTCAGCATAGCAGGAGTCAGGGTGTTCTGTGTGGCAGGGACTGCCTGCCTGCCCCTGCAGAGCTGCAATTAGCTCAGTTGCACTAACCTAGAAGAGGGGCTCCATGGCTTGAGGTGCTACAGAAATACTCCTCCCACCCAGAGAGGGCAGAATGACTTTCATCTTTGAATCCACAAGCAGAAGAGAGACAGGAAACCCCTCCTTAATTTGAAGCCCAAATCATTCTGTCCTACAAGGAACACCCCACCACACACCCAGGGCCATGTGAGCTGTTTATAGGTGCCCCAGCCATCCAGCACTCACAAGTGTCCCTCCATGGGACTTTCCCTGGCTCTGATCTCCGCCAGGTGAACCCTGCCACCCAGCAGCTGATGCTTCAGAGGGGTTCCCCCAGTACTCCTGGCTCTGCTGCAGGTTTGTCATACAACTTCTGTTGTATGGTGCTTCAAGAGTAGGTTTGAAGAATGTGATTCCTCCTTGCTGGCTGGACATTGTAGGGAAAGCTTGTCTTGAGGCACAGCCCTGACCAGGGGTACCAGACAGGGGTGTGGGGGCTATGGGGGATGTGGTCACCTTGCCCTCCCTGGACTCCCCTAGCCAGCCTGGGTGGCAAGGGACAGACTTGTCACTGCTGCCATGAGCATTAAGTGTCAGTGAGGAAGAGGAAGGGCTGAAGAAGCACTTAGTGTGTGACATGGTGGGGAGGGCATGAACACCCCAGCCCTGCTGTGGTGGTGGCAGCACCACATCCTAGGGCAGAGCAGGATTGTATCAAAGCCCTGGCTGGGGCTGGCCAGCGGTGTGGGAGCTGCCAAAGCAGCACTGCTCCAGTTTATGGGATTGGAAACAGCTGCTGGTGGGGCACAGATAACCTGACATAGCAGGGACATGATGGGCTGCTGGAGGGGACAGGCTGACACAGAGCATGCCCTGCTGGGGCTCACCCAGACCTTACTGGGCCCCACGGGTTTCAGCTGGGAGCCGGGCTGGGGCAGTGGACTCTGCAGGGACTGCTGTGCCCTCCTTGAGCATCTCCCACTTGGAGGGAAGGTTTCTCCCCAAGCTGGGAA
The DNA here is from genome assembly GCA_013396995.1 of Dicaeum eximium. Taxonomy (NCBI): domain Eukaryota; kingdom Metazoa; phylum Chordata; class Aves; order Passeriformes; family Dicaeidae; genus Dicaeum; species Dicaeum eximium. Next base: position 1,573,370 of record VWZP01008069.1, on the reverse strand, counting down.
GTGGAGCTGAGAGTCAGTTTGTGTGTGGAGCCACTGCTAATACCTTCTTTGCTATTTTTAACTCAGCAGCCTTGTGCTGTTCGTTTCAGCATATTTTTTTTCCTCCCAGTAAATTCCAAATCTTTTCCCTCTTTCACCTTCTATTCCGGGATGCTGCCTGTACCATTCGGCTTTGATCTGCACTGATGCCAAGTGTGTTTTGAAACTCTAAGTATAGCACATCCCTTGAATTTCTCTTATCTAGCAAAGCAGTAATATCCTCAAAGAGCTCCAGCAAGCTGGTTAAAAACCTGACATTGCACGGCTCAGTCCACACCAGCTACTCCTCAGCCTGGTTCCCAGGCATCCTCCCCTCCAGAGTGCTCTGCAGGCTTGTGACCTGGGCTGTGCTTTGCTGCTGGTGTCTTGAAGTTGCTGTCAATCTTACTTTACAGCTCAGAGACTGAAAAGGGCAGCTAGGAGCAAAGAAGGCCAATATTTCTTTTTAATTTTTATTTTTTCCCCCCCAAAGATGCTTGAATGCAGCCTTGAATTTTGCATCCACAAATTGATTGTAGATGAAAGTAATAATAATATTTTAGACCTCAAAATAACCAATTTTCCAATGTAAGCAGGTAACTAGGAGGCCAAATGCAATAGTTTCAGTGACTGGCAGTGGATTGCAAGGGCAAAGATCTGAAGGCTGCTCTTAAATCCATCCCCAAAATGTCTGGTGCTCTATACACACACACTGTAACAAATTAATGTCAGATGCTGCACTTGGTATAATTAGACAGGATTTAGAGTGGCAGAGCCAGCAAATTGCTACGATTTATGTGAAGCCCCTACCCCAGAGTCTGCACCCACCGCTGCTTTGTCGTCACTGAAAATTCCTTCATCAGTGGAAGGATGCAGCCCCTGGATTGCTTTGCACAATTTGGTCCCAAATTTGGCTCTGGATGGATCCCTGATGTCAGCTCCTTGGGATGCCCTTTGGGGTGCAGGGTATCAGTAGGAGCCCACAGAGCTGATAAACTACATAAACCACAAAGGGCACCTACCAGAAGGACACCAGAGCCAGAGTGCTGGGAAGCACCAATCTGCTTAGTAAATCCTTTTCTGCCTTTCCCCAACATGGAGTATGAATTAAAAAAAGTTAGAAAGAAGAAACAGCGCTTTCATTCCCTAGTTCTTATTAAGAGATAAACTCAATCTGGTTTAACTAACTAAGCCAAGCTCTGGCAGTGGCGGCGCGTGAGCGGCGCGAGTCTGCTCCAAAGTGGAACCAGCTCCCAGCCCCACACTTCAGGAAACATCTCATCCAGAGAACCTCGTATTTTTCCCACAAACTCCCCTCGAGCTGTAAAGCACATCTGGATAATTTTAGGCAGAAAGGGATTTTCCCAGAAAGTTGCAGGGGGAGGGTGGGGGTAGGCGAGGGGCTGGTTATATTTGGAAATCTCTTTCAAGCACGGAGACCCCGTTGCGGCGGCGGCATCGTGGGCTGATGCTGAGCGGCGCGGTGGCCAGGGTGGCTGCTGCACCGGCATGGAGAAATATCTGGCAGCAATTTGTGGCCACAGGTGGGTTTTTCTCCTTGCAACTGAGTTTTGGAGTGTGTTTCTGCCTGTACTCCCTCAGCTGCCCTGGGATGAAGCAGGGACCTGCTGAAATCCTCCGGAGATTTGGTCCAGTGGCTCCAGGGCAGCTCCGGACATGGCACTGCTCAAAAGCAACAGAAAGGCAACAAAAAAAAGGGCATTTTGAATAGACAAAGTTCCCCAACTGCCTCAGGGCCCAGTCAAGTGTTGCTGGTTGCTCAGAGGGGCCGGTGATGAGGGCCTGAGGACGCAGCTCATCAAGCCCTTATTAGCACAGGAACTGCCGGGTGCAAATTAACGCGCCAGACTCTGTCCCAGCCGTACAGAGAGCGCCGCGTGCGCAGCCACGCTGAGCAGTTTAATCAACTCAGAAAGCAATTTGTTCTCTCTCTCTTTATAACCTTGACAAGCTAGCGGGTTATTTTTAAGCACACCAGCAAAGGCAAAGGTAATTCCCGGCTGGTTGGCAGCTGGCTGTCAAACTACCGCGCTGGGCAGGTGAGCAGCCCCCTGCCAGCTCTGCTTCAGAGCAGGGAAAACCTTTCCCCAGGCTTCAGCATGTTCACCCACACATGCCCAGGCCAGGGACACTCTGCCATGGGCACAGTCCATCACTCTGGAACAACCCAACGCCCCGGTGCTGCTGACCTGGGCACACATGTATGCCCCGTTTGCTGTGTGCTGTGGAGAAGGTCGGAGAAGCCAAGACAGGCGCAGAGCTGTGGGACTAAGAACGACTCAGGATTGATGATTCTGAGAGGATGGATGGGTAACTGAGAGGAGCTGTGTTGTAGTGGCATTGCTTGCCCTGCCCTGTAATTGCTTCCCCTGGAGAGGGCTGTCCCCAGGAAGGGAGGATGGAGGATGGAGGATGGAGTGTTGGGATGGCAGACCCACTGCCACTTGCACCCTGACACTCAGCCTGCTCCTCCACCTCTTACATCTGACCTCCCAGTGAAGGAAGGCAGATGTTTTGCAGGCACAGTGCCCACTGTGCAGCACACCCAAGCTCACCCAGGCACTGGTTTCAGGGCACCAGCCCAAATTTTGACCAGGGCAGCTCCCACCCTCCCTGCTGCAGCATCCCTCCTGCCCATGGCAGTGCTGCCTGGGTTTGTCCTGTGGAGCCTCCTTCCTTCCAGAGGCCAAATGGACCACTGCAGTGGGAGATGTGGGACCTGGAAACCCGAGAGTAGGCGCAGCTGCCTCTGTGTGCTCCGTGTCTTCAGGGCACTGGGCCGTGTTTGCTTTGGCCTGTGCTGCCCCAGCAGCTGCTCAGATGTGCTGGTGATAACACGATTAGCAGTAAATTGGTTAATGCTTTCCCAGCCAGCAGGATGCACAGGCTGCAGGGGCCACCTCCCTGCCACGACCACCACAGTCCTCTCAGACCCAGAGGTGCTGGGCGCTCTTGGGGACAATCCTGCCATGCTGGTCCCCGTCCCCTGGGAACTGGGGAGGGCCTGGGGAGCAAGATTCCTGCCCCAGCAATGATACAGTTCAGTGCCTGCACTTCCAGCTGATTTAAAGCAATGTCCAAGTTTATAGAGAATTAGTGAGACTAAGGAACATTATTTTTCTTTATTAGGTTAAAGGGTAAGCAAATACAATCAATCTTGTCATGTATCACAAGATGTCAGCAACTTCCCACCTCAGCCAGAAAATTACCGGCTCCTCAGTGGATTGTGGAATTACATTCATAACCGCAGAAAACAAATATATACATGTATATTTTAATGAAAACACTGAAGGTTGCTACCTCACATCATCATCACAAATAGGTTACTGCTGAGCTAATTTAATCAACAACAAAATCCAGGCTGCAGAGGAACTCCCGCTTGGAGGAAGATGCAGCCCACGTAGGGAGATGAAGGTGTTGGTGAAGGGATCTGCGTGGGATGGAGCTGGCAAACATGACCCCAGGCTGGGCTGGTGTCCACAGGGACTTGCTGCCCCTGCCCCCAGCCCCGACCCAGATGAGTGCAACCACAGTGCTGTGTTCTGCCCTGTGCTTTAATGATGCCCATGTTTTAGCCATGGGGACATTTTGGAGCAGCATGTTTTGGGTCAGTTTGGCTTCTCCATTTAACAGCTTCCTCATTCCATTGCACTCATTCCCATCCTTGCCTCGCCATTCCTGGTTCAGATAACCTTGCTGAACTCCTCTTGGAAATTATCCAGAGGGAGGGAGTGTATTAGCTGGTCCAAGCTTCAGGGCTGCTAATCAAAGCTAATGAATTAACCAAGAGGGTGTTGATTTCCAATCTGAGCATTCAGGAGGAGGGACAAGATCTGTCCTTCCCTCTGTCCCATCTCCTGCATGCCACTGCAGCCCCTGCTCTGACAGTGCAGGATACTGCTCTCTCCCCTTTCTCTGTCCAAAGTCCCACCTGGCTCGAGGCCAGCCAGGGGTGAGGTAAGAGGAAAGCCCTTTTGAGCTGGGAAGACACAAATAATCATTGTAATTATGACTGCAGGACTCTGAGCTGCCTGCCAAGATCACGAGCTGCTCAGACAGCCCGAAGAGCAGCGAGGCTGGAAGTCCTCTGGCGAGCACGGGGCTGTCCCCGGCGGTGGCGGGGCAGAGGGCAGGGGCTGTGGGGAGGCGAGGAGGAGCGTGGGGCCGGAGCCTTTCCTGCCGGGCAGGATGAGGGATGTGGCCCAGCAGGGCCAGTCTCACATCGCAGGCGCTGTGCCACGAAGGAAGGCGTGTGTGCTGGCCGGCACTGCCACGGCCGCGTGTGTGACCGGCGTTAACCCTGCTATCCCCACACAAGGGCGGCCGGAGGACAGTTTATCCAGTGCCAGAGTGACTGTGCTGCTAAACATAAAGTGGTGCCCTCCTCACTCTGCAAAGGGCAGCACTGAATCATCCCCTTTTGCAGCTCCAGGTCCCCAGCTCCAATGTGTCCACATGTCATTCCAAAGCAAAAATGTTTGGTGGTGCTTAGGAAGGTCCCACAGCCTAGACCCAGTAGGAGGAGAGGGGTGGCCCAGGCAAGTGCAGTTGTTCTCTTGGTGGGAGGGGATATGATGGCATCTTCCCACTCCAGAACAGTGCACTCTCCAAGATCTGATGTGCAGGGTAGGTGATGATGGCAGTGCTGTCCCCTGTCACTGTGGCACGATGCCTTGCCCCTGCTCATGGGCAGGTACCCTTGGATGTGTATCATTCTTGGAGATGATCTGCACACAAAGCTGGTAAGGCCCTCATACCCAGTCAAGTCACTGCCTGTCCCTCTCCTACCCAGCTGCCCACAGAGCCAGCTGCCAGGTCTCTGTCACCCCTGTCACCCAGCAGGCAGAGACCAGGTTTCCCCAGCATTTGTTCTCCAAACCTGTCAAGGGAGCCCTCATCTACCCCGAGGATAACACAGGCAGCCTGAGCCTTGCCTGGCAGAGTCACCACTGCACTCCAGATCCCAGCGAGTGCCCAGCCCGTGGTGACAGGGACTGTAAACCACTGGCACGAGCAGACGTGTGGCAGTGCTGAGGCCTGGCTGGCTGCCTCCTTTGGAGTGTCCCCGGTTCAGAAGCACCCAGGGTTGCCCAGGTTGCTCAAAGCTCCTCTGGGAGCTCTGGTTCAGCCCCTGTGCATTGCAGGGAAGCTGTGGCAGCTCAGAGATGCAGAATCACTGAGGTTGCACCACTTGTTGCTCACCCAGCTGATGTTGGCTGACAGCTGCCGTGCACACACCGGTACTCAACAGAACTGGCAGCAGGATGCTGTCTGTTCCTGCCTGAAGTTTGCCTGCACCACCTGCTGCCCACTGGACAATGATGGCTTCAGTGTGCAGAGCCCAGGTGCAGGTGTGAAGCCAGTGGCATGTGGCACAGCCACCAGGCTGAACAGTGTGCCTGGGGAAGCTGAAACCTGTGCGGGCACAAACACACGAAGTGCAGCCCCCTGCACCTGGTGGCACATGCAGACCTCCAGCCTTGAGCAGGACTCTTCCACCTGAGCCCAGGGCTTCCAGGTGAACCCAAATACCTTTAGAAAGGGTTTTCCAGCAGGACACGTGCAGGAGGAGCATGGTGAGCTGGCTGCCCTGGTGCTGCAGGCGCCCTGCATCCGCAATCACGGCGTGCTGCCGCTGTGCAGCCCCAGCCCGCCCTCATTTATCTCCCCTCCAAATTGTGAATGAACGAACTTTCTCCCAGAATAAATAACCATCGCTCAAAAGTTATTTTAGGGCTGGTCTCGGTCGCTGGAGTTTCCGCGCCTGCCGAGGCCCATCACATTGTTTTCTGCTGCTTTCCTTGGCACGGCCCCAGCCCAGGGTTCAGAAGTTATTACTATAAAAGTCAAATTGCTTTGAGGGGGGGAGGCTGGGGGAGGCAGGGTCGGTGGAGGGAGAGGGGATGGGATTCCTGGAAAGTCTCCAGCCAGGGATAATTGGAGCTGTGCGGGGTTGGACCAGTCCCCGCCGTGCTCGGGGGAGCGTTTCACCTGGACTGTGGCCAGCGGAGCCAAGGCGAGGAGGAGGAGGAGAGCTGGGTTATTGCAGGCACAGTCTCTCCTGAAATACGGTGCTGCTGGGGCTTGGTGTGCTGGGGGGGATTCCTGGGGGCCTCAGGCTCAATCCTTGCCATCTCCTGGAGAGCCCTTGCCCATCCTCCTCCTTGCAGCCCCTTGAACCTGCCCTCGCCCCACTTCCATTTATGCTGGTTATTTCCCCATCTACAGCAGTAATTACTTTCCTGCCTTTGCACTGAGGATTGCCTTAAGCCCTGAAATATTAATGTTTAATTTCCCTTCTAAAACTTCTTCTTTCTGTGTTTGCCACCACAACTTGGTAAATTTTGGCCATCCATAAAAGCAAATGTTCTGCCCCTTCACTCCAGGCACTGCACCTAGTTGCAGTAAAGCTGGTGACAACATACCAGTCCCCGTCCTGAATGAAGCAGCATCTGCCTCAATCCTTTGGGCTCTTTTCCCACACCCTCTGTAGTCAAGGGTTGCCCTGGACCATCCCTAGCACAACAGGGCAGGAGCAGCTCATGGATGTGGGATCTCAGCAGGGATGTCCTCTCCCAGGGTGTCCTTGTGGGATTGTACCCTGGCTGCTGTGTCCCAAATCCTTTGATCTAAACTCGATGCTTTTTTTCCTTTTTAAAATTATTTCTGTGAATGGTCATGCTGATGTGTCCATGCAACCTCATTAGGATTCAGTTTGCTCTCTCCTTTCCTCCAGGCAGCCTTATTTTTATTATTGCCATTATTTAAGGTTGACCTTACAGCAATGACCAGCATCCTCCTGGCAGACAGGGCCGTGATGTGCTGTGCTGGCCCTTCCAACCTGCACCCAGAGACCTGCCCCAGGGTGCCCCTCACCCTGAAGCTGGCACCCCAAATCCACCACAATCCACAGTGCTGGGGAAGCACTGCAAACACCCTGCAGCCAGGACTCGCAGGCTGGGAGCAGGCAGGAGCAGCCAGGAGATAAACGTGGCTCAGCTTTGATACGTGCAGCTCGTACGCCTGGAGCAAAATCATCAGACGTGGGCATCCACTCAGAGAGGTGACTGCTGGGCAGCGAGGCCTAGAGGGGCAGGGAGCAGGCACAGGAGGTTACCTGGCAGCAGAATGTGGCAGCAGAAGTGTGGAGGCACTTCAGAGAAGACATCTTCATGGAATCACTGATGGGAAGAGCCCAGCGTTGTTGTCATCCCACTGGCACTCCAGCCCAGCTCAGCCACCCTAGCATGGCACAGGGCACATCCCCAACCCCTTCCCTGCCCCATCTCCTGCCAGGGTGATAAAATATTACACTGCCTGTGATGCTCAGTGTGAGCAATATAAAAGCATTAACTGAGTATAAAGCAGAAAAATGTGAGGAGAGGAGAGGAGAAGAGAAGAGAGGAGAAGAGAGGAGAAGAGAGGAATCAGGGTGAATCTCAGCCCCATGGCAGCTGGGACACAGGCAGGGCACTCAGCCCCATGCACCTGGGACCTCACTGCCTGAGGACGTGTGGAAAACCCCTGTCCCAGGGCTGCAGAGTTGCCATTCCACACCTACCGTGACCCAGCACAACCTGCCAGGCCCAGCTGGTGAGACAAGTCTCTGCTTCTTGCAGGTAAAAGCCAGCAGAAATTATCCCTGGAGCCACATCCAGGTGAGCTGGTGGGTGAGGTGGGCTCCTGGCTCCTCTGTACACTTTTTACACCTAGCCTTTCTTTTTATATAATCATAGAATGGTTTGGGTTGGACCTTTAAATGCCATCTAGTCCAAGCTCCTTGCCATGGGCCAGGGGATCTTCAGCCAATTCAGGTAGTCAGTGCCCCATGCAGCCAGGCCTTCCAGGGATGGGGCATTCACTAGCTCTCTGGGCAGCCTGTGCCAGTGTTTTACCACCCCCAATGCAAAAACCTCACCCCGTATATTTAATTTAAATTGACCCTCTTTCAGTCTAAACACGCTGCCCCTTGTTCTGTCCCTTTCACGCCCTGCTGTGAGCCCCTGCCACCGCACCGCCCCTCTCCTGCAATCGCTGTCCACCAGGCATAGCTGGTTCCTTCTCTATCCCTTCCCTAATGGATCTGACAGCTGCTCCCTGCCCCGGGCCGGGTTTCAGTTTCCCCACGCTGGGGTTTCCTTGCACAGTCTGCTGCAGAGCAGAGAGCCGGGGCCGTCTCGGCCGGGCGGCAGCGATGCTCCCCAGCCGTGGCCCGGCTGCCAGGTGGGTCACCCTGCTGGTCCCCTCGTGGGCACTCACCAGCACACTGGGGACAGGAAGGAAGGAATAGAGTCGTAGGAATCAGATTATGAACTGAGCAATGTCACGTGTGGAAGAGCCTGTGGGGAAGGGGCTTCCAGGGCTATTTTCGCCCAATGAAAGTTGCAATTAATTTGCGGAGGAAGTCGCTCGGCATTAAGAAACCCTCCAGGCAGAGTCCGGACCCAGGGACACACATCCCATTATTTTCTCGTTTAAAAACCATCTCGGTGGTGAAGGGGGCTGCTCCCCCCAGGCTGGCGCTAACGGGGAGCCGGGGGGAGCTGGGGAAGGGGGGAGCTGGCTCTGGAGGGGCAGGCACGTTTGGAGAGGGAGAGGGAGCTGAAATTAACCTTGGAAAGCATTCAAATTAGGCTGTGTAATAAGAGACCCACTTCTCTGGGTAAATTTGTTAGGATTAGGGCTCACTGAGCTGTTGAGGAGAATTCAGCATGGCTCAGAGCCAGGACGAAATGAAGCTCCTGGCTTGGTCGGCTGCGGGAAAGTCCAGGCTAATGGGCTTTGGTTCAAACTTTGATAGGAAAAAAATCCAGGAACAAAGGCACTAATTCTTCCAAAAGCCCCAAAATCTCAGTTTATACATTTCTGTTTATGTTCATTCATAATAGATATACACAGCTGTTCTTATCATTCATATTCAAATTCCATATGCATCCTTAGCAGTTAGTGCTCCTGCCTCAAAACGAAAAAAAAAAAGAAAAGAAAGCCATGTGGAAGATTAAAGAAAACTGAAAAACAACCTGTCTTGGGGTGTGAATTCTCCCAGCATCTGTGTTTGAGATCAGGTCCTTGCACTGGGTTCCAAGCTGGGGACAGAGGAGGAGCCCGCTATCAGCAGGGGCTGGACATTTTAGGGACTTATTTGAGTCTCTTTGTCACCTGCCACAGACCACCCATCTGCTGAGCTTCCTCTGCCCTGGGTAGTGAGGTGGCTGGCTGGGGTTCACCCTGTGCCACCAGCCCTGGCACCCACCAGCATGCCCATGGCTTCTCCAGTGATATTCTGCAACCAGAGAGGAGTGGACGAGCCCGACCTGCTCCCCAGAGCAGGGGCATCTGTGCTTGCACTGCCCTGGGTGAACAGAAGGGAACTTTTCCAAATTCTGTGGTTATAAGCTAAAAACCCCACCCAAACAACCAAAACCAAACCTGTGATTTTATGTTACTTGGTCTTTTCTTCTAAAAAATTTTCTCTGTCTCACATTCCAGAGGATCTCTCCTTGCTTCCTTTAAAAATTATCTCTGGAGTAAGGAACAAAAGAAAAAAAATACATTTAAATCTGGATATCTCACAGAATATTTGCATCTTAAACCCTATTTTTTGATCCCTGGAATTTGCTCTTACAGACAAATCTAGTGCTGTTGAGTAAAGCTCATTAGTAGGAACTATCTGCTAGAATGAGCAGCGGGGACACAGATAGCACAGATACTTGAAGTGTTGTCACTGGGTTTCAGAGTTAATCCTGCTGAGAAGTTCCCCTCTCAACTCGGAGCTGTTGTTCTGCACATCCATGACACTGCTATTGATTCTTAGGATTATTAGGGAAGGCTGGGACTCCATCCCTCTGCGGTGGGTGGGTAACCCGTGGTACCTCAGCCCGGACAGCAGGAGCAGCAGTAATGGCACTGGGCTGCTGCGACAGCCCCCGACCCTCCTCCTCCTCACCTCTGCCCAGTGCCCAGGTGAGATGCAGGTTCTGGCACGGCGGGGACCTGGCCTGAGCCGTGCTGGGCAGCTCTATCCCGTGTTCCAGAGCCAGGAGGGGGTGACACGCCCTGCGGAGCAGCCTGCTGCTGCTGTATTTACATTCCAGCGCAAATTAGCTTCTCCTCTGGTCTCTCACGCGTCCTGTCCCCGTCCCCTCCCGCTGCGCGCTCTCCCGGCCGCAGCAGCCCCTCCGTCTGGTTGAAATATCCTTTAATCGGGAGCTGATGTCTTCCGGCCACAGTAGAAGGGGAGCGGCAGCCTGGGGACAGGGGACACCCAGACAGGGCCCCGCGTCCCCCGTGCTGCACCCCAGCACGGGCTGTAGTGCCTGGGGGTGCACGGGCTGTCACCAGCGCCTTCCCCCGTGTCATCCTCGGCACCCAGGGCACAGCTTTAACATCTGCCCGGGATGTCACCCCCCACGGATGTGTCCCCCGCTCGGGCAGTGTTTGGGTGCCTGTGAGAGGTGAAGGGAGGCATCATCCCGAGGCTGAAAGATCCTCCGTGGGCTGAGGCCAGAGGAGTAGAAAGCGGGCTCACCCAGCCGACTTTCATTTCGTGAACAAACACATGAAGACCTGGAAGCAATAAATCCAGAGCTTGGACTACAAAACCAAGCACGGCCGCAGCTCCTCCTTGGAACAGGAAAGTGGGAAGAAGAGGGCAGCCACAAAGCCAGGAGCACAGGCACCATGTCCCCTCCAGAAACCACCAGGATGCTTTAAATGGGCTGCTTCAGGGTGCTTTGGCCAAAAATGTGTCCCTAAAAACTCGTATGAGCTGGTTCTTTTGTGCTGTCAGTCACTGTGCCCCAGGGATGCACAGAGCATCCTTGGAAGCAGCCTGGATTGACAGGTCCCAGGGTGAGCAGCTGTCCCTCACCCAGCTGGAGCAGCAGGAGCAGAGCCCAGGGGTGCAGAGGGTGCACTGGGAGGACAGGCACCCCCGGGTGACAGGGCCACCCCCACCCCACGCTCGAGTTGCCAGCTGGTGCAGCAGCCAGAGCCGCCCGGGGGCCGTGGGTCCCGTGTGCTGTGCCAGGGGCTGCTGTCCTGGCTGCTGCCCCGACGTGGGGCTGCCCTGGGTGTGCTGCTGTGGGCAGGGCTCTGATTTCCCAGGATTTCCCAGGCTGGGCGCTTCCTTGCCCATGGGCACCCGCTGGCCGGGATGGCTCCCACCTCACAGCGCTCCCTGGAAAAACAGCTGGGAGCCACCGGACCCTGCTGCTGTCGGGTCTCCCCAGTCCAGCCATCCCACTGCTGCTGCCAAGCCCCCCACTTTCCCCCTCCCATCTTGCAGCAGGAGCTGAGCATTTGTGTTGCTGGCCCTGCCAAGACCCTCGGGCTCACTGACACTGCCCATGCAGAGGGAAGGACAGGTGTGTGCCCAGGCTGTCAGCACTGCCCCCAAACCAGCAGAGCTCACCTGAGCAATCTCTGATTCCCATGTAGCTGGGGATATCCCACCCCGGAGACTTGGGGACTCCTGTTCCCATCGGGCTGGTGACCCAAGGAGGAAGAGGAGAAGAGGATGGAGAAGTGGCAGCACAACCAATGGGCAATACAAGCCATCAGTGGGATCCCTGGCCAAGTCTGCACTTCCCCATGGTCAGCCTGCAGTAATCCTAGATTTCCCACATCCCTGCCAGGCACAAGGGCAGACTGGGTGCCCACCAGCTCCCTCCCCAGGACTGCACTCACCTGACTCGATGATCTTACAGGTGATCGTTTCCAACCCAGATGATTCTAAGATTCTAAGATTCTATTACTTCCCCTGGCAGCCGGGGAAGCTGCAGCAGCGTCGGAGCTGCCTTCTTCCAGCATTCGGGCAAACTGCTATTTGTAAAACAAAGGTGAAAACATCAAATCAAATGGATGAGTCAGAGGAGAAGTTCAAAAAACGGGGAGCGCGGGGAAGGGGAGAAGCAGGATCTCCATGTCCCCTCCCACCTGCCAGCAGGCAGCGAAGCAGGCAGGGGAGCAGGCAGCGCCTCGCCTGCACCAGCCCATCGCGGCTTCAAAGCGGGCGCAGATCGGATCGAGCAGCAGCCGGGGATGCACCGAGCAAGCGCTTAGCGGGGAAAGGAGATGCCTCCGATAAGCCAACGTGTGAACTCCCAGGTTTAAATTAACTAATGACTTCAGATGCTGCCGATAGTCTGCAGGGGATGGGGACGAGTGATTTATGGGAGAAGATTAAACAGACTAATTAGGCCAGCTTTACCACTTAGGAGTTACCCAGCCAGGCTGGGGGCTCAGCCAAGGAGGACCCACCGTGCCCCAGCCTTGTGAGAAAGGATGGGGAGCAACTCCAGCCCCACTCAGCCCCTGCCCCCGAAGCCAGAGGCACTCTGGCAGCCTCCTGACCCAGGAGAATCCCTGCATGAGCGCAGGAGATCCCACCATGCACCCCAGCACTCGCCCACAGCTGCCTGCTCTCAGGTGCAGACAGGGGAGACTTGGGGATTCTCTTCTGCTGCATGACCTGAACCTCCCCAGTGCTTCCTAGCCAGCACAGGGGGTCCGAGGTCTGCTTGACCCCCACTGCTTTATGGCCACAGGACCAGGCACCAACAGGGACCAGGCACCACAGCTGCCAGGTCTCTGGGGTGAAGTGCAAGGTCAACAGGACTCACACCAAGGTTCGTTCAAATCCCAGTTGCATACACGCCAAGAATCAGTGATTTCCAGTGGCTGGGCAAGCACTGAGCTCAGCCTCATGGTGCACTGACTCAGTGCCCTCATGTGTAAGGAGTTGCCTGGTCTCAGCCAGGAGAGCTTTTTATCACGTTATGGGAAAGCACTTGGAGTTTCCTTTTCCAGGAGCCCTGGATATAATAAAAAGGCCTCCTCAGGCTTCAAAGCAGGAGGATTTTCATTGCTTCCTGGGCCAAGAACAAAGCACCATTGAGCACAGCCAACAGTTGTTGTCTCTGTCCCTTGATGTGCATCAAGCATCCCGTTCTCAGGCTTGGAGGGCTCGGTTCACAGGGATGGAGACAGGTTCATCCATAGCCATTGCTCTGGACCAGGAGCACTCTGAGACAGGTTTGCCCCCTTAACCCACCCTAGTTTCACCATGAACAGCCACGGTGGCCATGGGCAAGGCATGAGGAGCGCTGGTGGCCTGACCCCGGGGCTGGCATCACTTCCCCATCCACCCACTCGGTACCTGCGAGACAACAGGGCGCTGCTGGAGAGCATAACGTGGTTTTCAGCAGGGATTGAATGCATGACTGTGTAAATAACACAGAGGTACCATGAAAACAGCTGTTTCCACATTAAAATGAAATGTAACTGAGTGACAAGCAGGAGCTGCAGGGGATGCAGCATGGGCTTCCTCCAGGAACCCACACAAGTCGCAGCTTAGTGCTGGGGCACGAACTTCCCACCAAGTCCAAAGCCCAGCCCTGGGGTGATGCTTGCCCAGAGCAGTTCAGGGAACTTCCTGCCCCTTGCCCCGGGGCACCCACAGAGAGCTGGAGCCCTGCTCTCAGCCTGCCGCCCCCGGCACTGCGACAGGCCAGGGACAGGCAGCGGGGGACATTTCCCAGATGCCTTTGGAGAAACAGGAGTTCCTTGTCACTGCTATCAGCATGAAGCTCTTGGGCCCTTCCCCTGCCCACGCTGGGTCTGGGACGGGTTTCCTGGAGATCTTTGTCATCAGTGCATGGGGACTGGCTGGGGAGGGCTCTGCCTGGCTTGGTGCCACCAGTCCCATTGCTGGAAATGAGGTTTTGGGAGAAGAAATTTCTAATGTCCCCATGGCTTCTATGTGCAATGCAAAGAGCCAGGCCAAGCAAGGCTGTGGTGGTCTCATGAGCCCCTGCCTGCTCCCCACATCCCCTGCTGCCAGCCCATTCTCTGTTTTAACCACCTCACCCCACTTCCCTGAGAAACAATAAACCTTCATGTTTGTGCAGAGGCAGGACACTTCACATGGGGAATAAAATAAGGAATAAAAAGTCAGAGGAAAAAGCCTGGGCCCATGATGTCCCACAAACACCACACCGTTGTGGCTGCCTGTGAGCTGCTTCAGCTGTGCACAATATCACTGGCAAGAAATTACTCACTGCACAATATTTTTGTTTCCCCAAACCATTAAAGAATTATTTAGGCATCTCTAGCAGATATATGGAGAACAATCAACCACTGCTCAGTGTGGGCTGCCTCAGTGCCTGCCAGGGTGGAGCTTTTGGGGAAAGCAGCCCCATTGTCGTGGTGCTCCACGTGCCTGAGCAGAGCCATGGCACTGCAGAGCTCGCTGTGGTGCTGCCAGCAGGGAAAAGAACGTCATCTCTCCCTACAAAGGCTACAACCAGGAGTAGGAGCTTTGTTCCAGAGCTGGAAGAGTGAAGTTCACCTGCTCCGCCCTCCCCCAGCCTTTTCCTCCCAGCAACGTGCTCCAGGCACCTGCCCAGTGCCAAAACCGTGGAGAAACTCGGCACTGATTTGTAATGTGTGAAGGTAATCCAGTGCTCGAGCAAACGGCTGCACTGAGTCACAGCAAACCTTGGCTACCTGCTAATGAACATGGGCCTGGAATGTCTGAAACCTGCAGAGAAGCCCTGGCTGTGCAGGCAGGAGAGCTCTCCTGCTGCTGACTGCAGCCATGGAACCTCACGAGGGTGATGCTGATCCCTGGCAAAACTGCCCCTGCCAACTCACACACACACACACACGTGCTCAAAGTGTGCCAGCGACTCAGTGCAGCCTCCTGGAGCAAGGTATCACTTGACATCCTGCTCTAGCACCACCAGGCACAAGCTGGAGGCTCCTGAACCTGGGCAAGCACCAGGCAAGGAGGTCTTCCCAACTACTCCAAGAAATACCTGTAATCCTGCAGATAAACGCACCCAGTGTGGAGAAATGAGGGGGTAAAAGCACTCTCTAAGAAAACTTCAGAAGGACAGAAGTCCTTTCATAAAATGGCTCTTCCTTGTTGGAAAGGCTCACAGTGAGGATGGACTGCTGCTGCTCTGAGGGGGAGCACTGCCCTGCCTGGTGCCTCCCTGCTGGAAGATGTGGGAGCTAACGGGAGAGCTGGGGAGCTGGTGCTGCCCTGCAGCACAGGGAGGAGGATCTCTGCCCTGTAGCTAAGGAAGAAGGCTGTGTTTAAAAGCCAAAATCCCCAGTAAGGGATGGGAAGCCCTGCTCCTGGCTGTCTCTTTTCTGTCAGTATATTCAGCAGGGTACTGATGCCAGGGGAGACACTGGTCCTTAGGAAGCACAAAGAAGCTCTTGAGGCTTTCAGCTCAGCTGTAAAGGTTCTTCATCCCTTCCCTCTCTCACTCTCACACCAAGTTTACAACCTCTGCCACAAACCCATCTTTAGGCTCATCCTGGACAGGGTGGAGGCTGCATGGGTGTCTGGGTGGGGGTCAGCTTCACCAGCCACCATGGATGTTCCCTCCCAGCAGGGCCTGCATCCCTTCAGGCAGCCCCCAGCCATGCATCTCTCCCAACACTTTGCCTTCTCCCCTTTCTCCAGCTAAGCCCCCTGCACGGCCTCATTTACTGGCAAAGGTTCCCACAGACCATGGCTGCTTATGCCCTTCTCAGACCTGGGGACCATCACCTGCTTCCAGCTCCTGAATGATGTCCAGATTCTCTTGCTCATGGTTTCAGAGCTGCCTGATGTCTCAGCCATTCCCAGCCTGCCTGGTTCATGGCATCCCCAGCACTCCATGAGCTTGGCATGCTCCTGGCCCAAAGTCCCCATCTGGTCTTTTATCTTCTGAATTACTTCCCCTGTGCTGAACGATGGGGCAGAAAGAGCTGAGGTGTGCAGGTGAGGATGGATCTGGAATCCATGCAAGCCTGAGTCTGACTATCAGTGCCTGGGTGCTCAGCCACTGCAATTTCCAGAGGAGAGTCCCCTCCCCAGGGAAATCACTCAGCCCACTTTGGCTGCTTCTAGATTTGGCAGAGCACCTCACCTGGGCTCGATGGTTTGGGCAGTTAGAGCTGTTCCATACTCCACAACTCCCCCGGACTGGTTCCTCTGATGTCTCAGCACTGAAAGCTGAGACCTGGAGGGAAGGACCCCCTGTAAATGAGAGGCAGTTTGCAGGCATCACTGCAGCCCCAGCTTCCCCTCCCTCATCCCCAGCCCCACCGAGCATCATGTGCCTGCAGCGGGGCCCCAGACCAGAGAAACACCCGCTTTTTGTCAGGGCTGGTCTCCTCATGTTTATTTCCCTTTGCCGTGGGAGCAATTTCCCCTTCCCACACAGGCAGCGAGGCCGTGGCTGTATCAAACGCGGCCGTGGGGCTGGGGCCGGCCGTGCCCCTGGCAGAGCCAGGCGGGGACGCGGGGCCGTATCTCATCCGCTGGCAAGAAGCACGCAGCGCCTGCAGGAAACATATGTCACTGCTTAAACAGATCGTGAAAGCTTCAATCACTTCCTTATGGCGGAGCCGGGCTGCATTCATACCAACAGCCAGCATCTCCTGCGCTCTTTCCTGTGAGCGAGACCAGCCCTCGGCCCTGTGCGGTGCTCCCTGCCCCGGTGCTCCCCTGTCCCCACGGACAGCTCCACAGGGAGCTGGGAAACACCGTCCTTTCTTTCAAACCCTTTCTTGTCAGCGCCGTGTTACCTCCCTAAGATGCTCCCCTCTGCCTGCAAACCTGCCCTGCAGGAAGCTCAGGGATGGAGCCCTCCCCAGATTCACAGCCCAGCCCCAGGCTCCCTCCAGCGAATTTGCTGGGTGCACAGCTGCTGTGTTTGGGCCACCCTGCGATTGCTGGCAGCACGTGGCCAGGGCCCAGAACAGTCCCACTGTCCCCAACCCCTCACTGACCCTTGGGGCAGCCCTGGAGGAGTTCAGTGCATTTCATGGGCATCAGCTGTGCACGGAGTATGGGATCCCCAACCCTGCCTGTCCTCAAGGAGCTTCATACAAAGCTTTCCTGGGCTGTCTCTAGGAGCAATCTCCTTTGGAGGGATGTCAATCACACACTCTCTCCTGCTCCCCTGATGGGATTCTGAGCACTCCCAGTGCCAATAAAGCAGCTGGCCGCAGCTGGCCCCCAGCCCCATCCCCTGCAGCAGGGTCCGGGGCTGCCCAGGCGGGTCCCTCCCCCCGCAGACGCGGGTGGGTGTCGGTGAGACGATGCATCATCAGCACAGCGTCTCCACCATTACACTCGGCTTTCTCCCGTGGGCTGGAAGTTGCTTTTTTTGGAAGAGATGCAGGCAGGAAATCTCACGTGGGCTTTGGTGATGAGACTGGCGGCTGCAGCCATCCAAGCCCGGCAGAAGGAGATGTTGGCAGCCAGGCCAGCCTGGCCATGGCTGCTGTTGTGATGGCAGACTACCTGCCAAAGAGCTCCCCCGGATTCTCTGCTGCCACCCTGCCTTGCCCAGGGGTTCCCCTGCCTCCCCCCATCTCCCTGCAGGCTCCAGCCACCTCCGCAACACCTCTTGCCTGGATGGAGGGGAGCACTTCACAATAACATCTTCCTTATGTGCCTGCAACAACAGCCAAAATCCTTGGCCTTTCCTGGGATTGCATTTCAGTCAAATGCCCACACCCTCATGAAAGGAAAGAGCGAGACGAGAGTGTTATTTCTACAAACACCAACACCCACAGAGCTCCTTGCCTGCTGGAGATGAGGGCACACAGGCTGGTGCCATGTCTGTGCAGCTCCCACCTCCCCAAGCTCTGCTCGCCAAGACTTCACCTGAAACAGCCGGTTTGCTTAGGACAGTCCTCCTGCCTCCCTGCTTGGAAGCAGCACCATTCCTGGAGCACAGCCCGCTGATCAGCTCCAGCTCCATGCCACGGGATCACGTTTGCTTACCCAAAGCACCTTCTTCTTGTGAAGGACAAGAACCAAATCCCAGCTCCATCTCACCAGTGTGATCCTCCTGGGTGCCTCTGCTCCAGGACCACGTGCTGTGTGAGCAGCCCCGGTTCTGTCACTATTGGCAAATCCAATCCCAGCCAGAGCGGTGCCTCCCCTCATTAAGGAAGGGAGTACCTGACAGAACCCTCCCTACCCACCTCTGCAAGCCACCCTTGGGACGCTGTCCTCGCTCAGCTGCTGTGTAACACGTGTGGCAGCAAACCCGTCCCCTGTGTGGCCACACTCTTGCCTGAGAGATCGGAGCCTCCACGGCTCTGCCAGATCCTGTGCCTGCCCCAGGCAAGAGGTGGGGTGGCTGCAGCCCCGTTTCACTGCTGCACACCCATCCCCTACCCAGCAATCCTCAGGGTCGGGGCTGCCTCCCACCCACACCCGCTGCTGTAATGGGGCACAGGAGTGGAGCAGCCACCTTCCCCGCAGAAAGGAGCTGGTGGAGACTGTTCAAAGGCACAAGACAGTTCACATGGCCAGTTCCTGCCATGCTGATTGATGTTCCTGAGGCACACAACTTCAGTCCAGTTCATCTGCTCCCTTTTATTTCCAGCACCTGGGAGCCATCTCCCTGCCACAGCAATTCTTGTGTATCAGTATCAAGTGCTTGGCTACACAGCTAATTCATACAAATTTAACCAATTTTAAGGGGAAGAGGAGGTGCAGATTCACTCCCCATAAACATTTTGCTATGTGGTCTACAACTTGCTCAAACCACATAGCTCCTCCTCAGGGTTGTAAACAACTCCCAGTTGCTGGTTCCTGGCCTGTGTCTCCAAAAACATTTTCGGGCCGGACCCTCCAACCCTCCCTGCCTGCCCACGGCACCAGTTCCTGGAATTTACCAACACTTAAAAATATTTTACACATCCCTGTAAAATCACACACATTTAAAGCCAGTTAAGACCTGAATTATGTTTTAAGATGTTGTCCAATTTGTAAGCATCATAAAAACCTGAAATAAGTTATCGCAGAAATAACCACAGGGAAATTACTGTCCCAGCTCGCAGCTGGGGAGGCCGTGACCCTGGAGCAGGAGCAAGCAGCTCTGGCTGTGGCTAGTGCAGCCAGTGAGCGGGAGGGCTGCCTGCACTTTTGGGGGATCTATTTTAACCATCAGGTTTGCTGTAACCCTGGGCAGCTTTAGGGCAGTCATTACACAGCTCACCTTCTGCTACAAGAGCTTCATTTTAATCTGGGCACACGTTTGTCAACAGCACAGGAGAGCCCAGTCACACTTCACCAGGGAACCCCAGGGGTGCTTGAGGGAGGGAGGGATGGGGAATTCAAGGAGGTGGGTGTCAGGACAATCCACTGATCCCGACCTGTTTGGAAGAATGGAAGGAAGGACAGCTTTGCTGATAGGTTTTTTCTCCCAAAAGTATTATCCAGTGATTCATGCAAGAGGCAATTATGCCTGTGCAAAAAAACTTTCCTGCCAAACCATACCAAGGTTCAGTCTCATGTTTTGTATTTGATCAACCTGGTAGGGGCTGGTGAAGGAGGCTGCAGACCCTCAGCAGCACTAAGCACCAGCAGGCACATAAAATGGCTTCTGCCTCCCAAGACTCCAGTTCATCTCTGCAAGGGACCATTGCCCTCTGCTACATGACCATTTTCTCCACCTTGCTTCCTTTCCAGTCATCATCCTGCTGCCTCTTGACTTTTCTCTGAAATCCTCTTGTTTTTGCTGCAAATTTCCAGAGAGGGAAAGCCACTACAGAGTAGGATGCACCAGCATTCCTTGGCACAGGAAGGCCTCACTGGGTTCCCAGCCACCCTGAGGCTCTCCAGTGACACATCTGGGCCATTGGCTTCCCACCACCTCCATGCTGGCTTTGAACATTATGGATGTGCACAAAAGGTGGGCCATGAAATTCAACTGCCCAGAGAAAGGTGGGGAGCAGGAGCCATCCCTGAGAGCTGGTGCCCTGCGTGGCGGGAGCAGCCGGACGCCTTCCCCGTGCTTTGCACTCTCCATCTGTCTCCAATGGAAGGCAGGAGCCCAGCCTGGAGAGGCGCTGATTCTTTCCAGAGCTGAAAAACGAAGCTTTTTCATCCCAAGGATGCAGGCTGCTCTGCAAGCTGCCCTTCTGCCTCCCTAAACTCCGACCAGATTTCACACGGAGCCTTCAAAGGGAAGGATCTGGAGCAGCATCCCCGGCAGGCAGCACGGTGGGGACTGGCCAGCTGAGCCCCCCAGGGATTCCATGGGGCCACTGGTCCCCAGGGCAGGGCAACAAGTTCTCATGGCAGAAAGGTGTTAAGGAAGGCCAAGCAAGCAGGCTGTGGCTCAGCTGCTGGCAGGGAATCAGAGAGCCCAGGTCTGTTTTGCTGCCAGGTTATCAGTGGATCCATCAAGGGATGCCTTCAAGACGCCAAATCTATCAGCTCTCCCATATGGATGCCATCCACACTGAGCCATTTCCTGCCTAATCAGTATCAGCCCTGCTCCTCCCTCCCCAAAAATTGCTCTTTACAGCCTGCTGCAACTCTACAAATATTTTTACAACAGGTAAAAAAGGCATGGAACGCATCCCCCTCCCCCCAAACGTCCCTGGGGGCATTTCCTGTGCACCACCACAACAACAGGGATGCAGGTGCAGGAAGAAATCCCTGGGGTCCAACATTACTTTGCACTCTGAATTTTCAGTGTGGGTCTGCAAATGCCCCGGTGGGTGTTGAAGGCGTTGCAGGTACCCAGGAATAGGGATGCAGGTGACAGGGGCAGGACAGGACCTCCCTGGGTGCCGGGGCAGAGCCCCAGCCAGGGTGTGCCTTATTTACCAGCAGAGAGGAGTTTACCTTGCAAAGGTTTCTGTGCCTGATAGCCTGGGATTATTTTGTCTTTCATGTGGTCTCTAATGAAAGGGAGTCTGGAACAGATGCAGATTTGAAAGAAAAGAGGAGGAGGAAATTTCTTAGCATAGGGTTTCGGTTCCCCTGCCTATAAACAGTGCTGACAGCGAGAGGCGGCAGTGATAAACACGTCGATAAGAGCCCAGCTAGACAGGTAATCTGGCACAAAAGGTCTGTCTGGAGAAGTTTAGGCAAAAGTCGCCACACGCTGTTTAAAAAACACAAAACCTCAAGCCCTGGCCAGTGCGAGTGGTTGCACCAGGGAATTCCCCTGGCTGCTTGGGCACTAGGGTACCCCCAGGTAGGAGAGGGGTTACCCCATTGCTAAACATGGTTGGTTTTCCTGCCTGGCAGCTGTGGGAATTCCCAGCAGAGGGGTTGTTCCCAGCAAATGCACTTGGCGTTCCCTCCACAGCCCCAAAACCATCTCGCTTCCTCATCTGATGAGCTGTCACATATTCTTAGAGTTAAATGTCTTCAATGCGCAGTATTCAGGGAAGTAATTCCTCCTGTTTAAAGATTCATGGGCATAGGTGTTGGAGAGAAAAACATCAGTTTTCCCTTCCTTGTGGTCAGGAATTTCTGCAGAGCAGGATTGTTTTTGATAACAATAAACAGCGTCTTGGCCCAAGGATCGTGACACTGGTGATACCATTCCCAGGGTCCCAGGAAAGGGACCATAAATCCTAAGGCCTTGAATAAAGAGTGTAAATGTTTTAAGGCAGGAGCAGCACGTATAAATTGTGCAGAACTTTATAAAAGCCACAGAAAATACATCCCTGCCACACGAGCAGTATAAGCCTTACACAACAGCCAGGATGATTCACGGGAGTGGAGAGGCATGAATCACCCGAGGTGGGTGAAACAGGTTTGTACCCTGTACCTGTAATGCAGAGCCAGCCCAGCTTCAGCACGGATCTTATCAGCCCCATCCTGCTCCCTCGGCACTGCTGCGTGACTTGACTTGCCGGCTCCGGCATCACCGGGGTGTGATGGGAAGAGCAGGGCAGGCTAAGGTGCTGTAGAGAGCCAAGGAGGGTTTTCTTTCAGACCACCTGATGCCTAGCAGGGATAGCAGAGAGATGCCCATTATTTTCAGGTGATAACAACAAAATATTTCTACAAAGAGCCATGCCAAAGGAGCACAAATTGTATGAGTCTGGCCAGCACAAAGCTTCTGAAGTTGAAAGCGAAATACCCGAAGGCTCTGATGGCTCTCACTTGCCAAGTGACCTGGCTGCTAACAAAAGAGCCAGTGAGGGAAATAGCTGCTCTCTGGCAGGCATGGAGACACGACTCTCTTTAGGGCTGTGAGAACTGAATCGGTGGTTAGAGATGAAGGTGCTCATAAGAAGCTGAATTTTAAAACCTGTAAATTAACTAAGTAAGAAAGTAGCAAGCAGTCCTGGCTTCCTGAAAGGGGTTCATGCTATCTATCTGCTGGGATGCTTTCTTCCATTGTCAGGAGGGCGAACTAAGGAGAACTATTTGACATAGTATGTTTGGGGTTTCAAAGCTCTTTGACAAGGGTCCCTTACGAGAGACTATTAAGGGAATTAAATGCTTGCAAAGCAAATGGAAAAAGTAACACTAATGGTTGGAAGCAAAGAGGCAAAACAGCATATATTAACGAGGGCTACCTTCCAGAAGGCTATGGTACCCATGGGGAGGCTCCCCAAGTTTTTGTGTCAATACCATGGGTGTTAAAGAGATGCCTTAATGATCTGGAAAAGGAGAATGAAAAATGTCATAAGAAAAACCTGGCAGAGGACCCAAACTGCACAGAGTGTTCGGAACAAACGAAGGCTACAGGGAACTTCAAAAGGCCTGAAAAGAGCTTGATGGATGGGCCAGTCAATGGCGGATGAAATCCAAAGTAGACAAATGCACAGTCATGCACGCTGCGAGGAACAGGCCCCACTAATTCAAACAGAATGTTAAAGCACAAAGGAACAGCAGAGATAACAGGGGAAATGCTTTAGTGCCAATACCTCCATCGATGGCACCGCCTCATGGAAATCCCTCTTGCAGTGGGACTGGAGGGTGCCATGCTCAGCCCTGGATGCTTTGCTTGGGTAGAGGCACTTTTCAGGCTCACTTTCCCCTGAAGGAGCCCAGGGGCTGCCCAGGCACAGAGGAACCCTGCCCATGGTCAGGCACGGGGATCAGTACAGATGAACGAGGCCTGTCAGGTGGGGCTAAGCATCTCCTCTGTCAGGAACTGCTGAGCAAGAGTCTGATCTTGCAGGCTGGGATTGCCCTCAGACGGGCTCTCCTCATCTCCCAGGGTAAGAGCCCGATGAGGCCTGCCAGGAGTTTATCCAGCTGAATAACCTGGCAGCCAGGGAAGGTGCAATACCGTGTCACTGCCACCCGAAGGGATCGGCTGTCCCAGAGGACAACTGCTCTGAAGCAGACTGGGAAGGTGGCGAGTCCCACACGGAGCCCAGGTCCAACGGGATCTGCCGGTCTGGTGAGGTCCACAGGGTGCCTGACCCCGATGCTGTCACTCTCCTGGGACTGGGCAAGCTGCTTCTTTGCTCAGCTGGGGATGGCCCCAGCTCCCTGCTTCTCCCCTCTCTGTGCTGCCCAAACCAGCGAAGAGGAGCTGTGGAGCTGGGACTGGACTTCATCAGCTTTAACAGGTCTCATCACCGGGTGCTTGGAAGTGAAAAAGATCTAAGGTGCCTTTGAAAGAGATGCAGATGTTGAGAGGCATCTGTCACTGAACGGGGGAGCAGGGCTGGGGGACCGATGCCAGCAGGGTCCTAACAAGTGGCTTTGACACTTGAGAGACACCAGGCTTTGGTGGGAGCTTTGCTTTGAGAGCTGGGCACTCCAGCCCCAGCACTGGCTTTGGGGAGCTTCCCATCACAGGCTGAGGAGGGGAGAAAGCAATAAATACACCAAACTGGACACCACTGGGCAGTCTGGGGTGAGCAGGACCTTGTGAGGAGCAGATGGGAAAGATCTGGTGGCAACAGTGCCAAGGAAACGATTCACACACAGCCAGGAGTGGGGGAGGGAGTGCTCATCCCCACAGGGAAAAGTAAGCAAAGAGACCCAAAGAGCCTCGCCGGGCTTTTCCCATCCATTCACAGCTTTGTCAATGGTTACTTTTCCGCAAATAAATTCAATATTTATTTCCAACAAGTGGCTGGTGGGAGGTAGAGGAAGGAAAGACACTTATTGAATAATTGCACAACCCTCAAGAAAAGCCATAAATTACCCAGCTCTGTCACTATAATTTCCAGCCCAAGTCCTAATGAATCTTTCCCAACAATAGTGTAAGGACAGGTCTGAAAATGTATTGAACCATCTAAGCACTTGGGTAAGCAAAGCAGAGGCATTAATAACCACCACGAGACAGCCCACACAGCAGCAGGGACAGAGCATCGCAGGCTGCCTTCACCCCACGGCCCCTGCCACAGCCTCTGCTGCCCTTTCACGAGGTGAGGGTGGCTCTGGGGGTCACCAGCCCAAAAGAGCAATTGGAGGCTTAAATAGTCCAAAGGTTTTGATAATTATAGGCAAGAAAACTCAACAGCAGGAAGGCATCACTAACAGAGGCCAGTGCCTGAGGTGTGTCTATGGGTAGGAGAGCAGCGACAGTTTTGCTGGTTTACCCTGTAGTTTTGGTCCACAAAGCAATAGAAGATGAGAGGTTTGTCCACACAATGAGTCCTGTTTCACCTACAGCCTTCAGCATAGCACATTAATGTAAGAGCAGATAAAAAATGCTGGCAATTTTTCTTTTTTGCCAGACAATAGCAAAATACAATAAAAGCTTGCTTCTGTGAATTGCTTTTCCAGGAAGTGTTTCTTAATTCAAACACATCTGTCTGCCTTTTCTTTTCAAACTCTTCCTGCAACCAGCAGAAGGGAAGGTTAAAAAAAATAATAAAAATGAAGTATTCAGGTGGGGGTGGGTGGGATGGGCAAACCCCAGCTCTCACCAGGATTACAGCTACCCTCACATCTGGGGCACACCAGCACCCTGATGGCCATGGGATGCTGGTGGCCAGGGCTCCTGAACTCCCTTCTCCCAGACAAACCCAGTCCTGAGCTGCGAGCCCATCATGCTCCCAAGTCCCCACCACGCCGTGTGCTTTCACTTCACGTTTCACTTCTGCACTTCACATGCTGCTCCCACAGTGAGGATTTAGTGCTGCAGCCGCCCTCCACCGTGTGTCACGTAATGCCATCTCCAACCCGCCTGCACAGCTCCCTGGGTGCTCACAGGACCCCCATGACCGACATCCGAGCACTCCACCAACAGTAATGGATTTCAGCCTGCAACCTCCAGCTGAAGCAGGGAAGAGTTATTACTCCAGTTTACAGAGGGGAAACCACGACACAGCAGGGTTGGCTTGCCCAAATCCACGGTGAAATCTGTATCGAAGCAGGTGAGAGGATGTGGTTTTCTGTCTCTTGGATTAGCATCTTAATACCAAATATGCTGTTTCCTTCCCATCCCCATGGATGGCCTTCCTCCACCAGGGTTTTGGATGTTATTGCCTACCCAGCCACACTGGAGCTTTTAATCTGGAGGGACATACCCCAGCCCCACTCTGCTGGAGGGCACAGACAGCTCCTGGGGGGCAGCTGGAAAGGGGGTCCCACGGGAGATCAGGCTCCCATGAGCAGACAGATTAATGTTTTAACTTGTCTCGGTGTGACATTTCCATCTGGTTTGACAAACTAAACATTTGAGTTTGCAAATGTCAAAGTATTTCCATCAAAAATGTCTGTGGCAAAATCTGACATTTCCTAATCTCTTTTTTGTTCCCATTCTAGGAACATTTTTGATATTTCAACTTTGTCTTGATTTGAGAGGGAAAACACGCTGCAATTTTTAACCAGTTTAAGCAATTACATATTTTTAACCTAAGCCATTAGCTAGGTCCTGTGGGGTATTCCTGCCAGGAATAGACATTGATGGTGGCACTGGACAGTCCCTCCCTGAACCCCGGTTATTTACAGAGGGGGTTCAAAGTCACAGCCCACAGCATGCTGGGAAGCAAGCATATGAAGTTTCCTCACTCTAAGCTCCAAGCCACATCCAACCTGCCCTTCACCTCCAACTTCTTGCTCAGCTTTTTCATGGGATCATGCTGAGCTCCATCCCCAGGGGCCTGGGCGAGGGGCTTCTCACCCCCTCCCGGTGCGTTAGTGGAAGAAGGAGCAGGAGTCAATGCAGGAGAGCACGTACCGTACAGAAATCTATAGTCAGCTGCATTTTGATACAGTTCCCAAAGTACCTAATTATGCAGCTCGGATTTCTTCCTGCTCCTCATTCCAGCGATAGCTCAGCCTGAATCTTTATCAGGCCTTCGGGCTGCGCAGACTGAAAGGAGACATTCGGCTCTCCCCTCTTCCCAGCAGGATGAGGGGGCAAAGGTAGAAGGGCAACATACTGCTCTTGTCAGATTTGCAGGATGCAGTGTCAGGGAGCAGGCGTCTGAGTGCACATAACACCTAAATAAATGCCTGGCTTCCCCACGGTGCTCGGGCTCTGCCGGGGAAGGCTGGTGTGGAGCCAAGCAGGCAGCTGCAGCAGCACAGGAACACGCTCCGAGGGGGTCTTAGAGGGATTTGGGAGAGGGACAGCATGCATGAAAATTGCATCAGAGCAACAGCTAATTGCCAAGATTAACAGGCTCCAACAAGTGAAGGGTGAGCACTTGAAGTATGAAGTGTTGACTGAGATGCGAGTGTTACCCACAGAGCCAAGTGGGGATGATGTGGAGAGGGGCAGAGCTATTTTTGAGTGGTGAGGGGGCTACACAGCCCCAGAGGAGCTGAATGGCCTACTGCCCCTTACCCACAGCAGGGAGCGTGGCTTTGGTGGGCAGCTGTGAGGAAGCACAGGAAAGGAGACCCTGTTCCCCCACCCTGGGGTTTCCATATCGGAGTTTTCTCAAAGGTGGGGTCGAGGACAGGCAGCAGCACTGCCGAGGTGCCACTGGCTGCTGCCCATAGCACGTCCTCACCATTACATCCCAAGAAAGGCATAGGAATGATATTTGCAATCAGAAACTCGTGACCTAACTGGAGAGGCTTGAGCCACCAGGAGCAAGCAGACAGCAGGGCGCAGGTGGATGCCTGGTCTGGAAAACCAGAGCCAGCTGCAGGAAAAACAAATACAGCCAGCCAGCTCCAATGCTCAGCCAACCCAGGGACATATTAAGTGCACAGTCAGGGAGAGCTGTGGGGTGGCTGCAGGAATTGGGCAGCTTATGAGATAAATGAACACCGTGGCCAGGAGAATTTGTCAGTGTTTAAATTAAATGAGGATGGACACAGGTACTCTGGCTTTGGCAGAAACACCTGGGACTGCATACCTAGCACAAGGCAGAGGCTGATGATGGTGTGTGCTGCAAGAGGGGAGGAAGTGCCTGCAAGAATGCCACCATTGTCTCTGTGGATGAGAGGAGGGAATGACAGCTGGGGCAAGGGCTGCAGCCCAAATCTAGGAGCAGCTTTGCAGCAAGATACTGCCATGAGGAGAGAGGACATGGATGGGAAGTGCCTGGGAGCACTCGGCAGGCTGAAGAGGACACACCACCCTTGCAATGGCAAAGCTGGAGGCTTTGAAAATCCTTGTAAAGGAGTCAGGGGAAAAGCTGAGAAGGAAATACAAAAGGAAAACCCAAAGGAAAAGCTAAAAGGCGTGTCTTCAACCCCAACCACCCGTAGTGGGAATGAAGAAAATGCCTGGCTCCATGCTGAGCTCCCAAGGATCCTTTTAAGATAGGGGCTCAGCTGGCATGTGCTGTAAGTGGCTGATACTGCAGCAGGATCAGGAGAGCTGGGCATTAGTGACCTGCAGAAGAGAGGTGCCCATGTGAATTTGTGCCTTCAGGCCCCAGACGTGCAGTGCAGGGAGCTGTGCCAGTCTGTGGCAAAAAACCCAAAGAAAAAAGGGAATGGGAGACATCTGTGTTTTGCTTGGAAAGGCAGGAGTGCTGTGGAGGAGGAGGAGGATGATGAGATTTGCACCAAGTCCTGGAGGAAATTGAGGTGGGAACTGGGAACAACCCCTGTTTTCCCCAGCTGGCTGGTGGCAAGTTACAAGCACTTCCCCTGAAACCAGGTTTGGGGCAGGCATGATTCACAAACTAGAGAGAGATAAACTTCTAACAAACATTATTTGCAAACGCATCATTCAGCCAGCCCCGTTTCTAGGTTACACAGCTGACAATTTTGCAATGCAGAAAGAAAAAAAAGATCAAAACCAGCCAACATGTCAAGGAACATAAGCCACAGAAGACAAAACACAGGGGAAAAAAAATACCAGTTTTCAAAGAGAAAAGAGAAAGAAAACATTAAACCATGGGGTGCCTAGAGATCTCCACCAGAACCAGGCTTGTCTTCCTCTTTACTGGGCTGGGAAGTCAGAGTTAAAGTGATGAAAACTTTCAAACTCTTTGGGGTGGGCTAATGAAGGGCAGTGAACATGGTGCAGGGCACAATGAGGCCCCTGTCACGGCTGGGTCCCGCTGCTTTCCCAGTGCCTGGCAGGGGGATGTCCTGGACTATCCATGTGCACAGCAAATGGTTTGAACACAGCTGAGGTGGAAAAGAAAATGCCTGAATATCACTGCAGACATTCCCCCAAATGTATCTATGCATAATGCAGCAGCATTCAAAACCCAAATAAAACATTATAGAAATATATAAAGGGTGGGATAGAAAATACTATTATATAAGGCTGTTGTCACATCCAGTCTGGGGGCCTTTCCAAAAAGATACACTTCAGCCAAACAAACGAGGGTGCTCGGTACAGGGATAACCGGATGAGGTTTAATGGCCTGTAATAGACAGGAGGTCGGGCTAAGTGAGCTAATAGTTTATCCTGGCCTTAAAGCCTATGAATGTATGAATAAATCAGGGGAATACTTGTTTAGTTCCAGTCCCCCAGCCTGCAAAATTATGGTGCAGCAGGAGGGGAGGGAAATTAGAGACGGGTAGTGGACACAGCACTGGCATGAGGAAGGGGATGAGGGAGGCTCAGGGAGAGCAGCACTGGAAAAACCCAAAAGCCACAGATGAAGATGCTGCGTTTTGTACAACGTGTGACTGACCTTGGAGCTGGTGGACAGAAGGATTTGCTGCAGTGAATTCCAGAAGTGAGATGATAGCTGGGAAAGAGCAGCAGTTGCTGGGGCAGGAGGGAATAAATGTCTTGGGCCAGGATCAGCCCCATGGCCAGTGGGACCAGGAGGAGATGCAGGGTGGGAGCACAGGACACGGGAAGAGGTGGCACAGGTCCTTATTCAATAATGCCCACAGACGGAGTAATAAATCCCTCTGCCAGCCAAATACCTCATTCTGGGGTGGGCTGGGGCTGAGAAATCCCAGAATAAACATGGTCAGTGAGGAGCTGGGAAGCACCAAAAGCAGGGGCATGAAGTGAGTGAAGCCACAGGGATAGCAGCTGACGAGTAGAATAAGTTAGAACTTACAAAATGTTCCAGGAAATATGAAGGGCTTTTAAAGACGTTGGGGAAAAGAAGAACTAGAGAGACAGAAGGATAATAATAAATGAGAAAGGGACTGGAAGGAATGAAGAGTTTTAAAATGGCTGTTGTCGAATTGCTTTTTTAAATTGCTCTTTAAGGCGATAACTAAAGAGAAGAGGCATGGTCAATTAGGAACTAATGAAGACCTTGTAAATACACTTACTGATAAAAAGCACGTAGGGGAAGCCCTGACAAGCCTAATGTGCACAAATCAGCTGGGGTGAACAACACGCATTCTGAATTATTAAGGGAATTCACTAACGGACTTAGTGAGCCTCCACCACTTTAAAAGCCTCCACCAGCACTGAAAATAAAATTGCAGCTGGCCAAATTCCGAGCTGGTGCAACAAATCAGTGAAGGACCTGGGGGGGGATAGTGGGAACTGCCAGGGAAGGAAATAAACACAAACTAAATTTAAAATAAAAATAAAAGGAAGAGACTGGAAAAGGAGGCTGACAATTAGTAGCCAGGAAATTTGTTTCATCTGCCAGGCAAGGAATGCCAAAAAAATTGGGGATTAAGGAAAAGGCATTTGATGCTCCCGAAGGAGAGCAAAGCCACAAGCAATGCCAAGGATGAATTTATTAAAGGACAAACTAGGGCGGTCAAAGCCGGCTGGTATTTTACAGGGCTTTGCACCCTCTCTGGAGGCAGGCACTGGTGGATAAAGCCTGGCAGGACACACAGCATTTCATCCTGTGTCTTGTAGACAATTCCTGGGGGAATTAATGGTTCCAAAGCAAGGCCAGCTTAGGAGCCTACATGGCCAGTGGAGGAACCAGCACCAGGTTTAGTCTTGTTTGGGATGAACATTAATGATCGAGAAGATAAATGGCAAAGTAATTGCATTTGCAGATGATGCTTAATTAGGTCACGCTGCAAACAGCAATAACACAACAGGACCTGGGAAGGTTTGAAATACAGGTGGAACTGGGCGAGTGATGAGCCTGGAAGGATGCAGGGACCTCAGGGAGAAGGTGTCCTCAATGTAGGTGGAGGGGAAGAGCTGGGAGACAGCCCCGGAGCAGGAGAAGGCTGGAAACAGGAGATTAGGTGGGATTTCTCAGTGAATGTGTCCTATACTCTCAGGGCTCTGAAAGTTGTTGGGGTCCCTCGAAATCATAAGTAGCATGGCAGGGTTTAGCCAGGCCTTTTGCAGCACAAGGAGCACAGAGCGACTGTTATCTGGGAGAGCTGTCAGAGCGCTCACTCCTGGGGCACCTCTGCTTCTCATCTGCCTGATGGAAGCTGACGTTGCATGAACCTTTCCAAGCAAACTCAAATTATTTTAATTTCTAAATCCAAACAGCTCCAATTATATCATTTCCCCTGTGTGAAGCTGGGTAATGCTCTCCCTCCGCTTCCCTGGCAGGGCCACGGCAGCCCTGAGTGCAGGCAGTGCTGGGGGCTCAGGGCTGGTCTGGAGGTGCCAGCAGCTCACACCCCTCCTATTCAGGGATAGCTCAAGGAGCACACTGGGACAGACCCCAGCAGGAAAAGTAAGATGGGGTGATGGTGAGGTGATTTATATACACAGGAGTCTCCAAGGTTCAGTATCAGAAAAAAAAAAAAAATTAAAAATCAGGCTTTTCAAAGAAATTAAAAATCTTTTGCATGAATATTCCTCTCCACAGCAGAACTCTTTGGTTTTCCTCCTTTTGCTCCACACAGAGCAGCCTCCCTTGGCAGGCTCAGGGAAGATTTCACCATAAGGATGAGCAACAAACCATTTGGTAGTTACGGAAATAAAGGGGTGAAAAAAGCAATGGAGGAAACACTTCCTAAAGAGCTCTGCTTAACTAATTAACTGAGTTTCTTCCTACACTAGCCTGTTCCTCACACCTTTAGTGCCAACCCTTTGCAAAGGGTATATTGCAGTAGCACTTATATATCATAATTGCAATTATACACCTGCAGCTGTCTTTTCTCCCAGAAGGAGCTGTCCCCCTTTTCTCCAAAATTGCTACTGCCTCAGCGCCCTTTTCTCGCCATTGTTTGACCCACAGCCCATGCAGAGCAATCCCTGGATGCAGTTTCTGCCTCTCCCTCCCAGGCCCCCATGGCTTTTTCCACCTCCATCCCCAAAAGCCCCATTGTCCCCAGCATCACGTCTCTCTCCTCCCTCCCCCTCGC
Source organism: Dicaeum eximium (assembly GCA_013396995.1). Classification (NCBI taxonomy): domain Eukaryota; kingdom Metazoa; phylum Chordata; class Aves; order Passeriformes; family Dicaeidae; genus Dicaeum; species Dicaeum eximium. Next base: position 1,541,962 of record VWZP01008069.1, on the reverse strand, counting down.
TGCCTTCTTTTCCATCCCTCCCTGTGCTATTTTTACCAGGGTGCCAGGGTCTCTGCTTCCAGCGGCTCACAGAGACTCTTCTCCAGCTCAGCCAAGTCAAATTCTAGGCACATTCCTTGCATCCACACTCAACTTCCCCAGCCAGTGAGGGGTTTCTGCCGAGCCACCCCAGCCCAGCCACACACCCTGCCCAGCAAACCTGGCCTCACACAGACAAGCCACGCCGGCTCTGTCACACAGAGGAAATGATGACACTGCTGCCACCACTGCCACCACCTCTGGCATCCCTCCCCTAGTCTCGCCCTCACTGCCCTTTGGCACCTTCGGTCCTGCTCCAGCATCACGTGGCTGCCGGCAGCCGCTGAGCCCCGCACCCTCAGCTCGGGGCAGGGGCTGAACTGCTCTTGCTCCCACCTGGAGCCCCTTTGCTCCAGGAACCGCAGCTCTCCGGCACCATCTCCCTTCCAGGCTCCACTAGTGTGCCGGAGCACCCGCAACCCCCCTCCCCCTCAGCCCCTCCATTCCTGGTTTAAATTCCCAGCCCCTTATCACATTACAAAGTAACCGGGGCTCCTCTGCACTCCTCTAAACTTAAACACCTTTTATTCTCATTAAAGGGGGCTGTGCTTCTCTCCCGCTTCTCTATCTCCCAGTTAAAAGCCAATTAATTACTGTTGACTTTCCCAGCAGATGTTCTCGCTTCGGCACTGGTCGGAAACGCGGTGATTTGTGAACCGCAGGGCTCCGGTGTGGAGGAGTGAGGACCGGGACAGGCAGGCCGGCAGGGAAAGGAGCCCTTCCCAGCCAGCCTGGCTTTTGAAAAGGGAGAGAGCATGGCTGTTTATGAGAAAGTCACTGGCTGTTTTTCTTGGAAAGAAGCAAAATCCTCAGATAGGGGTAAAATCCTGATTCCACAGAAAATGAAGCAGTGTGGATTTCAGTTGGGTCTGGTCAGAGGTTTATTTCCCCTTGTACAAGAAACCTCTCATAAATCACCGCTCTCTCCAAGGGCTTTTCAAAGCAGTGATGCAAAACAGAAGTGCACTGTCCGCCAAAGGCTGGCCAGCCCCAGAGTGTGCAGGGAAGTGGAAGGGAAGGGGAGGCCATCTCCACTGTCCCACTGCCCTGCCATGTCCCCACCACGCTGCATCTGTCCTTCCACCCCTGCAGCTCACAAAATACCAGCCAAGGGAAGCAGGGATGAGGAACAAATGGGTGCTGGGGGAATGAGATGGCTGACAGCGATGGATCAGAGGGAGGATGACCTGGCTGCGTGCTCCAAGGGAAGGGCAACAGCGCTTGGTGATGGAGATATCACTGCCATGGTGTGTACAGGTGCACTGGTGGGCATGGTCACCCCTATGGGCACGGGCATCCTGCTGGGCATCCCAGAGGAATTTAGAGGGCAAGGATGTCCCAGTATGAATGGGCATCCTGGTGAGCATGTGCAGCTCCTGGTTGGGGTTGGCATCTCCACCAGTGCTGGGTGAGAGCAGTGCAGCACACTAGTGCAGAGCGGGACACTGGGGTATGGAGTCTCTGCCAACAGGGTGGATGTCAAAGGCACCTTTTTCTGCTGCAAAAATGCTGCTGAAAATACTTGCAAACAGTGAAGCTCCTGGGCTAACAGCCATGCAAATCCCCCTGATGATTACAGTGACTTTCTAATATCGACAGAAACCTCTGTGCTAATGAAATGCACTGAGGTTAAGCAGCCGTGGAAATGCCAGTGTAAAGGAGAAAGGCCACCAAACAGGCACTAATGGAAACCCAAATCCCCAGAACTAACGGGCTGTGATTGGAGAAGAGGGAAGGGAACAGAGGTGTCTCCTGTGTCGTTGTCCCTGGACAGTTGTGTGACCTTCTCCAGCTTTGACTGCATGGTGCCATTGTCCTCAGGAGAGGGGGGGTTCATGGGTGGGGGTACCAGTGGATGGAAGGGAACACTGGGGGTGGAACCTGGGAAGATATGGAGCAGTTTATCCCTTTGTCCCTCAGCTCTGGCACTCTGAGGTGCTTGTCCTTCCTGGGGAGCCTCCCATGGGAGCCTCCAGTATGGCTGGGAAGCTCTGGCTGTGGAGGAGGTGCCTGAGGAGCACAGCTACTCACAGCCCTGCCTGGCCCTGACAGGCTGTTTCCAACTGAGCTGCGGGAAGAAAATGGGATTTCAGCTTTTCTTTTTCACGGTAAATGTTTCTGATTCTGCCAGCCGATGTGTTCACCTCTCAAGTTAATAGGCAATAAGCAAAGCCGTGCCATTCTTGTTAAGGAGACAGAAAGGGTTCCATTTAAATGCAATGTGCAAGTGACATAAGCTGGGATGGGAGAATACCCCAGGCCTCCTGGCAGTGGTCTGGGGAGCTGGGAAGGGTGGTTTGCATTTTCTCTGACAGCAGAGGCAGGCTGTGGGCATGGCTGGAATATACCAGCACTGAAAATAGGGATTTTTGTCATTTTGCTGTCAGCTCTGCCAGGTGTTTGAATTAAAAGTGACCTCAGACTTGGGTCTTCCGAGCTGCTCCCTCCTGGTTATCAGGACAGACCAGGCACCCTCTCCCAGCCCCACTCTGCCCTTCATGCTGCCACTCTTTTTAAGTTCTGGAGCAGCACAGCCCAGCACTGTGCCGATGCTGTGAACCTCATCTTGGTGGAGAGAGGCAAGAAATAGGGACTGAACCCCTTCAGACATCATCCACCTTCCTGCGTGGGCTGCAAGGTGCAGGCGGTGCAGCAAACCAGGGGGCCCTGTGCTGCAAGTACATTTTCTGTTGAACACTTTCTACTAATTGCACTAAAAATCTCACACTGAGATGAGGGTAAAGGCACCCAGGTGGTCAGCAAGAACATGCTCAAATCGACTCATTACAAAATCCCCATTGCTGATAGGGCCCTCATTTTAAATAATAAGTGTGGGATTCTTCTTGCTTTATAAAATTCCTTTTAAAGGAGAAATTGCAAAAGCTTTCTGGCTCCTTTGATCATTTTTAAGGGTCCTTTCCAGTGTGGGAGAGAGACACTGACTTGAAGAAAAAGGAAAAGGTGCTGAGCCGAGGGAAGTGCTCGGTGGGGTGGCTGCACCAGGCTCTCCTCACGTCTCCAAGGAGAAATCCCTCGGCCGTGCACAGAGCACTGCCTGCCATCACAGACATTCCCAGAGCCCAGAGCCATTGCTGGTGCAACTGGCCAGGTTTGGTTGGCCCTGATCCGTGGGACTAGCTGGTGAAAGGAAAGGAGATACAGAGCGGGACCAGGGGACTGCTGGTGATTACCTGTGATGTCTCTGTCACCTTGGAGGAGCCCGTGCAGTTTGCCCAACAAAGTTGAAAAGTGTAAAAATTTGGGTCCCAGCATTGATTGAAGCCATGTGTGATGGGAATGGGGCAGCACACAGGGAGGCTGGGTTTTTGCTGCCCAAGGCAATGTCGGTGTCCCCACATCCCCACATCACTGGACACAACCCCAGGGAGCCCCCACTGCCAGGACCAGCCCTGGGCTCTGCCAGGCTCAGCACTGCTGAGGACGTACAAGGTCACCACCAAAAGCCTTCTCATTGCTGTGGCATGTGAGGGATCAGTTTCCCTACAGCCACGAACATCCTTTGGCTTAAACACCAAAGCCCTGGCAGGTAAAACTCTTTTTGTCTTTTGTCTTTTTATTGAAGGGCAGAATGCGCAGGGGAGGGAACGGCAGCCGGGTGTGTTCTAATGAACTCTGATTTCTAGCAAAGCCTTTAATAGTATCTCGGTCTTGTGGTATCTTGCTTGAAAAATTAATTCAAATTGGTTTGGATATAAGCCTTTTCATAGGGCTGAGAACAAGCAGAAGAATCTGAAACAAAAGGGAACAATAATATCTTGAGCTGGAAGGTGCTGTTCAGACCCAGCAAGGATTGGTGTTAGGCCTGGTTTTATCTAACACCTTCAATTAATTATCTGGGAGAGGGAACAAACAGCACCTTAATTAAATCTTCAAATGACATTACAGTGAAAAGGTGTTAGACATTTACAGGGACGTGCAAAGTAGAAGGAGGTGGGGAGAGCTCGCCTGGCTCAGCGATGCCATTTGGGAAGAGAACCTGGAATGCAGGCTGCATTCTCCAGGCACCCCTTTCCCCCCTGTGCCTCATGCTGCATCCACAGAGATGAACGTGGGAGAGACCTCAGCCTGCCAGCTCTGTCCCCTCCACCCTTTGACCTCCAGATTCCCATCTGAGCAGGTTTTGGTGCTGCCAGAATCATCACCATGGAACAGCACCCATCCTCCTGCCTGCTGCCCCTGTGGCTGTGCTAACTCCAATCACACAGGACCACTGAGGACTTGCACCTCCTGTGGCTGCTGGAGCATCTTTGAAGCTGTATCTGGGCTGGGTCTGCTCAGAGGAAAGCCAAAACCCACCAAGCCATCTGTTTGAGCTGGTGGAAACCAAGGGAACTTAGCAGAGGTACACCTATGGTCTTAACTGGAAATGCCAGGTTTATTAATAAAGAAACCAAACTAAGGAATTTCTGGACAAAAAAGTTAAATAACTAAAAATTGAGTTTCCAGAGGAAGTTACATAAACATATTGGGGAAATAAACACACAGGATATTTCCAAGAGAATTAAGAAGAGCCATAAGAATTTCAGTCTAGAAATGAGAAACTAATATTGTGAGCATAAAGATTTCAGTTGCCTCGCAGTTCGTACATTTTATAGCAGAAATCCAGACATCTAAAAACCAAAATAAAACACTCAAATAACAATCATAACTCTGACTCTCTCTCTTTTTCTTCTTTCTTGGCACCCAGACAATGGCTCAGAAATGCATCTCATAACTCGAGCTTGGCGCCGGAAGTGACTTCTATAAAGTGGGATAATTAAGCAAGAGTAACGTGTTATTTTAGAAATTACATCCTCGCCGTAACATGCCGGAGGAGGATGCTGGGCGGCCACGGGCTGTGGCTGCTGCTGGATCCATGCTGGCACGCTCGGCTCTGAAGCCCTCGGTCAGTGCTTGCAGGGGGCGTTGCCAGAGGCTCAGGATGGTTGCAGCCAGCCCAGGCTTTGCATTTGGGAAGAGGCAGTGCTTAAATTGTGTTTAACTCCCAGATTCTCGGCTGCTGGGGAGGGCAGAGGGGAGGCCAGAGGTCAAAGCAAGGTTGCTCCTGGCAGACTGATTAATTCAGGCTGCGAGGAGCGGGGTTGCAGTGCTCTGGGATGACAAGCATTGACATCTCCCCATGCCTTATCCTGCTGCACTAAGGCTGTGTTTTGCATCTTATATCGTGCGTCAGATGTTTTTGGTGCGGTGTGGCTAATAAACCAGCCGCTGGCAATTCCCACTCTCCTTTTGCACTCCAGCTTTTTTATTGCTGGGGCTGTTGTCCATCTTTTACATCCTGGTGTTTATTTTTCCCTATTGTTTAGATTAGCTTTAACTTCAGGTGGACGCCAGGCTTTTGTTCAGGGAAAAAACCACAATCCCTTGAGCAGCCAGATCTAACAACATCTTGCAAGCACCTCTAAATATTTCAGGGAGAGAGTCTGTCAGGGTTGCAGGTAACGTCTCCGATCTGCTCTCATTCATAGTTTAGCACATCCCTCGCCTCCTCCCACCTCCCCAAGCGATTGCGCCTGAGCTCAAACACACACACACACCTTCCTCATGCTGAAAACATGTCAGCAGCTTCCCGCAAGGAGCTGGGCCAGCCCGGGCTGCCAGCTCGGCTGCCCCGGCCCTGTAGGGGGGAGAGGAGCAGGAGGAGAACCGCTGCCTTCAATTAATCCTGAGCAAAGTCCCAGCGCAGCCAGAGAGAGCTCAGATTTATCTCCCGACTGCCTGACTTGGCGCCTCTCCCCCAAACATTTGGCAGCGGCGGCTTAGGCGCGGTGGCTGGTGGAAACCCACCGGGGTCCGCCGGCTCTGGAGCCGCTCCAAGGAACCTGCTGAGGGTCCCTGTGGAGGGGTGGGACCCTCGGGGCACCCCAGGACAGGGGTGCCCGCTCTGCTGTGCTCTGCTCCCGTGGTGTGCTGCTGCCTCCTCTCTCTGTCCGTCCCGCCTGCCGCCGGCAGCTCCGCCGGTCACCGCGGGCGCACGGGAGCCCAACCTTGGCTGGGACCCACGCCAGGCAGGAATGCCGCGGGGAAGGCAACCCGCAGCCAGTGCCCAGCAGAAAGGATGAGCCGGCTGGTTAAAGAGGTGTGAAAATAACATTTTGTTTCAGTTTGGTTTGTTTTATCCCCTAGTCCTATTAAAAGAAAAGATTGGTGAAATTCCTGCAGCCGGGACAGAGCCAGCCACGCTGGCAGATCCTCCAGCCTTAGAGCGAGGATGGAGGCAAGCGGTGCCTGGGAGCGACGCCGAGATGCTGCTTAACCTTGGAGATGACCCATCTGCCCAGGCAGCTTCCTCCAGCCCCGCCGCCTGGGCACGGAGGGATAAAAGGATTCCTGCTGCCAGCATGAGGAGCAGCAAGTCACGCTGAAAAAAGAAAAGGAGAAGCAGCAAAGGCAGAGGAAGATCGAAAAAGGGGTGGAATAAGTCGTGAGAAGAAGGAAAGGTGAAGGAGCATTTTGGTTCAGTGCTGCCTGGGGAGGCCTGGCAGGCTGAGCAAACCCACAGCCTCCGCTGCTCAATTCCCACCGCGCCAAGAGGAACAGGATATCGCACGTCATTTGTAAATAAACCCGCGGCATCAAAGGAGCCCTGGTGTCCCTGTGCACCCATCCCGGCCCGCCACTCCGGGGACAGCACACCAGCGCTCCCAGGGATGAAGCACAGGGAGGCATCAGGGCTTTTGGAGGCTTCTTTACCTTCTGCACAAGCTGGTGGCATGCCAAGGGGGCTATCCAGGTGCCTGGAAAAGGGACGCATTTGAGGAGTGGGTGGAGATGTCTGCATTCCTGCAGCCCTGGGGAGGGGTCACAGGCCACCCCGCTGGGGTGCCAAACCATGGGTGACGGCTTCGGGAGGCGCTCGCAGGATGAGGACCCAGGACAAGAAGGAACTCGCGGGTCCCACACGACTTCCCCGGGGCCCTCCTGCCACCGCCTCCGCCCAGGCGCGGGAGTCCGCCGAGGGAATCAGAGCTGCCTCGGCTCTCCGACTTCAAAGCTGTGAGGGGAACATAATGATGTGCGAAACGCCGAGCTGCCAGCTCCCCGCGGCCGGCCCCACGCTTCCTTTGGAGTAAATAATGCCGTCTAACGAGATGCTTTAATTGTGTCACGCTAATTCCACGAAAAAGGAGACAAGATTGAGCATGTGCGCAGTCACGGTGGGTGCAGGACCCCGGCCTGCGATGTCCCCCTCCCCAGGATGGCCCGGTCACAGCAGGGCTGCCTCATGATGCTCAGGCAGGGTGTGAGTGGTACAGACGGCTCCAGAGATACGCAGTGACCGGCAGAGTTGTGTGTGCAGGAGGTTCCGCGGCCCCGGGGCACCCTGGGGTGCTCGTGGGTGGGTGCTGGAGAGATGCCGTGAGCTGGGCAGCACAAAGGGGTGAGGGAAGGTTCAATCTCACGCTGCAGCCATCGGCGCACGCCATGAGGGTCCGTGTGAGGGGCTGGGATGCTGGGAGCACTGCCAGCTTGGGAAGCTGTGTGGTGAAGGCAGAGTTCTGGCAGTGTGGAAGGGACAGCCCGTGGCTTGAGTTTGTCTGGGCTCCGTGGGCATTCCCGGTACAAAGATCCAGCGTTGTCCTTGATCACAGCGCCTCAGGGAAGGATGCTGTTGAGCCTTGCCTGCCACTGAAGCCCTGTGCCGATACCTCGAGGTCAGCCCATGGGATGGCTGCAGGCAAACACCGGCTGGGAAAACCCCAGCAGCAGGACATGCTCTGCCCGGGGCACAGCCACATCCCCGGTGATGGGCACGGATGCTCACAGGCTGAGCAGGAACGTGAGCATCTTCCAGCTCCCAGCTCACATCCAACCTCATTCTTCCAAATCTGTTTCTTAAATGAGATTAGGACAAAGAGCATGAAGAGCAGAAATGTGTACAAGGGGTAAACCAAGCTGGAAAAATCCCCCAGTGAGCCTGAGCCTCATGGCAGGGCGTTTTGAAGTGACAGTCCCCATTTTCCATCTCCACAGCACTGATGCTCCCTGTCCCCCTGCATGGGCGTGCACAGCACCACGATGCTTCTGGGTGGTTTGTGGCCACTGTTATTCCTGTGGATTAGCATTTTGTTCTTGTCTGCAGGCAGCCTGACCCCAGTCCCCACACCGGGCTCCCGGCTGGGGCTCCCGGACCCCAAAGCCCTCAGGCATGACTTCAGCCATTGGCCACGTGTGAGGAGGTGCTGAGAAGCCAGCACCTGTGCTCAGGGTACACCCAGTCACCCTGGCCACTGTGAGCTCTTTCCTGGACATAAACCCTTGGTTTTCAAGGCTGTTTTCTCACCAGATGAATGAAATAAACCAATGATTAAAAGGAAAAGTAGGAAAATAAATTGCACCATGTGCAGTCGTTTGGACACCCCAGATGGCTTGTCAGCAGGGTTTGACTTTCAGGTCTACAGCACAGATGGCTCTGGAGCCAGGGGAAGAGCTGCAGCCCGTCGTGTGAGGCAGCCCCCAGCCCTCAGGGCGCTTCTCCTCGGAGGTCAGGGGCCGTGCTTCAGCACCAGGGTCTCATACTCCCACCATGGTGTGCTCAGAAGAGGCTCCACTCCCGTGGCTGTCGCACTGGATGGGTGACGCTGTGACAGTGCCCTGGTGCGCTCTCTCTTGTGCTGCTCCGTTTGCACCAGGTGATGCCAAAACATTTAGAGAGCAATTCAGCCAGGCACCACGCCAAGAGCAGGATGTGAGGGCCGACTTTGGGCAGGGAGCACGGTGTTGCTGAGGGGACATGGTGCCAGGAGAAGGCTGGAGCAGGCTGGGGAACCTCAGTGGCCAAGCTTGCCCTTTGCTCCACGCAGTAGTGATGACAGCCGTCCTCTCCTCCCTGAGCCTGCGGCCCTCAGGGCTCCCTTCCTCCTTTTCCTCACAGATATATGGTCTAATTTGGAACAGCAACTCCTTTGAGTGGAGGCTGCATCAGTCTCTGCCTGGAACTGCCAGACACATCAGCGTGGTGGCATCGGCACGAGACAGCAGCAATAATCATTAGCACTGGAACTGAGGACTCTGTGCTGGCAGTGATGTAGCATTTCCATTAGGGGCCTCATACCACTCTATTACTATGGCATTAGCAGGAACAACGCTGCTGCAGCCCTGGGAATGGGAGAGGATGTTTGCTGTGGTGGGGCAGCGGCTCCCCACCAAACCTTCCTGCTCTGTTCCCAGCCAGGATGCAGTGGCAATGCTCATGTCATCACCCGAGGGGAAATCTGTCCCCCATCACTGGTGGGTCACCCTGTCACACAGAGGGTCTGTCCCGGTGTTTTGGCACTTGGTTTGTTTCCTTTTTTTCCCCCATCTCTGGTTTTCATTGTAAAGCTCCAAACTTTCCCCTCGACTTCCCTGCATGCAACAACATTTCCAACTCTCCCCTCCTTGGAGACTCACGAAGGCTCCAGGAAGAGGGAGGTTTGTGATAAACAGATGGGAAATAGGGAAAATAGTCAAACAAAGAGAGGAATGAGAAGGAGAAGAGAACAAGGTGCAGATTCCTGGCCACTGGGGTAGGAGGGGGAAGCGGGCGGATTATTACGTTAGGAGCAGCTTCAAACTCCCAATTCTCAGGGCACAAAACCTGCACAATTTAAAGTAGTCAAAACAAACCCTTTGCCGCTATTTATACTTGGGCTGCCTGCAGGCGGCAAAACCTTGACTCCATATTCCAGGCCTAATAGATTCCAGGTGTTTTCCAATAAACTCCCCTCCTCCAGTGAGAGGACTGAATAAGCTCCAGGCACCTTTCGTTCCCTCATCCCCCTCGGAGCAGCCAGAGGGAAGGGGCTGGCCCCCAGGGTGACCAGTGCAGTGGGGCATCCCCTGCTCCCAGCCTTCACTGCTGAGGCTGGAAATACAGGCTGGGAGCCAGGGCTGGTGCTGCAAAGGGGGGCTTTGCTGATTGAGGGGCACAGGCAGCTCGGGGGGTTACCTCTCTGCAGCCTGGCTGGCTTCCAGGGTGATGGGAGGGGGTATTCCATGGAACAAGTATGGAGTGGGAGACGGGCCTTGCAGAGGGGATGCTGTTTATGCCTGTTGCATCCCCTTCTCCCCTCCCCACATCATTATGGATGGCCATGGGATATCTGCTGCTTCCCCGCTCCAGCCCCATGCCCGTGCTGCACAGTGCTGCCCTCGAGGGTGTCTCCAACACCTTCAGCTGCCAGGTCTGGAGCAAAGGCTCTGTCCTGGCAATGCCTCACCCTGGTGCTGAACATGGAACACCCTAGGAAGCACCAGGGCTCCTGGGGAGAGAGTGCCCACACGTGTCCCTGCCTATGGCCCCGCTCCCAAAGAATGCTTAGATCTTGCAGAGCAGAAAACTCTGCTTTTTAAAGCAGCTGAGGAGAAGCAGTGCTAAGCCATGCTCAGCATCAGGCAATTAAGCTGGTGACAGGGGCCCAGAACAGGCTGTGCATTCCCTCTGCTTTCCTGCCGCTCTCCCAGGATGCCGGGCACAGCCCCGGCTCGACCCCTGCACCCTCCCAGCCCACCACAGCGCTCCTGGTAACATTTGACAGATCAGCACCTATTCCCTGTAAGCCAAGTGAGGTTCATTTCCAGCTCCCCAGGGAAAAGTGCAGGTCCGGCTAAAAATGTCATGTTTCAGAAGTTACTCAAGTGCAATAAAGCCTAACCCGTGTACTTACCAGATTTACCCAGCTCTCTGGCAGAAACGCACTGCAAACCCTGCTCCTGCCCCCTCCATCTCCAAAGAGGTGCGCATGAAGGAGCTGGGAACTGCTTTTGTTTTATTCATGTCTCAGAGCCAGCGGAGGCCACAGGCATTAGCACTCCATTGCACGTGGCAAAGGAAACACCCCATCAGTTCCTTTAGTGCTGGAGGAAATTAGACCTCAGCATTTGAGTGACACCCACAGATTTAAGGACCCTATAGCTGAAGGACCTGCAGCATCCCCATTGCCTTGCTGCAGCAGATAATTCCTCTCCCAAAAAAATATTTGTGCCTGAATTCAATTCTTTTTCCCTCCTTTGAAACCTCCAGCTGTGGCATCCTGCTTTACCTGCTAAGCTGGAGAAGCCTCTGCTATCAGATATCTTCCCCTGGTGCAGCTCAGGTCTCCTCTCCTTTGATCAGCTGATTGGGATCCTTAAATTTCTCACGGTAAGCAGGTCTCGGTGCTCAGCCCTGCCACGTATCTCAGCCCGTTTCTGATCTTGTTACTGTTTTCCAATATCATTTGCTGGAATGAGGTCAGCAGAATGGGACCCCTGCTGCTCTCCCTCTTGCCTCCGAAGCAGCACCCACCGTGTGTGCCCCACACCCCAGCCCAGCCAGCCCTGCCATCATCTCTGTGGGTGGGAACCCCGCAGACCCCGGGCTGTGCAGTGTCCCCCACACCTGGAGACTGCCAGAGCACGGCTGAGGGCTGAGGCAGGAGCCTTGGCACCCTCTGGCAGCTCTTGTACCAGCAAGGTGCGTGTCTGCTTCCGAAACAACCCCTGGTCATTGCATTTAAGATCGGGATTGACTTTCCTCTTTTTATGTGCCAAATTAGCTAATCTGCAGGGAAGCAGAGCCAGAGCATCCAACACTGTATGTAAGGGACAGGAGAGGGTCGGGATCTGGGGCTGGCGCTGGTGACAGGGAAGCTGCTCCCTCTCCTGAGAAGGAAAAGGGGAAGAGCTGAGCCTTTTGGAGTAATTTAAAATGAAAGAAATAAAAAGAAAGCACGGCAGGAAAGACAAATAGTTCTCAGGCACTGTGTTGGCATTTTGGCCTAATGACTGATTAATCTAAAGCAGAGTCTCGTTACGGATTCCTGGATGTCGATTGGATCAGATCATTAATTCCAGCATGCACTGACCGTGATTAGAAATCCAAATTGGCAGAGCCTGTAGGGGAAGGATTAAAGACTTGGGCCAGGAGGAGGGAGTGAGGTAGTGGGAAATGGGAAGGCATGGCCATCCCTATGATGAGGGGAACGCAGTGCTGTCACTGAAATAGCTGCTGCTGTGGTCCCAGGACTGATTTGCTTTGCAGCAGTGGGAAAGCATCTTTCTATTGGGAATGAAGACTGTCAGACACAATTCCAGGCAATCTTGATTGTATCCCCCAGAGCTGCGGCCAGAGACGCTCAGACGGGCCCAGTGCTGCTGCTCAGAGGAGGCACAGCCCCAGAGCGGTTGCCATCCGCTCTTCAGCTGTCGGATGTCAACTGATTAATTTTGCCTGGGATTAATTAAAGATCAGCCAGCGACCACTGTGCTGGTGGGGGGGGCCGTGGTGACCTCTTCACCACAGGCAGTAGTGGGAAGCTGAGGTCAGTGACCTCCTCCACGGACACAGCCACCGCTGGGCCGGGCTCTGACCCCGGCAGTGTTGACCTGGTGACTGCCTGGGTCACGTTTCATCCTGTGGATACCCGATGCCAGGGCAGTGTGCAGGAGCACAGCAGTGCATCGCCCCCATGTTTCACCTGGACACTCCTTACAGGTTTCCCTCCGCCTCAGTACTGGGTTTATGGCAAGTATTTTGCCAGGCTCTGTGGCAGCAGGCTGTGACGCTTGGCCACGGTGGCTGCAAGGACGGGGGCAGGTTGTGCTGGTTGAGCTGAGCTTGCCACGGGTGGGCACTGCCAGCTGTTAGGCAGGTGCAGGTCAGTCTCACTGGCAGATCCATTGCCAAATCATCACCTGGTTCAGGAACTGAGAATACTGAGCGAAGATGTTTTGGGGAACAAAAGCACTGAGGCTTAGGCAGAGTCGGTGGAAACCTGAAGGAGGTGGAAGGCAGCTGTTTGAGCAAAAGCTGTAGTGAGATGTGCTACTGGTATAAGGTCCCCATGGGAGAAGTGCAGGTGAAATCCTGCTCGCTCAGGGTTTCCACACTGCCTTGCCATGCCCTGTCATTCCCCTCTGGTCCCAGTGGGAGGACGCGTCCCCTCCGTGAGGCCCTGGCGGGACGGGGGCGGATGCTCCTGCTGCGAGGGGTGGGGATGGCCGCGGCAGCCGGCCCCGGGGCCACGCCGCACTTCATGGCTGGAGCTGCTCTCACCGCGGGTGAAGCCATCCCAGCCAGGAGCTCGCCCAGCCTGCTCCTCCGCCTCGGCGCTCCGGGGGCGGATAATGACAGCCTTCTGTTTCATGTGGATGTGAACGCCTGGGAGCTGCTGCGGGACGGCAGCTGGAAGGTGAATCATTACAGAAGCCGGTCCTGCCGTCCCCAGGAAGAGCTGAACACCTGGGCGGTGCTCCACAGGCACCGGAGGTTCGAGTGATCATGAAGCACGAATGCGAGAGGCACCTCCACTGTGGTCCCAGCAAACGCGTCCTTGCACCTACAGAGAGCTCACGCCCGCTCCTGCTTCGGTAGCGGCACAAGGGGCTCTGCCCTGCCCGGAGCAAGGTGCTGGAGGTTGCAGCAGCAAACACAGCCTGCTTGAGCCCGATCTGCTGCAGCTCCCAGGACCCTGCATTCCCATTTCCCTCCCATACCCAACCTGCAGAGCAGCCTGCCTCACTGCTCCCAGCCATCCCAGGTGAGACCCACCTCCATCCGGGAAAATTTTCCAGCAGAACAACTCGGAGCCAAGGCAGAGTAACGAGACTGTCTCCCAGGTCCCTGGCACTTGGTCTCCAGAGGTGCACATTAAAAATGCTTGCAGTGAAATGAGTTTCATGGCATCAGCCAAGCCATGGATGCTCAGGGACTCCTCTGACAGCACCATGCACGTGGGTCCAATTTAGTGAAGCCTCTCGGATTCCATAGGAGCAAACTGCAATGCAGTGCTTCCAGCACCAGAGACGGGATCCAATCCCCTTTCCCCCTCCAGTGCTCTGTGCCTGGCTGTGATGGGACAACGGACACTGTGCATGGATCCCCAGGCTGTTTCCTGAAGCAGGTAAGGGGGTGGAGGGCCCACGCTGCCGGTGGTCCCCAGGCTGGTGGGGAGACCCTGCATGGGGCAGCAGTGAGGGGTATCACTTACAGGGGGCAGGCACACAGGGTGGCTTGGGGTTTTCTGCTCCTCCACAGAGCAACCTCCGTATGGGAGAAAAAATATGAAAAGAAGGAAAAGAAAAGAAAAAAAATCCACACCAGAGGGAAGATTTGCCTGGACTCCCCAGCTGGGACATTACCACTGCTATTGCAAGAGACCCCTGTCAGAGTTATACAAAGAAAAACTACCAGGAGAAATACATAACCTTTTCTTAACATCGGCAGCTCAATTAACTAATGACAGCAAAGCATTCTCCAGTGTCACCAGCCCCGCTGACTGTGAGGAGGTGGGGGGTGAGGGGGGCCACCTCATATTTATACAGCTGCGCCCGGCCTTTGGCTGGGGCTGGCTACTTAGGTTTTATCTCTGGCGGGATCTCTGCTGCCTCCCGCACGCGTGCGCGCACACATGCTTTTGAGAAGTGAGTTCCACTCTGCGCAAGAAGGTTAACAAATACCAGACTGCCTCTAAAAATACCTCCTCAATCGATGCCGAGCATAAGCCGGCCCAGAGCGCCAAAAGCTGCGAGAAAGGGCATTTGTTCCCCACAGGATCACCCCTTTCTCTCTCCCCTCTATGCTACCAGAGGTCTGGATTTGTCCCTGATGCCCATCCCATCTGGGTGCCTTTAAAAGGCTGGTCCCTCCCTTCCTCTCCGGCAAAAACCTCCATATTAAATCATTTGTCTGTGTCGATTGATTCAATATTGAGACGCGACTTGTAGCCACTTGTATCTAAATAGAATCTAAATTGTTATTACGGCTCCATAGTCGCAGCTTCTCCAGTGCTGTCCCTCGTCTTGCCAGCTCCGCTCCGCTCTAATTGCCTTCAGCACGCTGAAAACATGAGCGCCTACAATTTGCAGGGAAGAAATTATCATCACATCTCCTTTCAGATCTCACTAAATGCTGTTGTGTTTATTCATTCACCCTGTGATTGCTCCCGGGGCAGAGAGCAGCAGGCAGGCTAATAGCAGGCAGATAGCGTGCACTTCTGATCAGAGGCCAAGAGGAACGGGAAAGAAGAGGGAATCCCATCTCCGCACGTGCCGCAGGGGCAGCCCCCAGCTCCCAGTGGCTGCGGTGTCCTCGGAGTGCTGCCTGTCTCTATCCCACCCGCGGCACACTGGGGACAGCCGCTCTGGTGACACAGAGCCCTCCCTCACATTGTACAGGGTATGATGGGCATTGGGTCGTGTGAAGCTGGAGAGGCTGTGACTCTTCTAATGATGGGGAAACTGAGGCGGGGGGGCAGTGGAGGTGGCTGGGGTGTAAGCTTTGTCGTGGGGAGCGCTGCTCCTGAGGTGTCTGCAAGGTGGGTTATTGCCAGAGCTGAGCCAGGGTGAAAGCAGCACTGGCCACAGCCAGAACAGCTCACTGGCCCACTGTCCCTCCTGCCAGTCTTGGCAAGTGCCCACCGTGCTGGGCAGCTCTGGCAGCAGCCCCAAGAAGGGGCACGAGCCCAGGCTGCCCATAAATCACCAGCCGCATGTGTGTGCCTCGGCTCTGACCCCGGCAGGCCGAGATTAATGGACTATCCGTTTAACCCCACTAGCCCCTAACTAGCCGTGAAGCACAGGAACAGCTCACCAACAGCACCGGTGGGAACAGTCCCCTCCGTGGGTGGCTGGGGCGGAGAGGATGAAGAGCCCCTCTTTTTTGGAGGAAAGCTGCCTGGGAAAGTCATTCCCTCCAAGCAGGGGGGAGCAGCTCTGCCGCTTCTCCCCTGTGCAGGACATTTTTCATAATTACAAGGAAGAGCTCAGTCACAACAGCTCGAAACAGCTGCAGTTAATACCTTGCCTGCTGCTGGCTTTGCAGCCGGTCCCTGCTCCACCTCCCGTTAGGAGATGAACGGGGAGAGGGCATCTCCCCGCGCGGTGCTGGCCACGCCGGCAGTGCCAGCTGTGTGCCGAGAGCCTGGGCAGAGGGGTGGTGCCAGCCCTGCAGTGGGGTGCCACAGGGCCCCACACGGCTGGCAGGAAGGGAGGGAGGAAGGCATGGCCATGGGAGGAAGGCACGGGCACGGGAGGAAGGCGTGCAGCCTTCGAGGGGCAATAGAAGGGAAGTGCACACGGCTCCATCCCCAGGCCCCAGCAGCAAGGAAAATGATGGTGACATTCCCTCCACATTCCCATCCCCTCCCACCACTCCATCCTCTCTGCTGAGGGCCAGCTCAGCTGCTGCTGCCCAGCACCAGGGTCAGTGTGTTTGGGGTTTCCTGCTGCTTCCCCTCCTGGCTGCTTCTCCAGCCTGGCCCTGGGCCCGGCAGCACCCAGACACGGTGTCTGCACCACGGCAGGAGGAGGCTGTGCAGCAGAACAAAGCCCCCAGGGCAGAGCCTGGACATCTTTGCTGTCTCTGGGGGTGACAGTGGCGCATCAGAACCTGGGCTGCAGTGCTGGTGCTCAGAGCCTCCCCACCAAACCCGCCACCGTGCATTTTACAGCAGAACAAGGCATGGGAGATCAGCTTGGTGTGTGCTCAGCCTCCCTCACCTGTCCCATGTAAGGTCACACTGTAAAGCCCAGGGCAGGGGACTCCTGGTTCTGTGTTGCAGCATAATCCCCTTAAAGAACGAACTGTTCTGCCTTCCCAGCCCAGCTCCCATCTCCTGTCACCATCAATCCACCCTGCACACCCATCCATCTGTGGCATTACCCCAGACCGTGAGGGATACCTGGGGCAGGGTACTGAGGCATTTTCCCCATTTTCAGCTCACAGCCCTCTAACATAATTTTGGGTTTTTAAGGCAACTGCTTCTTGGGTGCAAACGCAGTGTCCTCATTAGGTCCTGCTCCTGAGGGAAGGAGGGCTGTGCTTTGAACTCTGCTCCACCTTCTTCCTCAGCCTTGGGAAGACCTGAGGGGTGATGGCCAGGTATCATCACAGCCTCAGCAGGACCTGCAGGTGCTGGCTCCCTTCTGTGGGAGCAGGGCTGGCCAGCTGAGAGCAGGAGTCAGATGTCCCCAAAACCGCAGTGCTCACTCTTTCAATATTGTTATACAGGAAAATGCAGAGTAAATATGAATGAATTCACTATTACCCGTGTGAGATAGGATGGTGTATATTCATACAGTTAAGTAAAAGAAAGTAAATGGAAATCTTTATCACTATAGACTGCTGAATATTAATAGTTATTGTTTGAGTTGCTGCAGCATGGAAAAGTCAATTATAACCTAAGTGTAAAAACGTCCTGAATTATAGATAAACTAGGCAAGGATAGAGACAAATCTTCACCCCACAATGCAAAAACTGTGATAAAACGAAAAAAATAACTATGATAAGAACTTTAAAACAGTAGCTGTCAAAATGCACTGGATGATTCTTTATGTTAGTTAATGCTGTGAATAAACTAGAATCCTGAAAGGGTTAAATGCCTGCATGTTAAACACTTGCTTTATTTCTGCAGCCTACACAGAGACATGGGCAGTGGAGGGGAACTAACATGTTTGCATCTTCAGCACAAAGCCTGAATTTTCCAAAGAACTCAACCCCCACACTGGGGCCGGGGTTTTCCAGCGCTCTTTGGAGGACCAAAATGGCCAGGTTTTCCCAAGTTTTCAAGAACTAAGAGTTGAAAATGCAAGGACATGTGCCTTGGCAATGGCTGCTGGGCCCTGAGTTTGTGGGGACACCTTGCCCTGGGTCCCTCCCCAGGAGCAGGCATTGTCCCTCTGCTCTTGGTAACACAGGAGCTGCCTTTGGGGTACAGGAGGTCACTGACTCAGAGCCTGGCAGGTGAATCAGAGCTGCTGCAGCCCCAGTCCCTCCTCAAGATCACACTTGTGAGATCACACCATGAGGTGTTCCCAAAGATACACTGTGGAGGCTGGATGGGGTTTGCTGCACCACACCTTCCTTTTTGACTGGGAATCAACCCATATTTCCTGCATTTATATCCAGAAAAGACATATGGATATCTTTGGGAAGTGACTTAGCTCCCCTTGGGAACAGCCTAAAGCTGGCTGAGGTCTGGCAAGGGGACAGTGTGGCAGCAGGGAAGCTCTGCACAGCACACTGGGGAAGAGGGGCTGCCATTCCCACACCACTACAGAGGTGGGGACTGGCCCCTTGTAAGATGTCACCATCATTTTCCATGACTGTTCCTGGCAGTGTGCAGGCACAGGAGGAAGTCACACCTTCTTCAAGACCCTTTGGCTCTCCCATCACCCCAGTCTGCCCCGTTGATGGCAGTGGTTTTGGCTGGTGTCCTCCAGCCCTGGAGCTATGCTAATCAACCACTCATCCCACCCGAATTTCCCTAGCCACAAGGACGCCTTTTGCCCCGAGATCTCGGATGCCTTTGTGGCAGGAAAAGAGGTGAAGCAGGTGATCCCTGCCCCCTTGAAGGGCCAGCATCCACTGATCGCCCAAAACAGAGGTTTCTAAAATCACATTAGCTGCACACGTCAGAGCTCCCCGGCGGTGCCAAGTGACCCGTTAGAGCAGGGGCAATAACAGCAGATTTCCAGAACGAGGAGGTTTGACCCTACACCAGAGGTGATGTGCTTCCTCTTCAGTAATTAACCCGCCCTGCTCCCACCCCTCGCAAATGCTGTGCCATTATTTTGCAATCTGGATCCTTCAAACGAGCATCTCTGCTCGCATCGGCATCATTTATCCCTGGAGGACAGGGCTGGAGTTCATTGTATCGGCATTCACAGCTGAGAATCGCTTTCCTGGAGGAGCCGAGAGGGGCAGGCAGTCAGCCCTGCCCCGGGGGGAAGCTGAGCAGGACGAGCCGTGCTGTGCCTGCGCTGGGACTTGCTGTGCTGATCCCAGCAGGGAATTTCGGGCTCTCCCCGCTCCTCTGTCCGGAGGTGCTAGGCCAGGTGCTGCCTGTACAATCTGCTGGCATTGACGAGGGACTTGAGGCTGCCCATGTTCTTGTCTGAAGCAGAAATGGGGCAAAGCCTTAGCTCTGGGTGGAGCGATCCGAAGCTGTGGCTGGTGGAAGTGAGGAACATTTCCCTCACCAGCCCCAGCCCAGCTCTCCGAGAGCCTCCCAGGAAAAAGAAGCCAGAGGCTGCCGAGCCCTTGTTGTCTTCCCATCACCATCCTCAGCTCAGATCTGCTGCACATACCAAACCCCACTGCTGAGGTTGCACAACTATTTCCATTAGAAGCCATAATTAAGGTCAAAAACTATTTCTATTATAACCCTGCTTTGCTCACTCAGAGCTTCTTGAAAATTTCTCTCTTTTCTCTAATTTTTTCCATGCCCTGAGCCCAGAGGCAAATTGGGAGTTAATGTTTAAATTAAGCCTATTGAGAAGCATCTGAGAGATGCGAGAAGCACACTGTCCTCTCCGGAAAGAGCCTGCATCCCCAAACCAGCTCCATGTCCAGGTCTGGAGGGGGGGCATTGCAAGATCTGAGTGGAGGAGAAAGCTGATTAATACTAAGCTTGATTAATATGGGTGCATTGTTTAGACATACCCCGTAGAGCATTTATATTAATTCCACACTAGTACCACTCTGTGACCCCACGCACCGTGCCCAAGTGAGGATATTTGTGTATTCTGAATATTAAAATAATTTCAAAATAAGGAAATCTTGGCCCCAGCCAAGATCAGAGTGAGAGTGGACAGCAGCCCGAGTCCCCTGGCCATGTGGAGAGCTGACACCCCTGTTCAGCCCTGAGCTCCATTTGCAGACAAAAGATGGACCAGCACAGGAACAATTCAGCCTCAAAGCAGCCGTGTTTGGGTCTGGCAGATCACCTGCCTCAGGACCCTCAGTGCTGCAGGCTGGGAGAAGGGCTGTTAGGAAGGTTACAGGCTTCAGGAGCAGACATTTGGGGAGATCCTATCTCTTTTGCTTGCTGCAGGCACACGGGGGTTGTTGCAATTAGTGTAATTTCCTCTAGGAATCTAAGAAAACACCAGTTCTCCAAATCTGCAGAAATTCCTACCCTTCCAGAAAGGCAGGTTAGCAGCAGCCAGCCGGCACCTCCAAACCACCTCTGCTCACAGACAGAATTTGTGACTCATTAAGGCAACAAATATGAACAAGATCAATATCACCATCTTGAACAACTCCAGGTACGATTGGCATGAAAAAAAAATCATCTGATCCGAGCTGTGGGAGAGAAGAAACACTCTGGGGCAAGATCCTGCAGGTATTCTGCTGTACCAGGCAGAGAGGTGGAGATGAGCTTGTGTAAAGGTGTAAGGGTGTTTTTTGGAGGAGGTCTCCATTTCAAGGGTAGTTTCTCCTCGCAGAGAGGCTGCTCAGAGCTGTCGGGTTGTGCAGGGACCAGCAGCCGGGCAGACTGTTCTTGTGTGCATTAATCCCCTCCGTCTGCTCGCCATACGGGCTGCTGCGGCCGCCCCGGCGGGGAGAGGAATGCTTTTGTTAGCCCAGCGCGCTTGGCAGCCGGGAGGGATCGCTGGAAAGCAAAGCGGGCACTTAACGAGCCGCGTCCTTCCATTATAATTAAAGTGAGACCCAGAAATCAAAGCTATCTGCCTGCCTGCCTGCCAGGCGAGACGCTGCCCTCGGTTGCTGCCAGGCCGGGGTCCAAGCCGAACCCAGAGGCTTTCTGCCCTAAGGAATGGCTGTGGCCGTGGGCCAGGGCTGCCAGCGAGCCACGGCACCCGCTGCTTTAATTCACAGGTAACTCTGTGAATAACACAGGTCTCCAGCGCCGGAGAGCGGCCGCAGGATGGAGAAGGACCTCCGCCTGTCAGGGAGCGACAGGGACAAGCTCCCCCATTTTCCTCCCAAGATTTCAGGTGCTGGGTCACCTTCAGAAGGGAGGAAAGCCATGGTTTTTGGCAGTGGTTCCCAGAACAGAGGCTCAAGCCTGGCTGTTCAATGCTGTCTTGTCATTCCCCATGGCAGGGCAGTGACCGGGGGGAGTGCAGCTGAGCTTTACTCTGCTCAGCTCTGTCAGGGGAAGCCTGGCAGCCAGTTCTCACCTCAGTTGCCCTCGAAGTTATGTGCACAGGATGAGAAAAGGAGGGTTTTAGCAAAGAGGACCTTCCCTGGCCAGCATCCCAGGGCATCCCACTCCCTACCAGGCCAGGACTGCTCCTTGCACTGGGCTGGCGTCTCTGTGGCCACTGCAGAGACCAGACTCGGCGGGACCCTTCTGACTGGATCAACATCTAATGGCCACAGCTGGGGGGAACAGCCGAGCTGGGGACCGAGGGGTGAAAGGGCAACGACTGATTCACAAACCACCCAGCCACCAGAACAAAATTCCCCTTCTAACAAGGCATGGAGCAAACAAATTATCTTTGTTGTTAGGAAATCTGTAAGCACTTATGGTTATAATTACCATCTGTGGTTTTGCCATTCAGGTAAAGTAGCAGCAGCAGCAGCACTGATATGGGTTAGGCTCAACCCCGTGAGCTGCTAATCAAAACCAACCCCTTTGCCTTCAGGTTGAAGATGATGTCAAACTTGATTGAATGTCCACCTTTGATGGCTTTACCTGAGACCTAACAACATCTGTGTCCTACTCACAGTAGCTCTGAAAGGTAATATGTGTGAAAGAGAGAAGCTGCCTGCCATCCAAGCAGTGAGCTCTGACTGAAACATCACAGCTTCAGGAATCAATAAAACACAATAAGAAAAAAAAAAAAAAAAAAAAAAAAAAAAAAAAAAAAAAAAAAGTGTAAACAACAGAGACCAAAGCCCAAAGAGCTGGTCAGAAGATTTATATGCAGCTTAGTTCAAATTTCTGTAATCTATTTAAATTAATAGCCACGTCCCATGCTAAATTGCTTCCAGAGGCCAACAGCTTCCAGGTTATTTCATTCTTTGCAAGGGAAGCGCAGAGGGGGACCTTGCTGTGGGCTTTACAACGTGGTGCAACTCATCCTTTGAGGGCTCAAGTCTGGAGATGGAAGGAGCTTGGAAATGACAGTGAGCTGGAGAAGTCCCCCTTAGCCTCTGCCCAGCACCTCCCTGCAGAGAAATGCAGTGGGAAGCAGGTTTGATGTTGCTGTACCCTGGGATTTGCTGCACTCCTTTGGAGTGGGGACAGGAGCATCCTCCCACGCCCAGAGCCTATCCGTGCTCAGCCTAGCTGAGCACAGCAGCCAGGAGCACGAGGGACCCAGTCTCCCCACCGAGGAGGTTCCCTCACCGTGCTGCATGCTGCAAAACTATTCAGGCTTGCCCAACATTTTCCATTTTAAGATCTTCCCTCAATTCCTTATAACCGTGCCAGCATTTAGTTTTCAAAAATAAGAAAAGCCCCTGGAGCTGGGGGCATAACCCAGGCCAGGAGGATTTCAGCCAATGTGCCAAATGAGATTCTGGAAAACAAAGATGGCCAAATTGAGAAATTCTTGCAGCCGCTTCAAGGAGAGGCTTGAATTCCTCTGCATTTGTGGCAGAGCTCTGAATTTCCCTGGGGTGCTACAGCAGTTTTCCCAGTGATAATTCTTCCAAGTTGTGCAATATTTTAAGCTCCTGAAACTCCTGGGTCACCCGTGCCGAATGAAGAGCTCGCCTTTGCTGACTGACAACTCAGAGGATTTATCCAAGCCCCAAACTGTGAATGCTGGGAGAGCAGAGCTCTCTCTGCTCGTGCACCTTGCAGAGGCTGAGATGACTCCCATTTCATGGTGCAAACTCTCCAAATCCCAGGCAGGGAGAGAATGGAGAGGAAAACTGCACATGTGCCAAGGGAAAGGGAGGAATGTGCCAGAACCTGGTTGAGGAGGGTTGGGACTTGGCAGGGGCAAAAGGAATGCCCCAGAAGTGCCACAAATACTCAGGCTGGATCATGGGATCCTCAGCTTCCTGCAGTGGGAAGGCAAAGCCATTTATCAAATAGGACCTCTTATTTGTGCTAGAAAGAAATATTTAATTCCCTGTGGGTGAAATTCCTGGTGTCAGGGCCTACAATTTTCATGAAATAGAATAGCATCAGATCACCAAGATGGGAAGTTGCACCCAGCTTTCACCCCATATCTGTAAGCTCTTGAGAAGGAAGAAAAAACAATTTAGAAAGGTCTCCTCCCTCTCTCCATCACACACGGTATCTAAACACAAAACCCCACCTAAGCAGAGTTAAAATCAAACTCATTCTCTCTACCACAACCCATCTCTGGCAGAAACTAAGCCCTGGGAATGAGAGCTCCAAAAACTGAAAGCAGGAAAATCTCCTGGAAACCATTACACAACCCAGGACTGTTGCGACACGTCTGAGGTATAATAAACAAGGTGCTCAACATACCAGCAATACCAATGCTCTGCCCTGCGTCACTGCCACCCACTTGCAGGAGACTTTTGTCTGTCCCCAAACCTCTTCTGAGCCTCAGGAGATCCTGCTGAGATCTCCAGGCTGAGATCCTGCTCCAGTGTTATCCTGGTCACCCAGCCCCAAGCAGCCACCATCCTGGAGGGAGGTAACAGTCCTGGGAAATGGGGTTGCATGGATTTGATGTTGCTGTTTTTCTGGGTTTTCTGCTGGGGTTTCACTGATACCATGTCTATCTGTAAGCACAGTAACCACTGTTATTGTGAATGGTAAAGGACCCTTCCCTGCACCTCACCTGCCTTGGGGAGTGCAGAGCCTCACTCAGTGGCTGCAAGCCCCTACATCCGACAGCATCCCTCTCCCTGCGCAAGGACCCAGCACCAAGGGAGCAAAAACTGCTCACCAAGGACAGAGAGCTCACCCCTGCTCCCCGTGCAGCTGCTCTGTATAAACCATGTCCCACAGATTATCATCTGAGGGCACTATTTTAACCGCAAACTATTATTGTTTATCCGTTATAGAGGCAGGCAGGTGCAGGAGGCACTTTACACTGAGTCATGAGGGTGTAAGTTATGGCCAGGGGGATCAAAGCTCTCAGTGGCACCAAGAGCTGCCATTACTCTTCAGTGTTACCTGGAGATCTCCTGCAGACAGCTCCTCCTGTTTGTCTGTGATTCCCCTCAGCTTTTTAATAAGCCTTTCCCTAAGCATAGCTTCTCTTCCTGCTTTTCACTGGCAGTGCCCTGCAAGGAGCCCTCCAGCCCCAGCCATTGCCCCGATTCAGCAACCATCAGTGCCCTGCTGATCACAGGCATCCCCCAGGAAGGCTCAGCTCCCGTGTCCCCAGGGAACAGGCAGCTCACAGGCAGGAGCCTGGCAGCTTTGCAGTCCTCATTTAGGCACCACTGTCCCTGAGGATGGGGGATGCTGCAAATGGCCCAAATTGAATGTACACTGAGGGAGGGGGCCACTGGCCCCCCATGCCAGGCTGGAGGGGGAAAGCAGGGCACAGAGAGGGTCTGGCACCCTGGCTCATTGCTGTTACCAATTCACTGGGGAAGGGAGGTTCTGGGGACAGACTGATGGATGGATAAAGAGCACAGTCTGGCAGCCAGCCTCGTGCTGGTCATCCTCACCCTCCCTCTTCTGCAGCCCCAGACACTGGCAAATTTCTTCCTGGAAATATTTGTAAAATGTAGGCAGCTCTTTTAATAACTGCCACATGGCATGCTTTAGAAAAAACCAAAAACCCCAACGGAGTGTCAATGTCTCCTTCAAGCTAACATCACGCTAATGCTGAGCACAGTGAGTGGTGCAAGAAGGTGGATTTACAGCAGAGGCACAAGGGGAAGCACTGAACTCCCTGGGGTTTGGTCCCAGCTCTGCTGCAGCCCTGCCTGTGCCGGAGGAGATGCCTGTGCTCACATTCCCGCCACAATCTGCCTCAGTTTCCCCAATGAACACAGGGGGAATAGAAAGGCTGGGAAGTATGTCCATATGCACCAACATCTTGTGGAGAGATGAGTGAGGAAAATACACATTGTTGATGAACGACTCTGGGCTGTCTGTTCCCCCTCTGGGAGCAAAGAGTTTGGGAGAGATCAGGACTGTGCTCCTTCACAATCTGATGCTTGGTGGTGGGCACAGTGGAGGCTGCAAAAAGCCATCTCAAGGGATGATTCCTCATCCCTGCCCTTGGCCAAGGAAGGAGAGAGAAGAGATGCTTCAGTCTCTGTTATCAGACTGGAGAAAGGCACAAACAGCAGGGTCCCAGTCCCATTTCTGCTACTTCTGCCCCAGGGGGATCAGCTCTGCCTGGCACTCACCCAAACCAAGCAGCATCCCTCCCTGCCCTGAAGGAGAGAGGGGCAGGATGTCACTCTGGCCAAGTAACCCCCAGGGGCTTGGAGAACGGAATGGAATGGGATGGAATGGAATGGAATGGAATGGAATATCCTGAGCTAGAAAGGACCCACAAGGATCATTGTGTACAGGCTCTCTCCCTGTACAGGGCAATCCCAAACCCTCTCCACTGAGCAGCCCAAGGGATAAGGTTCAATCCCCAAACAAGTTCAAGCCCCAGGGAGCAATGAGAAAAAGGCTTAGACACTCTGAATGACCTCTCCATGCCAGAGAACATCTCTGCTCTACTCAGCCTCCAACACCAGGTGTCAAAAATCCCACAGTGCAAACATCTCCCTCCCGTTTCCCCAAAAGCTTTTCACACCACGCGCTCTCCCTCCACGTTATCACACTGGCACGAGCCTCTCCATCCCATGATTAATAAAAGCATCCAAATAAGAGGTTGGTGCAGCTCACAGCTCCAGGATGGAGCAAGACAGACTCACATCTTCCCCACTTTTCACATGTTTATGAGTGCACAGCTCCAGGACGACCGAGTCTCACTGTCACGATGGCGTTCACCAGCACAGGGAGCATTTCCTGTGGGTAATGCAGTGGCTCTGCTGGGCTTCCAGACCCCAAGATTTGCATGTTTGACAATTCACATTGGGGCATGCTTGTACATTGATATTTCCAATATTTGGGTACTGTAAAGCAAGCTCAGCTGATGTGGAGTCATTAATATGTAATAAATGCAACTCCACCGTGGTGCTTTGACAGCCACAGTTTTTCATAAGAGAATGACTCTTCTGAACACATTTTAAACTCAAACAAGCTTTTTCCTGGCAGCTGACAGGAGCAGGGTTTTTAGGAGGTTTCACTGGCGCACAAGACTTCAGGTGTGCCTTTGTGAGGAGCCATTCACCTTTAAACCCCTACACAGGCACGAGCAAGCCCTGCAGGGCTCTAGGGGCACAACCAGGGTAGTGGCAGCATGGTGGGGGGTGCAGGTGGGTGAGCTGGGTTCGGGAGGGGTCGCCCCACTGCCCCCAGGTGAGCTGGTGGTGTTTCATAAAGGGACCTTGCAGCCCTAACCTGCATGGATGGCACTGCCTACTGGCCTGGGATCCAGTGGGATTGTGCTTGGGTGCAAGGGTGGATTTTTATTCCTTGGTTGTTTTTTCTTTAATTGCAGAGCCCAGGTTTCAGTCTGTGGGCTGACACTGGATCTCAGCGCAGACATCAGGCAGCGCAGCTCTTGCCGCATCAGCTCACACCTGCCTCGCAAAGCTGCTCTCCATCCAGCACACACAGCCTGTTTGCAAGCTCCCTCTATGTTTGCATAACCTCGGGTTTTTTTGGCCAGAAACCAGGCTTTTGGGAGGATTTCTCAGGCTTTCAAAACCCATCATGGTGCTGGGGCTGTGAGTACGTGTGCTCTAACCACACAACGTGACAGGCAGGAGGAAGGAGCAGCGGCCGCAGGAGGGAGAGATGGGTCTGTCCAAGCTGTGAAAGCAGACTTTTTGGGATCACACCTTGCTTTCTTTTCTTCTCCTCAGAGATATTTTATTTCAAACATCATAAAAAGGTATTGGATATTCTTTCAAGGATGCCCAAGAGAGAGAGCAGAAGGAAAGCCAGCCTGCAGCGTGGCTCTGTGGATAACTGATTGCTTTGCTCATTTTGGTCTGACCCAGAACAAATATGTTTCATTTTTCCAATGAGCTGGTAAAAAAAATACAGTCCCCTTATATCTAGTTTACTTAGAGCTGTTTTTTTTTTTCTTTTCCTTTTTTTTGTTTTTTATTCTCTTCTTAATGCAGGGCAATTTCAGAACAAAAAGCCAAAATTGAGACTTGAAAAATCACTTTTCAGGGTTCTCTTATTCTTGTCAATACGATTTTCCCCGTTCAGCCTGATTTCACAAACCATTTGCAGTCACCTTGAAACACCTTTTCTTGGTCCTGTCACTGCTCACCAGTCACCCTGCCCAGCTGTGGTCCCAGTGTCCCCCAGCCAGGCCACCTGAGCACCAGCAGCTCCCATTCAGGATGTGCTCCCCGTGCTGGGATCGTGCTGGCAGCTCGGCTCGATGCCGTTTCCCCAGTGAAAGACGCCTCAGACTAAAGCTGAGATGTGGTTTGCCAAAATATTTGACAACACGAAATGCTGCTTGGCCAAGTGCCAGAAACCCCATTTGAAAAGTGAAATTCAGCATGCTCCAGCCCCAGGAGCCATTCCCACATAGCCAGGGAGGGCAGTGGCAGCATCCAGGCCTGGGGATGGTGCAGAGGGCCCATTGCCTCCCATTTTGACCCTGGGGGAGGTGTGAGCATCCCCAAAGCTGTGGGAGGCAGTCTGCACCTCTCCTGCCCAGATGACAGGGTTGATGTGATCCTACACCCACGCACCCTCTGGAAGGGCAAAGGGAGTTTGCCCAAGATGGGGCTTGGCCCTGGGGCAGCCTATCCTCCTCCAGCAGGGATCCCAGCTGCAAACCCACCCTGACACAGGCTCTAGGTCCCACTGGCTCCAGCACAACCTGCAGCTGAGGTGCCAGCCTGAGTGAATGAGCCCTTGCTGAATGCCAATGTTTTCCCCCACTCACAGGTGGCTCAGAGGGACTGTGCCAGGCTGTCAAATGGTCCTGGCACGGCACCATTCCCTGGTCCCTGTTTGGAAGCTGTGTGCCATATGCCCTCCTTGCTGTAGCTTTCACGGGACTCCCACCTGCCAAAAGTGATGGCTTGGGTGAGAAGCAGAGCACAGTGGGCAGCAGGGCTGCCATGGGGCAGAAAAACCTCCCTCATGTCACTAAAAAACGTAGAAGGGTCTCAAAGCCCCTGTGGCAGCAGGACAGGATGAAGGCCAGGGCACAGACATGCTGCTTCTTTCCTTTGTAACTCAGTCAGGATTTAACGCCGGGTAAACCTGTCACATGGACCTCATCTTTTTCCCTGCACCGTAAAGTGCTGAGCACACATCAGGGTGCTGTAAAACTAACTCATAATAAGAAATAAGGTCTTCCAGGATGAAAAACTAATGTGTTATCCTCAGCACAGGGAGAGGTGTGACAGAGGTGAGTGGTATTTTTGGGAGGCATCCCTGCCTTATCTGCACTCTGTTCTCCAAATCTTGGTGTGCCAGGTGTTGGGAACACCCACTTCTGCCCAGGCTGTTGCCCCTCCATTACAGCCCTCACAGGATGCCCAGAGCTGCATGGGAAAATGATGCCCATTGCCCTCCCATTCCCTGCCAGCCTCCACTTGGAACAGCCAGGGTTGGTTTTTGTGCAAACCAAATACTCCAGCCTTCATTTGCATCACTTCGTCTGTGTGCCAGAAAGAGAACAACAAAATTAAAGAGCAAAGCGCAGCAGTAAGTACAAATATAAAAGCAGAGAGCAGCATCCCCAGCATCAGTAACACATGTCCAAGAACTCCAAATCCCAGCACAGAAAGATGGTGCTTCTGGAAAGAGGTAGCAGAAAAGAGGAAAGCCTTCTCTGAGATCCCTGAAGCATAAATCCTCAATTTGAGCTATGAAGTAGAGCATTAAGATGGAAAAAAAAAAAGCCCAACTCCTTGCCAGTATGGTGATGTTCATGAAAAGAATAAATATCTGGAAGGAGAGCGGCTGTTATTGCTGGAATAACACAATCACAAAGGAACACACCGCAAAGAATTACACTGGAACTAAGAGGGATGGACGCTTGCTCTGTATGCAATTAGGCACAGCTCTGAGGCAGGGAAACACACATTTTTCTAGAAACACTGAGCTTCTCCATAGCACAGAAACCACCTCCNAAAAAAAAAAGAAAGAAAGAATAAAGGGAACAGAAATCTGCAGTATCATAACAGAAATCACAGATCAATGTGTTTGCCCTAGGAAATGAACAGATACACATCAGGACTTGGCAGATAAAGGAGTCTCCCAAGCAAAGCAGAAACAGCTCAAAAGGAAAGGAACAAAACTGAGAAGGAAAGAAAGGGAAGAGGGAGCGGGCTCTGGAGCAGACACCATCAATCTGCACGTGTGGAGAAGGAGTCAGTGGCAGTACCTGCCTCCCGACCAGTAAAGGCTGTACATGCAAAGAGGGAGGACAAACAGCCCTGAGAAAATACAGATTATTTGCTTCCAAGGACTTTTTCTTGCCAAAATTTACAGGCCTGCAGTTCTCAGTTAATAGATGCAGCTCCCCTTAGAGCTTCTAATGGAAGAGGCTGAAATGAAAACCACCCGCTCCCTGAGGGAGAGGGGGGTCAGATCCAACAGCCCGCGTGAATGTGTTCTGCATCATCTCTGCTGGGACAGACCCCTGGACACCTCATCACACGCCCTCAGATAACGAGCTATGTGGAAGTGGGAATGTGGATTTTTAAATTAAAAAAGAAGAATAAATGGCCTAGCACAAAGAAATCATCATCAGAAGGAAATCCCAGTCTCCCAGCACGCCTCAGACGTGCGGGGTTTTGCCTCTTCCCTCCAGGACACCTCCTGCCTGACTGCTGGTGAATCCCACAGGATTTCTGTGTCTCATCTGCTTTCTGGGTGGAGAGGGTAAATACATTAAAACCGTGCAGATTTTGCCTTCCAGCTCCACTCCCCAGCAAAGAGCAGTTTCACTTCGGTTCCTGGTGATACAGGGTGGGAGGGGAGGGCAGATCACCTCCCTCCAGGGCACCTTCCCTGAGGTGATGCTGCAGCAGGTGACAAGGGGACTTGGGGACAGTGGCCAGCGAGCGCCGTGCCTGCTGCAGCTCTTTGGAAGAGGCACCCACTGCCAGCACCCAGCCAGCAGCAGCTCCAAAGGCCGCAATCAATAACTCTGCCCAGACGGAGCCGCGCTCCCGGACCCGCACAGGCTGGCAGGCAGCAAATGACACAATGGCAAAAAGAGGGACCCCAGCAGCTATTAAACACAATAGGCAGCAAACGCCTCCAT
Source organism: Dicaeum eximium (assembly GCA_013396995.1). Classification (NCBI taxonomy): domain Eukaryota; kingdom Metazoa; phylum Chordata; class Aves; order Passeriformes; family Dicaeidae; genus Dicaeum; species Dicaeum eximium. The sequence continues at coordinate 1,511,887 of VWZP01008069.1, read as the reverse complement.
CGATATTCTGGACACACAGCCTAACTCTCGCCATAAATCACTCCCGATCACACTGAGAACACAACCTTTGCAGAGCTGGCGAGGTGTCGTTCAGCTCCACAGGCAGCGTTAAATGCAAACTATTTAGTTAACGGGATGACATATTTGCAGTTTGCCTGCATATGCCCCGAGTTGTCAGCCTGTTCCCAAACATACAAGGCAGTTGGAGTTCTGGCACCAAGCGGGGCACTGATGGATCCAAAGCGTAATGGAAAAGTGAGATGCCACAGAGGAGCAAGGAGCAGAGCAAAGCCCAACTGGCCCATTATCCAGGCTGTAACACCAGTTTTAAAAGTCTGAAAAATGGGTGTGAAGGGATTATCCTTCCCCATGCCTGTCCCCAGTTTGCAAATTCAGACCTCTCTGTCACCTCCAACCCTTCTAACCCCTGTGGCCAGTTCTCTCCACCGAGACAATCCATGGGTAGCCAAGAAGGAGATGGGAAGGGGACGAGGACAAAGCAACCCCCACACTCAGCTCCCAAAGAACAAGGTGACCCTAACAGTGAATTATCAGGCCAAAGGCAGGTGAGTGAGCTCCCACTGAGTTGGGACTAAACAGTGAGCTGCCATCAGGAGAAACGGAGTGTAACCCAGGAGCAAAACTGACACACAGGACCCAAGGGCACATCATGCAGGAGAAAGGCACATGCAACCATATATGTTGCATGGAACGTGCATATTTAATATATTTGCTTGGCAGATGGAATAACTTTGTTAACAGACTATTTAAATTCCTGAGGGGGTACCTGTAACTATTAGAAATTGATTTTATGAGCCTGTTATACAAACATTACACTTCAAGGTCTAAAGCATATTGAAATTCTTCCTGTTCTCTCTCAAACAGATGGTGCTAGGAATTTTTCTGAACCTACTCGTATCCATAAATACTACCCGCCAATCCCTCTTGCAAGACAGAAACGATCCTAATTAGAGCGGTGAGCCCTCGCCATCTTTTCCTCATCACACAGTTACTATAAAAATGCTCCAGAATAGGACAGTTTTGGCAAATCCCTCCCTGGGCAAGCGGCCGTGAGTACTCCCCTATGTTTGTCTTGATCAGACAGAATAAAAAGGGTTTCAGTGCCTGGAAACAAGGCAGAGAGAAAGAGTGGGATGGCGACAGGAGTAGTCAGTGTCTGTGGGTAACAGAGGCTTAGAGCTGGGTAAGGATGAGGATGCAATGCCAGCAGCATCACACCTCCAACCTCAGCCTCAGCAACACAGTCAGGGCTTCAGAGTACACCAAGAAATTGCAGAGAAATTAATGTGGGGGGTGATATTCCCCTACCACAGAAAAAAAAGGGCTCGAGGGATTGGTTTCTAAGGAAAAATTAAAAGAGCTCAATTTGCCAAGCTTGACTAGGCATCAGCCAGGAGCAGGCATTGGGGTTGGGAGAGCCTGATGAGGAGCCACTGGTGCCCAGGGTATTTCCACACCACCAGGAGCTGCCTTCCAGGGCATTACAAACAGGAGTGGGGGTATCAGAAGCAGGTTAGCACTGTAAATACAGCCCTGAGCTCCTCTGGGAGCCATCCACTTGTATCTGTGGCTTCCTCAGTGGGTGTTCAACCAGAAATGAAATTTTGCTCACTGAGATATCTTTCAGGGCCTGCAACAGATTCATTTAATCAAGCAGCCAGATTTGTTGCAGGATGAAATTAATTTTGTTCTAGGTAGGAGTGGAGGTAGTTGAGGGAGATGAGAGCTCCTATTCAGGGGAGAGAAACAATACTTGGTGCGATAAGGTGCCCAGCCTCGCAGCATGAATAGCAAACTGCAGCTCAGATAGGCCACCGGATATTTTTTTTTTTAACTATACTGCCATTCATGAACAACCCCGAGCTCAAATCCTGTCATAAAGAGCATTCACTGAATGGAAAAAAAATCATTAAAAATTGTGGCCTCTTCCTGGACAACTCAGCAACAGAAAGTGCCAGCTACATTTGTTGAATAAATTGCTTGCAGGGAATAGTTTTTACTAGGTCTAAATGGGATGAAATTAAGCGCAGGGGGATGAATGCCAAGTACCACAAAACTATTCCTGGGTGTGAGAGGTACAAGGCAGGGAGCAGCCTCTCCAGGCAGACCTTGACAAAAAGCCCTGTCCAGACAAAAAAGCCCTGTGCATCGCCCCACCAGGCACCCCAGAGATCTGGGGCTGCTTGGTCTGAATTTGGCACTTCTGTGTCTCATCAGAGGGCAGAGGCTGGCCACTGGGTCAGGGACTGGGGCTGCTGGGTTGAGCAAGTGGCCATGAGACTCTGGGGGTTCCCTGTGTGCCCTACAACAGCCCAGCAGCAGATTTGTCCAGGTATCTCCCCACCAGTCCCAGCCCATTGTGGAGACTGCAGTGGATTGTTTGGATTTGGGAAGCTGAGGAGGCATCTCATGCACATGGGAGAGAGGCAAAGCTTGCAAGAATAACCCTCCTCAGCTGCAGCAGCCACCCCCAGGCTCCCATCCTCAGTGTTTCCAGCCCATTCCCTGCCCTGAATCCCAGGCTCACCCCAAGGAAGCACCATGACCCCAAGAACAGAGGCAGGCCTGACACCAGCAACAGGCAAAGCTTTTCAACCAGTTATTTTATAGGCCTGCAGAGGAAATAAGAGAAGAAGGTCTTATTAAAGAAGAGAAACAAACAAATTATTTGCTTATTCCATCTGCTGTCTTGTTTGGTCAACACAGAGCAGGGGTTATCACAGGCCGAGGGCTGGCACCCACTAAGGGAACATTAAAAGGATATTTCACAACCTCCATCTCCACAGAAGAGACAACATTTTTGTCCCTTTAACAGGCATTAAGGGGCAGAGCAGCCCAGGGCAGGATGCTCACAGACCCCCAGCCCCTGTGAAAGGCTCTCCCAAGCCCAGCGAGGGTTCCAGCCTGGCCTTGTGCCATTCACAGCCCAGCCACACCAGCACCTCCAGGACAGGCACAGGCTCAGTGGGTACCTGCAGGGTTTCCCTGGGCTTTGACCCGTGTGTGAAAGGCATCTGTGCGCTCACAGCGAGCAGCAGCTCCTGCCGTGCCCCGGGGCGATGGCGCGTCGCAAATTGCCACAGACAGGGGACTGTAATGCGACCCGGCAGCGGCGAAGTGAGCCAGCATCCTTCCGTCCGAGCGCACAAACGCATTGTGCCGTGGAGCACGGAGGTGACAAACCCTTGCCAGGCACAATGGGGAGACCGTGGAGGTCCAGACCTTCCCTGCAGAGAAGGGAGGCTCAAGGGGGATCAGGCTAATCAGCCTCAGGATCTCCTCAGGATTCACGGGGCGGGAGGAATGCAGCCCTGCTGTCCCAGTCCCGCCCTGCTCTCCCCTGCCAGTTTGCAGCACAGGGACTGGGAGTCCCTCAGAAAGCAGCTGGAGGAGGGTGGGTGTAGATAAGCGTCAGAGGACCCTGGGAATTACTGCTCACCTTGAGCTCTTTGGAGATTTTTGACCAGACACAAAGAATCTGGTGAGTCTTGGTGGTTTCTTGGAGCCATGAAGTGTCTTGGGGGCCCCAGGGGCGTGGTGCACCCACACAGCCCCACTGGCCATGGCAGGGATAGGACAGGAGAGACCTTCAAAGAGCATCAAAGGTGCCCTTGACCTAAAGACTGTAGTGACTTCACATCAAAGAAGCATCACCCCTTCCAAAAGCAATTCAGCACCAGCCACATCCTGCCCTGCTGCCACAACCAGATAAAAACTGAGCTGAAATTGGTGTCCTGCTGCCTACCCCCAAATTTTGCTTATTCCATGGATGTGATGAGATCCTGAAACAGAAGGTTTCTACTCGTGTCCTACTCCAGGTCCCTCCAAACCACTGCTGGGGGACACTGATGGGATGTGCTGTGTAAACCTGGAGTAACAGCATGGATCTGGGTCCAAAAAATCTTCCCAGGAAGCAGAATCAGTGGCTGGAGATATGCCATGGTCACAGAGCTGAAAAGAGTATCCAGACACTTCCTCATCAGCCCCATGAGCATTTCCATCACACTGGTACTGCAATTACAGAATCAGCCAAACGGTTAAAGAGGCTGGAGGGCTTGATTTAAATAAATAATAATAATTTAGCTTCCAAATTGCTCCCACATTGAGGTGCTTCAGGCTTTGTGCAATGCAATAAAAGCCCTCTCTAAAAACAACAAAACACGCTAAAATGTTATCAGAAAAACACTACTCATTAAAATTAACAATTAAAACAAATTAGAAAGGCTCTACTGACACGGAGGGAGAAGGCGAGCATCCAAATGAGGAAAAATGCCTAGTAATTTTTAGTCACTGATAAGTAAAATAATGGTCTCATTTAGTACTGATTACCTAGAATTATTTAATTTTACTTCGAATTATTCAATTTTTGGTTCAAGTTCCCTAGTAATTTTTAATTACCGATACATAATGCAATGACGAATGGCTCTTATTTACCTCTGTCTGCACAGAAGCGTGCAAGAAATCAATGGGCATTTCTGGCAAATTATTAGGCGACTTGATGAAATGACAGGAATGCTTTTCCCATTAGCAGGAGCTGCCGAGCCCCAGCCCAGGATGAGCTCTGGGGCTGGGCTCAGGCTCAGGGAGGAGAAGCCAGAGCAGCTCCAAGGCAGAGAGGCCGGGAACATGGAGCAGCTTTCGGGAAGCGATGGGGTCAGAGCTGGGAAAAGGCAAACCCACCCTGTTGCACTCAGGAAAGAGGCATTTGGTCCATTTTTAGCAGAGAGCAGGCTCAGCCACAGACTCTTGGCTGCCTCATTGATTTTTCCCTCTTAATGGAAACAACCTGCAGGACTGAAAATATTTGCAAACTGCTCAGGACAAAAAAGGGAGCAGCAATAACAACAGGGGCAGAGGGGAGGCTCTTCCAGAGCAGTGTCATGCTGTGCCCCTTTCCCAGCATCTCTAGGATATTTGCCTTCCCCTGGGCGTGCTGCCTATCTTTTTTTCTTTCTTTTTTTTTTTTTTTTTTTATCCTCAAGCAAGAGCATTCCCTGGGTATTTGCCACACGTGGACCAGTCTTGTTAAAGACATGAGGGTGGAAAGGGTCAAAGGAAGAGGAACTGATTGTCCTTAACCTGTGCATGGACAAAAATCTCCTCACCTGCTGGAGAACTCGTGCCTCCTGCCAGAGCCAGAAATGCTCAGGCAACTCATCTAGGCAGGATTAGAGCTCAGAACGATCTTCATAAATCAGAGACAGAGCCAGGAAAAACAGGAGGGTGTTCACCAAGACAAGTGCAAGGTTCAACTGAACAAATACAGGGCAGAGGGGAGGAAGCCTAAATAAATACAGGGAGAAGCTGGCAAGGCAGCTGCTCTGCAGAAAAGAGCTGGGGGATGTAATGGATTGCAGGCTGAACACAAGGCAGGAGCCTTGTACTGCGACAAAAAAAGATTAAAAGATTAAAAAAGGAGTATTGTTGGGAGATACAAAAAGAACATCTTGCCTCCAGCACCCTCCCCAGCCCTGCCAGAGCTGCCCTTGTGAATATGTCCTGGTTTGGGTGTCACCCTGTAATGGAGTGGGACATGAACAGTGAAAGCTTGCCAAGGTCAGTGAGGTCTGCCAGGAGCCTGAAAGGCCTGGAGTGGTTGCCTGGCTGGGGTCAGCCATGCCCTGGGGAAGGAGATGCCTCAGGTGGAGGGATCCTGCAGTGAGGAAGGGGCTCATCTGTGGTGAGTGAGAAACAATGGGTTGGAGCTTCAGAGAGGACAAGCTCCTTTTGGCTGCAATAGCCATCAGGAGTGAGTAGCACCTCCAGTATTCCAGAGGGGCTGAGAAACCTCCCACAAACCCAGCAGGGGCTGAGCTGGTCCTGCCTTGTGCTGGGCTGTAGCTCTGGCAGCTGCTGCTCCCCCCTGCCTTCCCAGCTCACATCCAGCCACGTCTTGCCCTGCCCAACACCACCACGACTGTTTGGCTGCTGAAGTGTTTTCAGCAGTCACTCCTATTATTTTTTTTAAATTAAAGAAATAGCTGTGAAACACTTGATAAAAATCTATAGCTCTCCTCGCCAGCTTGCAGATAGAGTCCCACGACTGTTCATATTGGAAATTCAATTCCAATCAGTGTATTGGCAGGAAAGGATTAGGGTCAGTGCCAAACACATTCATCCTGGCCAGCACTTACATGAGTCTCTGTGTGCTCCACCAGCTACCTGCAGAGGGCTCATCTCAGGGCTGCTGGGATGGCTCCTTGTGGGGCTCTCATGCCAGCACCCCATGTCTGTGCCCTGTGGAGGGTGTGGGCACATTCCTTGGTGGTGCCTCCACATGCCCAGGCTGTGCCTGCTTCCCTTCTTCCCAGCAAAGCTCCCATGCAGATCAGAGAGCCCTGAGGCATCTGCTCTGGTCTCTGCTGCACAAGCAATGGGGCTTGGTGAGCAAAACCTTCAATGGTCCTTCCACCTTCTGCAAGGATCAGCCCCCATATCAAGATACATATGGACCATCTAACACACAGTAACCGGAATTTTGCACAATCCCAGGGCCTCCAGGCCTCCAGGACCCCCTTCCATCACCTCTGGGGCTCTGTCCCATCAAGTCTTCCAGTCCAAGCTGCTCAAATACATCACAACAGAGCTTGGTGTTCAGTAGAGACCAGGAGACCAAACTGCCTTTGGGCCTGTAAAGGCAGGGCCAGGGAGAGCTGTCCCAGGTTAAGGCAATACAACAGTGAATGTCACATCAGGTTCAGGTGCCTCACAGTTAAGGAGATGTTGGAAATAGAGTCAGCAGTGGAGAATTTCAAGCAATTCGGTTTTCTTAGGAGCGTGGAGATAAATCTGAATAAAAATGAGTAAGGTAGAGGCATTACCCACAGGGTCTTATCTGATCTGGCATCCAAACCTGCTATTGCCTCCACTTCCCTATCTTGAGGAGCTTTTTAAATGTGCACAGCTACAAATCACACTCTTTCAGTTTAAGTGTCAAATTAAATCAAGACAAACGTTCCCCTGTTCCACATTTCCTTTGGTCCTTGGCTAAGCCCTGCAGCCCTTTCCCAAACCTCCACCTCCCACAACCTGGCACAACCCCAAGCCTTTGCCTTGGGAGACATCTTCAGCCTGAACTTCCCATCCCTTTGGCATGCAGAGCTGCTCCACTGCCAGCCCCTCTTTCCAGCAAGAAAGTTGCTGACGACCTTTTGCAGAGGAGTTTTGATGTCAAACTCTTCCACTCACCAACTTTAAGCCTTTTACCAGAAAAAAGTCAGTGAAAACCAGGGTTCATCTTGGCATCCAGCTCACTGCGCATCGAGTGTCCATCCCTCATGCAACAGAGAAAGCTCTGCTGGGACAGACGGTGAAATTCGAAGAGCAAAAGCTAAAAACTGATAAGAAACTCATTTTTACACCAGCACATGATTTATATGTGGAACTCACTGCCGTAAGATACAACGAGCCAGAGAGTTTTGTAAGATTTTAGAGAAGATCTGACATTTACGCAGCTAATAGAAGATTCTGTAGCTCCATGAGTCAAGGTAGATAAAAGGAAGATGCCTGGAGGGAAGATAAGGCCATGTGCTTCGGAGCATAAGCTAATGACTAATAGCAAAAGACAAAGAAGAAAGCACCCCTGGGAGGCTGGGTTTTTCCTGTGTACCAGGTGTTTGCTTGTAGCTTCTCTGAAGGTCCTGGCACATGTTTCTGCAAGATCGGATATGCGACAAGCTGCGTCCCAGGCTTGCCCCAGGACAGCAACTCCCCTGCTCCTAAAATTCTAAGTTTTGTTTTGGTTTTAAATTAGACCCAGATCTCAAAGCCCTGAGAAGCCTCTGTCATTAATCCTCCTGACACACAACCTGGCCGCATGCACTGGAAATCATTGCTCAGGGGCTGGCACTGCTCCAGGCAGAGGGGACTGAGTGCTGACTCACAGGGGCCCCAGGGATGCTGACACCAGGGCAGGCACCACGGATGTCATCGTAGCTGCACAGAAAGATCTTGTCTGAGCAAGAGCACGGCGCTGCTTGGACTCTGCTGGTGGCTGGAGGGACATGGGTGATGCTAGCAGGACAGATGGGCCCATTTCTGGCTGGGCCCCATCTCCACAGAGGGGACCACAGAGCCCTGTGCACCCAGCTGCTCTCACTGTGGCACTTACTGCAAAGCATGAGGCCAATGTGCCACAGGTCAGGAGGCACAGTGGCAACTCACAAGCCTCTCCTCTGTAGTAGGGTTAGGAAAGATCTCACATGTCCTGGGCTGGAGCTGAACCAGAGACACAACTGCTCAAAGGTACTGACGCTGGGTGTGGCGGCACTGGGGGTCTGTGTTCATTTGCAGCCATGTATTCCCTCATCCCATCTCCATGTTCTTCCACTGCAGCAACACTGCCACAAGCCCACCTCCCACCTCTGCCAGACGTGCTGCTTCCCTGCCTTCCCCTTTGAAGCCCCTTGTGCCTGTGCATTGACATCCGGAGCTGTCAGTGGCCGCCTGCCGGCGCGTGCTCCGTGCCTCGGTCCGACATCTCTTACCTTCACAGAGTTTACATGATCTCAGCGCCCTCCTGCCCCAGTCTGTCTGCGGGCTCTGTCCTGCCTGTCGGCACACAGAGCTCTCTTTGTACAGCTACTGTCCTCCGAGACATGGATGTTTAGGTCCCAGGACCCATCCCCTTTCCCTTCATCTCTGAATCCAACCCCCACTCCATCAGCCAGCTCTAGGGCCATCAACATCACCCAGGGTCCTTGCCTTGAGATTTGTGGGCCCAAATGCTCCTTTGTCTCCTGACCAGGGCTTCTACACAGAAGTGGGCCCCATCTGTGGGGCCAGCCTGCCACTCTGTGCCTGTCTGCACATCATCTGAGTGTCACAGCACCCTGATCTCCTCCTCCTCTTCCTCCTGGTGCTCTCCCCATGTGCTTGTTTGTGCCTCTCCCAGCCACAGTCTGTCATTTAGTGATGGCGCTTCAGCCTCCCTAATTCGAGACTGGGAAAACTCTGGGGAAAGATTGCTTTTTCTTTTATTTATGCATTTCCACAGCAGCCAGCAGACCCAGTCAGTGCACCAGAACACACACAGCCCCATCAGGAGCCAAATGGGTATTGGCTCCATCTCACACTTGCCTTCATGCCATCAGTGGAACAGCCACAGACCAGTGATGAGCCCACATTCCAAGGGCTACAAATACAAGGAAAGGAAGAAATCCTAAAATAACTCCCTCAGCCTGAAGCTGGCAGCACCCAGAGCCGTCGGGGAAACCCATCCCACCCTTCATGCCTCGTTGAAAAGGCTCAGCTGCCACTCAGCGGGCAGGACCCAGCTGTGAGGGACTGATGAGCCTTTTAGCATCCCGGCAGATTGCAGCGAGCGGGTGTGATTTGCTCCATCCTGATGTGGCAGAAAGTTGCAGCTGCAGAGAGCGCTCCGGCATTTGTTACAAAAGAGCTCCCCACTTTTTTTTTAAATGTTTTTTTTTTCCCTTCTTCTTAAAAGCAAAAATATTTGCTTCAAACAGCATTTAGCGGAGCGCTGTGGTACCCGGCGCTGTCCCCGCGCTGTCGCAGCCCCGGCTGCCTGGTGCCCATGGCCCTGCTGCCATCTTCAGGGCATCTCCCACCAGCTCCCGCTGGCCCCGGGCTGCGGCGGCTCTGCGGGAGGGCGTTCCTGGCCACAGCTCCTCCGAGACCAAAGGCGAGGGGAAAAAAGCCAACAGGCAACTTCTGGAGGACTTTCCACAGCACGATCCAAGAATTAAAAAAGCTAAACAGATTTTACATATTAAGACTACAACCCTTTAGTGCAACATTAAAGACTATTTACTTAAGAGGTTGTGGATGTTACGCTGGGAAGTTTTCCCTTCCACAGATGCTACGAGCAGTGGCGGGAGAAGCCTGCAAGCAGCAGTTCCTGGCGTTTTATGGCGTCGTTGATGCTGCAGCCAAAAATGCTCGGTATCCTCCCAAACTGGACGCTTGCCAGTGCTGTGGTGATGGGCAGCTGGTCCTGGGTGATGGCTGTGGGTGCTTTTCTTCTCCAAAATCACGCGTTGAGGACACCTGTGAATTGTCACAAGCAAGTCACTGCCCTTTATGGTTATTTAGAGAGCTGAAGATGTGGAAAAGCATCCATAAATCCTATCCTGTGCCATCTTCCCAACATGATATTGCCCAACCTTTCTCTCCTCCCCCCTCCAGCTTCTCTCCTCTGGATGACCCTTGGGAAATCTGGAGGAATTAGAGATTAACAGAGAAAAATATTTCACCTAATCAAAAAAAAAAAAAAAAAAAGATATAAGCAGAAGAGCTCGTTGTGAGCCCAGAAACCTGATGGGCTTTAAAGCTTCAAGTTTTCCGCCTGACCGCAGGGAGCCGTTCCCACTCCTCCGTTGGAGGCGAAGGGAAGGCAACGCCTCCTGCTAAATCCAGATAACCCCGTTCATCTTCTGCTGTGGATCTTTAACGTTTTTCCTGGAGAGGAGCCAAACACTGGGAAATCCAAGCCTCACCTCCAGCTCGCTCTTGGGCCACCTGTGCTCATGCTGGCACAGCTACGACGGCCCCGCGCCGCCTCCCGAGCCGTCCTGTGGTTTCCTCCCACCCCAGACGGCGCTCCTGGAGCTCTATCTCCAATTCATTATGCTAAATGGGAGGAACCAGAAAGCCAGACTTTGGGTCAGCAGATTTTTGCTTGGGGGGAAAAAACTAAAAAAGAGCAGGTTTGGCTCTCTGTAGACACACTTCACGCCACAAGAAACTGTGGGAAACCCCTGTGGTGCTAAAGGAGCCATTTTGCCCCAGTTTTTTGCTTTCTCTTCCCTGTCCAGGTCTGTACCTGCCACAGACCCAGTGATGTCTCCATGGTTTTCAAAGTTACGACCACCTGAAATTGTGTTTAGATGAGAAAAGCAGCTTTCATTAATGTCTAACATGTCCCCTGTGTGCCCAAAATGCTCAGAAAGCTGAAGAAAAATTAAAAGTCATAATGTATTTTTTTATTCTTATTGATTTTTAAGCCTATTTCATTTTGGGGAGCTGGCTTGTAATTTTGGAGCGCTTGTGGGATAATATAAGTACCCGAGGCCTCATGGCAGGATTGTACTTTTACTCATGTTTTATTTTTCAGTAACCTTGATAGCTAAATACAATCTTGTGGAGAAGAGTTTTTAATATTCAGGCTGCCAAAAATAATTGCTTTTCAGTATTATGTGCTAAACCACCTGACGGGGCCACGGCACTGGAATTCACGTGGGCAAGCTGGCCAGGACAGACCTCTAGTGAAATGTGGGGACCAGCCACCCCATCCCAGGGCTGCCCTGCTTTTCCCTGGCTTTTCTTGCACAACCCTGGATGTACCACCAGAAAACTGGAAGCCCCAGGATGTTGTGGCATCTCCTGGTGTTCGTGGGGAGGCTCGGCTGGCTGTGCAGGGCACACTGTGAGCCCAGCAGCTCCACATGCACATCCTTGCTCAGGAAACCGTGCTTTAATCAAGGCTCTGGGATCCTTCCTTTGCTCGCCTGGGGCGGGGGGATTTTAACTCTAAACACATTAGAGTGCGAGATTGAAAGGTAACGTGTTCTCCCGGGGCTGCCGAACAACGGAAAGGAGCCTGGGTTTCATTTGCACAGAGTGTGCAGTGGGAATTTCCCTAATCAAATAAAAAGAAAATGAAAAACTCACTCTCTCCAAAAGTTTAATTCTCTTAATTACATTAATTGGAGAAACATAGGAGCCTCCTTTGCACGCCTTTCTTCTCTGCAGAGGAGAAGGGCTGAAGAAAAGGGTTTCTCTTGCATGAGGGTGCAAGGTGGACTCGCATCTGCTGTCAGGATGGGATGGAGATGGAGGAGGCACAGCAAGGAGGCTCTGTGGTCAATCTCGCCCCAGAAAGAGTCTGGATCACCCCTGCCTGTCAGATGACCTATTAATGCCTGGAAAATGTAATGGGGATTTTTCTCCAGCCTTCGCCTGCTCCAGATTCCCATCAGGCGTCAGAGGGGACATGGGGAGCAGAGCGACTCTTCTCACCCCCAGCTTCTCCAAGGCATTTCAGCAGCCAGGATGTGGCACGTAGCCCTGGAGGGGGCTGTGCTGGGGGCTGAGGTCCTCTGTCAGCTGCAGCCATGGGCACCCCCTGCCAGGTGCTGCCCACCTGCACGGCCTGGCCCCACTGCCCCATTAGCGCTCAGGCTCGTTTAACGCTTCCTTGGGGACAGCGGGGAGGTGACATCATGGCGAGCAGCAGCAGAGAGGGGGGAGCGGCTTCCGCCCGGCCCTGCACAGCCATGGCCCCCCAACAGCCCCCTGGGATTCACCCTGGCGGCTTTAACCCCTTGGCTACCACAAGGAAGGGGGGAACATGTAAAACTGCCACGGTGTTGGATGTGTGCGCTGCCCGTTCCCACTGCTGGCCATCCTGAGCCAAGTGGGAATGTCTACCACCTTCAGTGGTGGGGACCGTCCCCCAGATCCTCACAACAGAGAGATGACAGGGAGCAACAGCATAAATATGCCAGAAATACCTGCAAATGCACATTTCCCAGCCCTACTTGGAAATCAGTGCTTTTGGAAAATCTGGAAGGAAAAGGGGTTTTGAACTTGAACCCACACAAGGCTCTTGCTGCAAGCAGCCTGGCCCCACTGACCTGCCTCCAGCTTGCTGGAGGAAAACAAACACTGAAGTAGGAACACGTATTGCTCTGCTCTTGGGCAAAATGTCTTCTTCAAGGGTTGTAATTCAGGTTTCCCGGGGCACTTGAAGGGCTCTGGGGAGGGTCAGTGTTTGGGTGAGCTGAGGAAAACTGAGCTGGGTTGGACAGCAGGATCCCCCTCCACACGCCAGCTCCCCGGCGGTCGGCCAGGGGCCTGCTCCCCACTGACACCGCAGCAGGAAAGGGGACTCTATAACTATAATTTTAATATATAATGAGAAAAGTCTGTGTTTACTAAAAAAATTTTAAAAAAAGAAAAAAAAGAGAAAATGGACATGGCCAGACCATTTGGCTGAATGCTTTTCCTTGGTTTAAAAAAAAAAAAAAAAAAAAGAAAAAAAAAGGAAAAGGAAAGAGCCACCTTTGTAGGGGAGATCACGTCTAGAAAATTCCAGTCCAAATGACATAAGTTATGAGCAATTGAAAATTCGGATTAGAAAGGAACTGAGCAAAAATCCTCAAGTATGAGCATCAGCATCCTGCTCACAGGTCCCCACTGCCTGAGCAGAGGTCGGCAGTGGGATGGCTCCCACTGGCACGAACACTCCGGAATGCTTTAGGGCCTGGGGAGGGGAGAAGGGAGAACCCTAAGTGACATCAGGGTGGTGGTAGAGCAGGGAGGTCAGAGGGCTGCCAGGTATAATCCAGAGCCTCTCCTTTGGGCAGTGAGTAACAGCAAAGAGCTGCTTGAAGGTGACATAAATCACCCACAGCAAAATCCTTCACCCCAAACACCTCCTGTGCTCTCCTGCCATCTCAGGGCAGGGTTGTAGCTACAGCCCAAGTTTGGGCTGCACAAGGCTGAACCCAGTGAACTCCTGTTGTTTCATGCTGGCTTAGCTCAGCTGGGGCAGCTTTGTGCCAGAAATCTCCTAACTAAATTTACTCCTGGCTTGCTGTAGGTTGGGCTGTGCCAAGAAATGCACAGGTGCAAATTAAATCAATATACCTGGTGTGGGGAGGCTCTGGGGGTGTCTTTGTGGAAGGTTTGCATCACTGTTACCAGACTGGCTTTAAAGCCAAGTGAAGCTCAAGCTCTGTGTCTTCCATTTCAAAGCAGCCGTGTGTCTGCAGGGCTTTGCCAGGCCAGCGCAGAACCTGCCTCTGCTGAGGGCTGGAAACACAACATGACACCAGCAGTAGCACCCTCAGTGTCCCTGCTGCCAGGGGACAGAGATGTGCCTGCCCCATGTGGCACAGCTGCAGGAGCACTGGCAGCTCCATTGCTCCAGGGCAGGCGTCAGGAGGGTGCCCTGCCCTGGCTCCCTGGCTCTGCTCACGCCTGTGTGTGAGGCTGGATGCAGCAGGGACTTCATCTGGACAAGGTCTCTGTGGGATCAGGGTAACCCAGGGGCAAATCAGGTCCTGTGGGGACAGCAAGCAAGGAACTGCTCCTTTTTCTGGACAGGACAGAGCTGCTCCATCCCATGATGCTCCTTCCCTGGCAGTGCTGGTGCTGCAGATCCTCCTTCCCTGGGCTGCCATTCATGTCCCCCCCTCCCTCACTCGGTGTCCTAACCCTGTGTTTCAGTGTCATCAAGAGCATGAAGATGAGAGCTCAAAGTCCACCTTGCAAGCCCCATGGTGTGAGGCCACCTCACAAACCTCCATGTTACGAGACAACCTTGCAAGGCCTGGGAGGAGAATACATTGCAAGCCCCCGTGGTGGGAGGTTCCTGCATCCCAGGCTCCAGAGCTCTCTTGATGAGGCAGAGATGGGCCCATGGTTTGATGCCCACAAATGCAGAAGGTACAGCAGTCCCAGACAGGCAGGGACAGCCCCAGGCTCAGCTCAGCTCCTGCAGGTCACTATGGTCATGTCCACAGTGATGAACAAAACAGTGCCAGGGAGTGGGAAATCATTGGCACAGCTCTGCTAAGGTGACTCTGCTAAACATGACTTGGGGTGGTGTGTGACAGGGACCCTTCCTGGGTGACAGGGTGGGCATGGCCCCATCTGGGATTCTATGAGATTTGGATACCCTGAAAGTTATATGGTTCATGCTGCTTGGCTTCAGCCTCTCTGGACAAGCTGTGGCCAACAGCCAGGCAACACCTGGGACTCTGGGTTTGATCCACCCAGGACAGCACCTACTCCATGGCGTAGCTAGAGATGGGATTCAGCTACCCAAATACAACAGTTCCCACCAAGATAGGTGTGTGCTGCCTTCATGGCTCTGTCACAGGGATGATCCTGCCTGTGACACTGTGCCCTAAAGCAGGCAGATACCCACAGTGGGAGCCACCCAGTTCCCAGGCCCCGGCACGATGGGATCTGGAGATGCCCTTTGCCAAGTGAGGGTGCAGAGACCTCATGTGGGAGCTAGAACTTGGGCTTGGAGTCAATGAACCCAGCCACAGCCTGTCCCCAATTTGTTTTATTATCTGCATTGTTTATGGGCACCCAGACACGGCCCTGACAGCGTGAGGGGCCTTGCACCCCTCTGGCAGTGCTGTGCACACCCTGCACCAGCCCCAGAAGCCAGCGCTGGACAGGATCCATGGACAGCATCACCCCCCTTAGCAAGGGCTGGGAGAAAGGCAGGATCAGTGGTGTTATTTTACTTAATTTATGATTAAATGCCCCCAGAAGAGTTTAGCCCTTATTACTGAGATATAATGGCCTATTAAGGGAGCAGCATTCCCTGGAAAGCAGCCCAGTGTCAGTGACTCCTTATTGCGATAAGAACTTAATAATCACACGTGGGGCGAGGACAGGAGGAAGCCACAGCCTGCCCACGGCGCAGCCCGGGGGCTCCTGCCCGCGGGGGAAGGGGGCTGATGGGAAGCCCCTCTGGGAGCTCTGCTGATTGAGAAGGAAATCCCCACGCTTGTAAATCTGTAATTCCTCACTAAATGCTTCGTAACGACAACAAATGTAAAGTAGTGTCAGAAACCTCTCATTTTCTTTTACGGTAAAGTCATGTCCTGAAGCCAAAGAAAGGAACTAGAGAAAAACTAATTGCTCACTCACCGCTTAAAATGTGCTGGTCTTCAGCATCTTTGCAGTTTCTTCGACCTGTTTTTCATGTTGTCCTATGGGCATGGTGGAGAGCTTGAGCCCTGAGTGTCTTCTACCCTTGTAATCAATTAATTTCAAATTTAGCTCCTCTATGCCCATTTCTCAGCACATCACTCCTTAGTGTGATGGTCTCACTTGCTTCTGGGTTTGTTATTGAACAGGGAACATTTTCTCAGAAAAATGTAAGGCTGGGCGATAAGGACTGGGCAGGAACTGATAGAGACTTTGCAGATCGAATATGATGTTGTTTATTTGACTATGATGTATATTTAAAGGTCTCAGTTACAATTGGCCCCAGGCACTCTCTAATGAGCTGCAGCTGCCTGGACTCTCATTAGCTTTAATGACATCTTCTCAGTACATTTTTCTTGGGGTAAGACCTTGTCCTCTCTATGGTTGTGCATGCACTAAAACCAAGAGACATCTCACCCTAAAAGGGCAGCCAACTCAAAACAGTGGAGCAATGATAAATGATGCAAGTGCCCAGAAGAGACAAACCTTTCCTGGAAGAGTCATTGTTTATTTAAGGCAAACTAAATGTAATTTACTTTGGCACGCCTTAGAATTAGCCCGGGAGGTATTTGCGTCGAGGCTCAAAAGTGGGTAACAAAGTCACCGTGTGTGTCCGGCAAAGATCAATTTGCAATTTCCCTGATTTTTGCCATTTGCCTTACTCAATGGGCAACCATCTGCCTTCCCAAGAGCCACTTTCGGAGGCAGAAAAGCGGTGAGAAAAAAGGCTGGGTTAGGAAAGGAGGTGAGAGCAGCAAACACAAGCCCCAGTGTTAGGCAGCACCTCCCCGCTCCCGCTGCAAGCCCGCGAGCTGCCGGCGCTCGGGCAGGCTGCTGCCTATTGATCCTGCCCCTCCATGCGGAGCCCTGGCCTCTGCTTTTCACCCTGGGTATGTCTTCTAGCCAGCGGAGCCTTATCCGACTTCCATCTCTTCTTGGGAGAATTGAGGGAGCAGTCATTAATCATCCGAGCTGTCCCCTCCGTGGGAGCACAATGGCCTCCTTTATCCTGCACTTCAACAGCCCTGACATGTACAATAACAATCAGCCTTGACGTATCTGTATTGCACCAAAGAGACTTGCTCAAAAGGTTCCTTTGCAACATTTCGGGTTGTAGTTAAAATATATTGGTGTATTGTGAGGCGAGTGGTACAGATCATATCGGAGATGTAGAAGGGTTTCTAGGTAGCGGGGCAGCATCTCGCAAACATTTTTCTGGCCACGTTGCTAACCCTGGCAGCGGAGGTAGAGATGGCTGGTGCAGGGAAGGTGATCCATGCTTCCATGGGGTGGTTTTCCATCCTGGCTGTTTTCTTAGGGAATCTTTCTAATGGGGAGATTTGGCTGCTTCTGACTGAGACGTGCAGAGCTTAGGAAATTGGTGTCCCAAACTGAGTGCTGCTCTCATGACATGACGGATAGTAAAGCACCGTCCCAGCAACCCTGGAAATATCATATGAAACTTGTAGCTCCCAGCTGATGTCTTCAGACCAGTCTCACATTCAGGGATTTCTTCTCTACAGGGCAATATACTGGAATTTTGCCCCCAAAACCCCATCAGAGATACAAAAGTCTGCAGAGCTGCTCATAGGATTTATCTGAGGGAATGTTTGGATCTCACTGCCACCACCACACATGTGCACCAAATGTCCATGGACAGGGGGCAGGAGAACACAAGCTGGGTACCACAGCTCCTGGGCATGAGTGGGACAAGAGAGAGGTCAGTGGAACAAGAGAGAGGTCAGAAATGCTGATTGAAAAAGCAGCGAGCTGCCTTCGCCCACATTTAGTCAGTTGAAAGTTGCGTTAGGAATTTCTAAGCCCTCCTTAAATTCCTGGGCTCCAAAATGCCACTGAACTAGCAGAGGTATTTCTGGACAAGTTGCAGGAGCTCCCAGACAACCAGGGAACACTAAGAAAATACAGAAAGATGGGGGTGGGGAAAATAAAAACAGGAAACAGGTGGGATTTACTTCTCCCTTTCCCCCCCTCATCGTTTCACTGCTTTCTGCAGGGGCAAGCTGCACCTCTGAAGCTCAGATTAAACAGTTTGCTACAAAATAAAAATGCATCTGAGTTAACAAGCTCTGAGATTTAGGGAGACGCCACTGCGGGAGATACACACATGGGTCACCGGGGCATTTCTCAGCTCTCCAGACCCCGGGGGTAACTGCTTTGCCCCTTCCCTCCTCAGTGAAACCTAAGCCTGTCGTTTGCTCACAGCCAGGCAAGCTGCACTCGCTCAACTGTCCCAGCAGCCTGGCCTCCATTTGGCTTCACCGCTGCAGATCCAACACCCTGCTCTGCCTGAGAGCAGCTGGGGCTAGAAAAGCAGCAGAAACAGCAAATATTGGGATTATTACAGTTCAACGGGCTCTCTTGAAATTACAAATTGCTTTCAGTCCTCTATGCTGGATAAATGGGTGGGCAGAGCAGCGCTGGGGGAGTTGCAGGGAGCTGAAGGTGTCCTGGGACCCCCATGCTGTCCCTGAAGAGCTGCTGATCTGCTCCAGTGCAGGCAGACACGACGTTCCCGGCACCGAGCGAACCGCGCCAAGCAGAGCTGCACACGCTGCCCTTGTGCTCTTAGCTGGGAACCTATTTTTTCAAACACATATTTTCTGCTGGCTGCCTCCATGGGCTTAAAAAAATTTATTTATTTATTTATTTATTTATTTATTTACTTACTTACTTACTTATTTACTTATTTCTGAAGAAATGTGGGGCTCAGAAAGCACACGGCTCACAGCACACAAAGGCCTGGCCAGTGCTGCTGGATCCAGCACAGCCAGAGCCAGGCTGTGGGCGTGCTCTGAACGGTACCATCCCCTTGGCAGCCCCACAAGCAAAAGAAGCTTTTCCCTCTGACACAAACTACACCCAGTTCCAACCTCTCATTCTCATTCCTTTGTTCTCTCCTGACCTCTCCCTGAGCACCCATGGAGCTCTTGCTGCTGAGTGCCACTGGTGGATGTGGTCGATGCCACCGACTGAGCCAGAGGCCCAACAGATGCTTCCTGCTTGGTCATGTTTTGGTGCACTGGTTTGACGTGTAATTAGAAATATAAATTTATCCCATCCTTCCTCCCACAGCCATGAATTGCCCTGATCTCCTCACAGGGCTTTCATCGTTTACAAATGTTTGCAGGGATGGCTGAATATGGTGTTGGGAGGGCTGCTCACCCCTGCCCATGCACCATCATCCCACCACCCCAGCCAGGGAAAGGCATTCCAAACTGGGAAAGGCACACTGTGGGCAGCTGGCAGAGGAGAGGGAGATGGTTTGGGCAAAGCATCCAGGAGCACCAGGTGAGGCTGAAAGGACTAATGAGCTCTGTCCTTCTCCTGATGTGAGTTGTGGACCCAAGTAGAGACATTTCAGCTCGTAGAGACTTGCACATCAACATATCCATTCCTCCAGGTTTTCCTTTCCAGCCTTTCCCCCAATAAAGGCTCATGCTGCTCTGCAGCAGGCTCAGGCCCCAGGCTTTTTATTATTTCCAAGGTCATTTGCTCTGCAGCGGGGCTGGAAAACAGAATTGCCTTTCTTGTGCTGTTTATGTCTACCAGATACACACTACTTGCTTTTTCATTTGGATTCATTTTCTGTGCTGTCCTGAGAGAAAGGAGCAAAGCAATTTTCTATTTACTGCAAAATTCCAACTGAGCAATTTTGTGGATCTGGAGATTGTCAGGAAGAGGTTACTGGACTGTGTACACAGAGGAGGAGGAGAGCAGAAGTGATAGGAGAAGTGCACAGAGCATGAGAGGCGATAGCTAAAGCTGTTTCAATCCCATCCCTGTCTCAAGAAACCTTTGCCTAAACACCCAAGACTGGTAACTATTACTGGATGTGTGAGTAATTCCTAGATAATTTTTTAAGTATTTGGAAAAAAACAATACATAATGAAAGCATTACGTTATTGTTGTGCTGCTGACACTGTTGGCCAGATTCTCAGCTGCTGTGAATCATGATCTCGCCTTTGACTTGAGCAGAATTATGCCTTATTTTTCCCAGCTGAGGATCAAATCCATTGGCCAGCACTTGTGCCACTTTTGCCTCACAGGTTAGAGCAAGGTTATGCCTAAAAAGCTGGTAAATTTGGTGATGCCTGCCCATGGCTTGGCTCTGAAAGGCAGCCAAGGCTGCAAAGTGCCAGCTACAGCTGGCTGCTGTTGTGCCCAGCCCAAACCCGATGGGGTGAGCTTTGTGCAGATCTGGTGCTGCTGAGGGCAGGCAGAGGCTTTGCTGGATCCCAAGGATGGGAGCCCAGCGAGGGCAGGGCTGCAGCCAGGGACCTGCAGGAAGCACCTGGCTGGCAGGAGGGAAGGGTAAACACAACTGGTTAGCAGTTTGCACATATAGATTAGTTCCTATATGTTTTTTAGAACTTAGAATAATTTATTGTAATTACTGTTGACTGAGTTGTGTTTGAAGGAGGCAGCGCTGTTTAAAAGGATTTTTTGAAAGGTATTGAATTCGGAGGCAATTACTTTTTTTTAAGATATGTTTAAGGATTATAAAAGTAATTACTGCCCTCAAGCCAGGATGTCTAATTATGTTAAACTGTGGCTTAAGACAGCACAGCTTTCAGTCTCTTCCTCGGGTGGCTCATGCAGGAGCAGAGCACACGTGGCATGGCCGGGGCAGGGCGTGGCACCATCGCAGCACTGCAGCCCTGCAGGGACATGGGGGATGGATATGGGACCACAAGAAAGCAGGGAAAAATGGGTGGAAAAGGGAGAAAAGGAAAAATTGGGAGGGCAGTGGAAATGAGGGACTGTAGGCACCAAGCTGGCACTGTCATCACCCAGTCGTTGGGCACAAGCCAGCCTGATGCCTGGGGGAAGAGCTTGCCCTTGCTTGGGGGAATGGGCACACTGACCCCTCCAGGGCCTCTTCCTGCCCTGTTTTTCTCTGTTTTCCTCTGGGAGCCCTTCACGAGCAGCAAGAGAGAAGTATGCGTTTATTTTTCAAGCTTGCCTTTTGACTCCAACTCCCCTCTGTTCTTCTGCCAACGTGTGAGAAACAAGTTCAGGTTTAAAAGGCAACCTGAAATGTGCATGCACGCACAAAACAGTTTTATTTTTATAATGCCGTGATTTATGGGCCAGCTTGGGGCAGGGGGGGATTTCACTGGTGATTTCTGAGCATTTGAAGGCTGCCCATAGCAGGAGAGACAGCCAACATCCTACGTGCCAAGGATGTGGCTGTCACAGGCAGGGGCAGAGGGCAGCGAGGGCAGCAGCAGCAATGGCACAGAGGGTCTCTGCCAGGGCACTGCAGCTGCACAGGGGCAGGGAATGTGGAATGTCGGGAGGCAAAAGTGGGAACGAGAGGTGGAGCTGCAGGAGTGATAGGCAAAGCTGTGCCTTAGGGATGTTTTAAGAGCTGCTGGCCCTTGGGCTCAGGCCGGAGCTGGGGACCCAGGGAGAGGCAGCCGCTCTCGTAGCTGAGCAGGACGGGGGCTGGCGTGCCGAAATCGGGAGTCCTCCTTTGCCATCCCTCCCGGCACTCGGCTTTGGAGGTGTGCTCACATGGCTGATCACACACATCAGCTCTGAGTACTCATCACCCAGCTGATCCCGCTCGCCCCACACCTCTTCTCCCTCGGGCAGCAGCAAGCAGGAGGCCATGGGCCAGTGCGGGCACACACACACTCCTCTTCCAGCGAGTCTCCAAACAAACTCACCCCGTTTAACCCAAACTGTCGAGCAGTGCTGACGCAGAAAAGGCTGTTCCTGGGGGGCAGCAGCGGAGCAGGCTGGGGCAGGAGGGAGGGCTGTGTCCCACTCAGTGCTGCTGAGCTGGGTGCAGGAGGGAGCAATGACATCCTTGGCCGTGGCACTGCAGCCCCAGGCACTCGGCGGTGCAGAGCCGCTGTCTCACAGGCATGGGGAGATACTGCAAGAGGCGACGGATAATATCTGCTTTCTGGAAAGAGCAAGTGCTGTGCTGCCACGGAAAGCAACAGCTAGAAAGCAAACCAGGAGCTGCCAGCGCTGGGAGAGAACAGCAGGGCAGCTTCCAGCATCCCACGAATCTGTCAAGTGTCAGCGCTGGGTTTATCTCTGGCTTGGCTGCATGAGATAGACCAGAGAAAATGCAGTCCTGACACAAGGTTTTCTTCAAATACAGAAAATAGTTTATTATTATTATTATTATTGCTGTTGTTATTATTACTAGTGTTATTATTATTTCTCAGTCTGGCTCCCCAGTGTCTTTGTGTGATTTTCACCCTTGGAGCCTGCCAGATGAAATAGTTGGTGTGTTTTTTTTTTTTCCAAAGCCACACGTGGAAGCAGTTCTTGGTGGTTTGGGTCCTTTGTATTCTGCGGATTATAAAAGGTCTCTCCTGTAAGTAGCCTGGAAAAGGAGAAGTACTAATTATTATTAACTCTGCCAAAGCCAATAATATCCTTGGGTAATTATCAGTTTACCCAATTTTCCTGTGAGCCTACTGTGTAAATACACCATTGTAAGAGGCCATTATTTCCTCCATGCTCCACCTCACCATAGCACTGATAGTTTCAGGCTCGTTACGAGCCTGTCGTGTTCAGGGCTGTTAATTTTGGTGGACAGTCGCTACCAATAATCAAATACAAACAGGGAATGGCACGACTTTATGTGCTCCTGCCACCCTCCCAGTCCAGCCCCTTCTCTCCACCGCAGCCTCCCCAAACGCTGCTGAGCTCTCTTGTCACCTTCACGCAAAATCCAGCAGGATGCTCCCAGGGAGCGTGGCCACCCCTCCAGCCCCATGGAAGCGGCATGGCATGGCAGGGACCATCCCACTGAGCAGCTGCCTCCACGCCCGACCCTGATCCCGAGCATCACTTTCCCTGCCACGCTGAGGTGAAGGCAGGCAGGGAGCCGGCGGGGAGGAAGCGTGTCTCACGGCAGGAGAGCCGAGCTGTTTTCCCTTTCATCGCCGCTCATTTATTTGGATTAGAGTCAGCTCTCTCCTGAATCCTTTGTTCGCTGTTTGTTATTCCACATGCGCCCAGTGCTGCGTGTTCATCTTTATTAGCTTTAATTGCTTCCCCGTTCTAATGGGATCTCGCTATTCGCATACAATTGAAAGGAAATGTATTCATTAAAATAATTCTCCTCCTAACTGTTGTTTAGAGCTGGTGCTGCCAGTGCCACTCACCGTGATTTTCTCCCTGCTCACCGTCCCCTGCCGGACAGGACCAGGACGCGGGCAGAGCTTCACTGCTGAGGTTCTGTTAATGTGTACCACAGGCTGCGGGCTCAGGTCAGCTTGGGTGATGTTTGCCGACAGAGGAAAGGTCCCAAAAAGCCACCTGGCTGCTCTTCCTGCGAAGCCTGAGGCAACGTGAAGGGGCAGCACGTGTGTGCTGCCATCCCCAGGCACCCTCCACTGCCCCGGCTGCACCTCGGCCCCACTCACACCACAGCTCCCAGCCCTCACCTCCAAGGGCAAGGAATTAAACGGGAAAGTGGAAGAGAGACAAAAAAGCCAGGAATGCTTGAGGCCTGAGACTGTGCTACAGAAAAGTCTCCAGCTGAAATCAGTGACAAGAAGTGGTTTCAGGCAGCAGAGAAGCCATCCCCTGAACAGCTTGGCTTCCTCCCTGGCACTCAGACCAACTTTTCCTCCTTATTTATTTCCTCCAGCCAGCACTAGTTAGGGGTCTTTAGGGAACAGTTTAATGACCCTTCTTCCTCCTGGCTGTTTACGCTGGGCTCTCCCTCCCCTACCTGGGGCTGCTGAGGTACCATTGCCACTGTAGCTAAGCAACCTCCCCATTAGCACACTGCTGGCTCAGACCAAGGAATCTCCTCACCAGCTTTACACAATTAGCCCCTTGGTTTCTGGCTGCAGTGCCCCTCTCCTCCCCTCCCAACACCTCTGAACAGTTTGTTTCTGCAGCACTGTCCATTCAAATGAGTCGATCTCCCTTTCGATGAAAAAAACATCCCCTGTTTTATGACATTCCCAATCCCCTGTGAAAGCTGCCTTCCCTTGCCTGGCATATTTATGCCATAGTTTGTTAGGACCATCATGTAAGGCCAGGGATTGGAAGCTGGCAGTTTCAGGGCTCGCAGAGCTGTTTCAGCAGAGATGGGCAACATGTTCTCTGTGTAAGTGATGCAGACGTGCAGGAGTTGTCCCTGCAAATGCAGCTGGCAGGGTCCTCCCCTGCTGGCCACCCCATGGGCTATCTTTAAGTCACTAATGGCCCATGAGGGAGTATCAACTTAGACCAACACCACCATCCTCGAAACAACCTTGGCAAAGATGAGCCCTGCCAGCATCCCCCATGCTCCTGTTCCTGTCCTGTGTCACCTCTGGGGTGGCTTTGCAATCAGCACAAAAGCTGAGCCCTTGTAATGTTTGTTTTCACTAGCAGGGTATTCCTGGACACCCCAAGGCTCCCTGGGTGCAGACACAGTCTTGCAGGTTTCCTGGACCTAATCCTGGACTGGAGCTGGTCCGGGAGCTTCGTTTAAAATGTAAATGACTCGGTGTTGCCTAACAGCAGTGGCATTAATGGGATGCGAGCTTGTGCCTGCTAATAGCATCCTGCAGGACTTCTGAAGGGAGCGTCTGCTTTGTCTCTGCATTTGTCTGTCACAGAAGAACATTGCCCAGGCCTCAGTTCCCAATCTATTAATATATTTCCTTAATTACACTGTACAGAGCGAGTGCCAGGCTGGCAGACAGACAGCAGAAGCTCTGCTATCACTGGAAGTGCTCCTCTGAAGAACACAGTGGTGACATCACAGGCAGGTGACATCAGCCCTGTGACACTTCTGCTCTTCCATCCAGCTCTGCAAACCCTTCCGACCTTGCCCTGCCATCCTCAGGGTGAATACAGATGGGGGCTATCAAGTTGCCCCCGATAACAGACACGTGCCATCCTCCCCAACAACCTGCCCTGCACATCCTAACGCTGGCATTCAGCTGCCAAGCACTGCCCCCTTCCCCCAGTGAGGGCTTGTTGTCTATCTGCATTTTAGAAGTGCCTATCAAGCCCCAAAAGACAGTGTTAGACAGACAGTAACCATCTGCCTGCAGGTCAAGTGGCTGTGACAGGCATCCTCTGGCCACTGAGACAGTGAGACAGTTTTGAGACCATCTTCCCAGAGACTCTGGCTGACTGCAGAAATCACTACCTGTTCTGTCGCTTTTTATTCATCCTTGGGATGTACTTGAGAGCTGTCAGCTCCGTGAGTCACGGGGAAGCTGAATGTCTTGCCAAAATGTGTGCTCGGGCAGCAAGAGCGTGATGAACACTTAGAGCAGCCCCAGGAGCCCTGCCCTGGGCTGGGACATTGTCCCTGGACAGGTCACAACACAGCAAGGGGGATCCCAGCCTCGATGGCCAGAAGCCCCCAGGCAGCACTGATTGCTGTGGCTACCAGGCCCTTGCAGGTGATGCCAGAAGTGCCCCTGCACAGCATCACTGTCAGCAGCATGAGGTGGTTGGTGAAGCACTGAGATGTGAACAGGGTGGGTGGCTGCTCTGCTGATGCTTTTTTGGGAGCCTCGCTGTTTTTCTGGCCAAGCAGTGGGACAGGACGTGTCCAGCCCAGGAAGGAGCTTTCATCTCTAACAGCTCTGCTGAGCTGCAGCTGAACCCACGTCTCCTTTCCTTCCCTCCCTGCCTTCTTCCTCCTAACTGAGGTTTTTTCCTGATGCCTTCTCTGCTTTGATGCTTCACTTCGATTCTTCACTTTGGACCCTTTGTCCTCCTCCATTCCTTCTTCAGCAGCACAAAATGGTAGATCCCACCTTTGCAGGAGTGCTGGTAGTTGATCTAGGACAGTCTGATGGATGGGAATTAGTAATAGGTAAAGTAAAGAAAAGTAATCACCCCTTTCAAAAGAAAAAACCCCAGAAAATCCAAAAACCAAACCCAGGAAGGAACAATTATGGTACCACACAGCAGAAAAGACAGCAGCTTGCACGAGGGACCTTTCCAGTATGCTGGAAATACTGGACATTTCCAGTATGCTCTGGAAATGCATACTGGCAGCAAGAGGAGCTTTTTTTCTCTTCCCAGCCACGGGGAAGGAGGGGAGCCAAGGGGAGAGAGGGAACAATTCTTGCTCCAAAGAGAGTAAAATGAGATTATTATTTTTTTTTTGCCTTGTTCTGCACATAAACCTAACACTTCCTTTGAGGCAGTCCTCCAGGACTTCCCGAACCCTAACTTCATCAAAAAGGAGAATATTTAAAAAAACTAAGCCATTCCACCAGAATTGGCCTCCTGAAGCCTATAAACATGGGTGAGATTAGAGGGGCAGAAGAGATGGGGAAATGTGCCTGATCCTGCAAAGGGTGGTGGGCAGAGAAAGCAAGGAGTGCTGCTGGCAGGGAGATGGGGCAAGCAGGGGAAAAGCTGAGAGAACAGGGCTCATCCTTTGGGGAGAGAGACTGCAGGCAGTGGGGGCACATCTCCACAGGCATCATACAAACCCCACCCTGCTCCTGGTGCCTTTGAGACAGCTCCTGAGGAAGGCACCGGGGCCACAGCAGGAGAGCCAGCAGCTGTGCCTCATCCTGTGCAGCCCTGGAAACCTTGGCTGCCCCAAAGCCTTGGGGTTTTGGGGTTTTTGGCTCCTAATTGATCTTCTTTCTGAGCTTTACTCCAGTTACAAACCTGCACGGGTTGTCGCTTTTGTTGCTTTACTATTTTTTTTTTGTATTTGCCAGGTTTTTTTATTTTCCTGCCTTGTCTGAGAGCTCTGTTCCCTCACGGGGGTGTCCCCACTCCCCAACAGCACACGTGCTCCCCACCATGGCACCAGCACTCGCTGCTGCCTTGGACAGATGTCCCCCACCAACCCGATGGCTCTGTGGCATCTCCCGCATTCCTGAGCTCAAATAATCCCCCCAGCTTTGTCTGGTTTCTGCACCAGTGGCCCCACTGCAGTTTAATTAAGGCAAAACCCCTCCTTGCTTTAGAGATTTTCGCTTACCAGTGGATTTCCCTAAGGCCTCATCAATGCTCCTCTCTGCCTGCTCCTCCTCTACCAGCAGTGCAGCAATCCCTGGCTGAATTCCCGGGGGAATGGGTGAAGCCTGGATTTGGGGTTCCTCTGAGGGTCCCTGTGTGGGATGTTCTGACATCCAGGGATGCACCTGGGTGCATCTGCTCACTCTACTGAGATTAGCCTTGTCCTAGGAAATTATATTTTTGGTCTTAACCCTGGCTTTGCTTTAGGCTCAGTGCATTGCAATTTAGTTTCTGTATGTGCAAATGGCTTTGTGGCCATTGCATGGGCTGGAATTTGTGTTTACTCTCCAAAATGTGGGGATGGTGATGGCTTTGCAGCTGGAATAGCAGACAGGATTACCCAATTACCATTTTTTTTTCTCCACTGAGCTTGACAACAAGATTTGTGAAAAATTAAGAAAGGGTAATTCTCTTCCCTGCTTAGAGGAAGAATGAGATCCTATCTGCCATAGGCTTCCAGATGTAATTTTATATTTCCTATAAAAATTTATAGGGAACCCAGCTGGCCCTGGAGACACAGTGTGAGGAGCAGGCAGTGGATTGCCACTTGGCAGAGGTGACCATGCAGCATGAGCTGCCAGTGCTGCTGCCTTTCCCAGCTGGGGGGTCATGGCTGGAGCAGTCCTGGCCACAGCCAAAGCCTCTGCCTGTGCCAGGCTGGGCAATGTTTTGAGAGCAAGGTAAGCTCCTGCTGTGACGGGTGGATGAGGCCCCAGGCTGCTCCTCTCTCCAGCTTTTCTCACTCCTCGCTGCTGCTGGACCCGGTATTCCTCTGGCAATCCCCAGCCAGCAAAGTGCACTGGAGCGGAGAGGGGGGCAGGATTGGCCCCTTCTCTGAGTTTGTTTCTCATTTTCAGGAACATGAATTGCCATGGTTACCAAAGCCTGGGCTCCTCATTAGCAACATTTGCTCTCGATGTCAGATTAACGAAGTTGCTCGCTCTCAGCACTGGCAGGAGCTGCAGCTGCTCCGGCGCCGCTCCCCAGCGCGGGCCATCGCTTCACCTGCAGCCACCGCCCGGCCGTGGCGTGAGAAAGCACCTGGGAGCCGGCACCGGTGTGGGAAGGGGACAGCCACAGGGACCTGGCACCGCTGCGGGAAGGCAGCAGCACGACCAGGGCACAGCCTGCTCTCCAGCTCATTCTGCTGCTTTTCCCCAGATCCCAATTATTCCCTGTGTCATGTGGATGCCTTGCACCCCCCCCACGAGCTGCAGGAACAGCCTGACTTTCATTTTCCCTAACGCGGGCTGCCGGCAGAGGTGCCTTTGAAAGCACAAACCACATCTGCTGCTCGTATCATTACTCGGCGATGGCTGCACAGAGCCACGGCCATTGTGCCTTTCTGACCCGCTCCCCCTCTCCAAAGAGGAACTATTTAAAGCATCCTATTGAACCATATCATGTGTCCACAGAGGAACTTCGAATGCTCCCACTATTGTACAGCTCTCGCTAGTGCCAGCTATGAAAATGCTGTTTGTGCACTCTTGTCAGCAAGGGGGGAGCGACTGCTGGGATCACACAGCCCCTGCAGGGAGAGGAGAGGACCCATGGACACGACAGAGTGCTGGGGATGTGCTGCTCGGCTGGGCATTCCCGGGATGCTAATGCGGCGAGAATCACCAGCTCATGGCAGAAACTCGGGACCTGACCAAACGCCGTCAGTGACATCAGCGCGTACATCGCTACCCCAGCGCTGACATGTCAGGCTAATCCCCAGCGCCGCGTAATCCCCTGTCACCAGGACAACACCGGCACAAAGCAAACCTGCACCGGTATCTACTCATTTACCCAGACCTTCCTAATCCCAGAGAAGCAAGTTAATAACATACATCAGCTCAGTATCTGCAGGTTTTTTATTAAACTCTTCACCTAAGTTTTATATTATTTTGATCTCTGCCAAGTCAAGCTGCCCAGCTCCAGAGCCAGCAAGGATGCGCTCACAGGAGATGCTTCATGAGCAGACCTCAGGCTAAAACTTACTTCCTCTCACATCTGATAAACTCTTATTAATAATGAAAACATTTGTTTAAAAAATAAAAATGTAGGTCAGATCCCAAGCGTTTTACAGATGGAACAGGCTGAGAACAGTTGACTGAATGATGTTACAACAGGTTGTCCAAGCAGGCCCTTTGGTGAGCATCTCCTCCTGGCATCCAGTGACTCCCTGGTGCTCCTGGGGCCCTTCCCACCGGCGCCTGGCACAGCAGCCACGTCAGCCCTTACCCACAGCTTTATCATCCCAGTGTGGATGAACAGGCTTTTCCTTACCCAGCTGTGGCTTAATAAGCTTCTCCAGTGAGTGCAGATCTGTAAACAGTGGTATCAGTTATTCTGTCTGACCTGCAGCATAAAATTGTTTTCCTGCTTGTGAAGGAAATCTTCAGAGCAGAGCTGGGGATACATAAAGGCAGCTCCATGTAGACCATAAATAAATATATATCAGTGCACGTGCTCTTTTACTTTGCACGCCTGAAAGCTAGGAATAATGTCTGATGCTTAGAAGAAAGGAAATATTTAGTTAGGAGAAAAAGAGAGAGCTGTAAGAAAAAAAGAAAAACACTATATATTTATTTTTTATGGCATAAGTGAAAAGCCTGTGCTTTCAGCTCTGTTGAATTATTTTACACTGTATCTCTGGCAGAAATCGAAAAAAGACCTGCTCACATCCAGCCCCTCAATTATTGCACCTCGCTTTTCCGTGTGCCAAAATGACATCTGAAGAACTGGCAGGAAGATTTGCCTCTGCACTCTCCCTTGCATGCAGGAAGGCAGCTCCGCTGCGCTCAAAGGTGTTGGGAGATTTTGCAGCTTAGGTCAAAGGATGTTAATAAAGCACTTGAGCCTCCATATGGTATTTTGGCACTAAAATGTCAGCTGCTTTTCAGACACTGTACTTTAATCATTTCAGACAGTCCTCTTTTAAATGGTTTGTTTAGTTTGCTTAGAGAATAATATTTGTTATTTGGTTTTCAGAATGACTAATAAATGAACTGTCTTTGCTCAGGGAGAATAATGCCACTTAAGCAAAACCTGGTACTGCAGTTCAGAGCTATTTAATAAGAAATACCTGTCAGTGTCAGAATATATTTAGTGTGCATTAGCTTTGAAGAATTGCAGAATAGGTTTTCCCCTCGCTAAGTTTACTTTATGTAAAATGTAACACATGAACTGTGAATATGTGGACAGCAAACAGACTGTATCAATGAATTCAGCCTCCCCCGGAAAACGCTGACAGTGGCAAGAGAAACACCTCCTCACAGGCACGACTGACACCATCAAAAGCGGAACGTGTGACAGCTGCCAAGGAGCCGCAGCCTCCCGCCTCCCTCCCCTTGTTTAAAAAACAAAATCAAATCCAGAATAACACGCTGTAGTCTATTTATCCTCTTGTTTAATCCGCTGGGAAAGCATCAGCATAATTAAATGCTTTTAACCTTCCGGCTTTAACTTGCGACCAGGCAGCGGTGCAGAGAGAAGCCGTGAGGAGCAGGAGCTCGGCACTGCAGCACCCCAGCCCAGCCTCGGGGCATCCCCATCCTGAGAGCCACCAAAGCGCCGCCCAGCTCTGCTGGACCCGTACAGGAAGGGACATTGTGACTTCCCGGCCACTCTCCATTTGCTCGACCGAGCCACAGCCACCCCGGGTCTATAATTCATGCGACTCGGAGCTTTCTTCCACAACCCAGGTACCGCCTCGGATGCTCCAGCCATCTGGGGCAGCTGCTTGGGAGGCTGGCAGTGGGTTGCATGAAGAAGCAAGTTATTTACTTAGAAACTGTCTCTGTGGCATCTTGACCATCTGGAAAGAATATGGAAATGAGACTTTTAGCGAGATGGAGCTTCTCAGTTGATAAATTAACCAGGCATCCCCAGAACGAGGCAGAGCTGATGAAAGTGAGCATTTCTGAGCACGTCCCAGCTCGCACACACATTTATAGGTGTGAGCATTTGCAATTTCCCATCTCACCTACACATCTGGGGACCTAAGTCACTCTACTGCAAACTGCCCGGGTTTCTGGGCAAACAAAGCCCGACTACCAGCTGTAGAATTTTTGTGCAAAGAAAGAAAGGTCCAGGCAGGGCTGGATGACACAGCTTTGCCACCAAAGCTCTGCCTGCATCACCAAACCTGCCCCAGGAGGACCGAGCCCAGTCCTGCAGGGAGAGCAGGGCTGTGAGTGTCCTGCCGGGGTGGCTGGGCAGCAGGAGCTCCTCACCCCATCGCAGGGAAGGTGAGGTGCAATGTGCACCCCAACTTGGTCCTTACTCACTCCTCAAAGCTACAGCAGTGAGCAGGAGCCTGGTGCAGTGGGGGAATAACACTCACAGTCTGTCACACACACAGGAACCTCTCAGCTCTTATGCCAGCCTCTTACTAATCAAAATATCATGCTAGGCTGGAGTGGATCTGGCTTCTTTGAACGTGAGTCACATCATTTGCTGATTGCCAGGAGAGTTCCCAGGAACTGGGGGCAGCAGGACAGAAATTGCAGCTGTCCTCAGAGCACTGTAATTTGTGCTGGAGCTGGATGGCTCTCCCAACCACCCCGAGACAGGGCAATTAAGGCTGGCTTCGAGCCAGATGCAGGTCGCTGGGATCAGAGCATGGAGCCCCAAATTAAGCACTGTGAGAACGGAGCAAGGAGACTGTACAGAAGAACTTAGTGAAGTAGTGAAGTCCCTGGAACAGCCATCGTGCCTTTCAAATGCAAATGCCATCCTCAAGGAAAGTGTTTTGTTCGCAGGCTCAGAGTGCTGACTTCTAATCACCGAGCTGAGAAAATACACCCAGGAATCCTAACGTGGAGAAAAGGCTCTGGGGGTGGCTCGGAGCAGGTCAGCGGTACAGGGAAACACATTCCCACCAGCTGAGTCAATCCCAGGGCACACACGTTCAGTAAAGCCCTGCTCTGTGCCCACCGAGGGTCAGAGTTTATTCGAGTGCCCCTGTCATGCTGCATAAAATTACCTCCTGCTAGTGCAGCCCCAGCACTTCCCAAAACACAATCTAAACTTCCCAAAAGCAGTTTAGGTATCTGGTAGCTGCTGTCCTTTCAATATCATGTACAAAAAGCAATGTACAACAGCAGGCAGCTCCTCCATCGTCCGCTCCCCAAGTGTCCAAAATGGACAAAGCTGGATGGATACCTGGAATCCAATTATAAACTGAAGTTAATGGATGTGAAACACCAACAGGGCTCTAGAAAAAGCAACAGCCCTGTGATAACCTCCACTGGGGCTGAGGGTGTTGCTAAATTCCCAAATTATTTTTGGTTTCCCAAAACTTCCCTTCATCTTATGGGATCAGCACCAGCCAGGGGTCCTTCTGCCCTAGGATGGCACCTTTGTCCCACACCTGCAGGTTTTTACATGGGAGCTGAGGCTGTGGTGGAGTTGGAGGCTGTATCTGGCTGCACCTACGTGAGCCTGCTCTCCTGCATCAGCATCAGGCAGGTGGATGCCACTAGTCCCTGGAGCCTGAGGAGATGAGACCCACCACAAGTTCTGGAGCACCTGGAGGGGGCTGGAGCTGCCTTGGTGGAGCACTGAGCAGGGAACGATATTCCAGAGCACCACATACTTAGCTCTACAGGACAGAGGACTCTTTTGGGGAAGCCCTGCTGTGCCCAAGCCCTGATGATAGCAGAAAAGCAAGTTCCTCATTTAAGGCTCAGTGTGGTGTGCAGGTCTCCTTCATACAGGCACTGGTAACCCTGGGGTGAGGAGAGCCAGCAGCAGAGCAGCAGCTGAGCATCTGTCCCCTGAGCCCCTGCTGCAGCTACAGCCATCCATTGGCATTTTTTTACACTTTTCTCTAAAGAAATGTTTTTTGTCTCTACACATAGGAATGCATCCAGCTTAGGTGTGCCCATATGGCTGGAGGAAACCCACGGGACCTCAGAGTGGGATTTACTGGCCATAATACTTTGTAAACATGCATGTATTTTTAAATCCATGATTCTATTTTGTTTATTGACCGAAAAAAGTGATGCATTAAAGCAAAACTAAGATCTGAGCAATGTCAGACGACCTTGGCTACTCAGTGCCAGCAGGGCTTGAAGCTGAAGCTGGTGGAGGCTCAGCCCTGTGGCTACTGAGCCAAAGGCTCTCCAGGTGGACTCATCCTCAAACTGCCCACTGCAGCAGCTAAACAACATGGGGGAACAAAAGCCTCTTCAGTGGGAAATATCCCACGAGGCTCCATCCCAGGTCCTTTGCTGTGTTCCTTTATGAGCAGTGGCTCAGGCAGTGTGAGATTTTGCCATTGCTGGGGTTTCCTAAAGTGATGAGGCCCTTGGCCAGTGATGGGCTCCAGCTACCTCTATTCCCACAAGTGCCATGAATTTCTTCAGGAGCAGGAAAGGTCTGAGAAGAGACCCTCTCCCCTTTCATCTCAGGATCACAGGCAGCAAGAGCTCACTTTCTGTGGAACAAGGGTCCTTTTTAAAAGCACTCCTTAGGTTTAACTCCCACGACATTAGTAAACTCTTTAAAGGCAGGAATTAACCTGGGTTTCTAGAAAGAGTCTCTGATGCTTTTAAGCAGCGTTTCAGAGCCAGAAATGATCTTCAAAATCTTCTGACTTCCAGCTTTGAGAGAAACACTTTTTTCCCTTTAAATTAGTCTAATTAGAAGATCACAAAATTAATTAAAATGCAAAATGAAATGCAAGACTTTTGCATCAGGTCAAATTAAACATTTTCGCAAGTTTTAAAATTATATCAGAGCTAGTTTTCACTTTGATTAAATAAACCTCCCTCTCCCTCCCCAAGTTTTGGAAAACATCTACCCAAAAAAAATCCTCCTCTCCCAAACCTGGCCATTCCAGCAGGCAGAGGGGTGCAGCTCTCCCTGCCCTGAAATATCAGGGACCAGAGATTCCACTTCACACTCAACCCTCGGCTCTCACCACAGGCTCTTTGGCTGGATGATATTTTAAGTGCTCCTACTTGGTGGCAGCAGCTCGTTTAAAATTAGCAGCACCCCTAATTGGGAAGGGGGAGCTCTGCCTGGCAGAAATGGCACTGCTGGCCCCCGGCACAGCGGGGGCAGCCCGGTGCCACTCCCAATTGCCATCACTGTCAGAGGTGGGCTCCTGGCCAGGGTTAAACTGTCCGCCCGTTTAAATATAGCAAACCCCAAAATGTCAGGAGTTTTGTAGGCGGCCACGGAGCAGTGGCAGGGGGAGGCAGGGCTCAGTGCTGGGTGCTGGCTCAGAACCAGTCCCTGCCACGGGCTGGGCCACTCCAGCGTGCTGGTGCAACACCTGAGCTCTAATTGCCTCTGCCGTGGCCCTGTCCTGCTCCTGGCGGAGCTGCTGACACAGCCCACTGTAGCTCTTGGCACCAGAAAATACATTCTCCTCCGAGACCAAAAATATCAGTTCACTCCAAACATCAAGAGAGTGGCTTGTGATTAAGCAGTTGGGGTTTTACAGCATCCTGAGGATGTAAAGTGCTATTTAAGTGATAGCTATTTTTACTGTGGTTATTTATTGTGTGGGGCTGGTCAGTGCTGGGGTCAGGCCCCCTCTGCACAGCAGGTGTTCCCATCTCAAAATGCTGGTGTAAGGTGGGCTAGCCTCAGGCAAGCACCACAGCAGCAGGTGGCCACGGTCCTCCTGCTCCTTCAGCAAGCTCCTGAAGACAGGAATCACAGGGGGAAGATGTTTTGGCCCAAGGAGGGTGGTTAAGCCCAGACTCTTGGAGCAACTCATGTTGCTAAACCCACGGGGGAACCATGGCTGCTTCCCCAGAGCAAAGCACTGTCATGTGGCTGCAAGGGGTGCATCCCTTGGGTTTGGTTGGGCTTGATGAACTTAGAGGTCTTTTCCAGCCTATATTCTATGAATCTATGGTTCTATCCCTACAGAGTGGGGTGAGGCACAAGCAGGCATTTCTTTTGAGAGAAAAAAAACCATCTTTCTCCATCTCCATCTCCATCTCCATCTCCATCATCTCCATCTCCATCTCCATCTCCATCTCCATCTCCATCTCCATCTCCATCTCCATCTCTATCTTTCTTCCCCCAACCTGTGATCTGGCCAAGCACAGCCAGTTCTGCTTATCCCTGGGATGACACCAGGACCCCAATCCCCAGCTCAGGCTCACAGCAGCTGCAGAAGGTTTGGGTTTTATAGCTCCCTGCTGGCTCCCTGCTCAGCTACCAAACATGAGCTCCCTGGGCAGACTGACAGGCACATCCCAGCGGGAGGGCAGCCGAAGGGGCTCCGCATGGAGGAGCCAGGGTATGCCTCCCTCTCGCTGCAGCCACGGCACTTGTGAATTTTTATTTGTGCCCTAACGTTGCACAGTATCACTCCTGCAGAGCTGCAGCTCTTGGGGTCAATAGGCCTGGGGGAGCTGAGACTCCCCTCCACCAGGCACGGTGCAAACCCCACACAGACACGGATATTCCAGCACCATGGCAGAGCCCTGTCCCTCACTGCAGCCGTGCAACCTCCTCCCCACATGGGATGCTGTGCAAAGGCCCAAGGATGAGCTAAGCCAAAGCAACCCCCAGGCAGCTTCCAAGGGGTTAAGCACACCCACTCTCCCCTCTGCCTTTCCTGCAAAAGGCAAACAAAGAGGCTCTCCTAAGAGTACCTCGGCCTGCCATAATGGCATTAGGGGAAGGGCGGAAAGAGATCCTAACTCTCAGCTCACATTTAAGCATACAAAAACAAACAACCAAAAAAAGGGAAAAGTTAAAGCCATCTGAAAGTGCCTCCCTCTCTCCCAGAAGAGTGATAAAGGCTTTTTGGCAGAGTGAGGTGGTGTTTATTTTGGTTTGTGTTGTGTTGCTGCTCTGACCCCCTCAGCTGTTAGCCGGCAAACTTGACAGCCTGATTGTTTTTACTGGACTGCGCCGGAGTTTTTCGCTTTGCGAAAGTGATCTGGGAGCAGTTTGCACTGATTGCACCGAGGGCTGTGCCCAGGCCCACTGCCATGTCCTGAGCCATGCCCCCTGTCCCAGCCGGGGCTGCAGCCGGGCCCAGCCTGCAGCTGGTTTAAATCATCACTTTCTTCCCATTTCACTGCACAAGGCAGCGCTTGAAGATTTTCCTTTCTATTCTGCTGAAATGTGACTCTAATTAGATGATAACAAGGCTCTGACATTTTCTAATCGTAATCCTATCCGTGAGAGGGGACATTATTAAAACGATTAAAATTATTGATAAAGAGGAGGAGGGGTGCTCAGTCAGAGAATTTGGTATTTGGCCAATGGCACGAGAGGGGTGCGCAGGTCTGGGTGTGTCCCCTGGGAGAAAGGCACCACTGTCCCCAAGGACATGCCACTCTCCAAACACTTGCTTGAGTAACACAATGTTGCCCCCCAAACTGGAGTTTCCTATCATGACCAGGACTTAAAGGAAAGGTGGCTTTGGAAACAAAAGGTGGCTTTCATGCAGAGCCAAGGAAGCACAGCTTCACCAGACCTGAAGTTACCAAGGAGGTGTCTGGACCCAGTGTTTTCCACACCCATATGTGCTCATGTGCAAGGATCAGCGCTGCACATGTGGCTTTTAGTCCCTCTTTTGACAAGGTTTTTTTTGCTCCCTGAGACTGGGTGGGGGATGAACAATTGTGTTCTCATCAGCTCAGGTGAAATCAGAGGGTACCACGTCCCTGTCCACAAGGTGAGCAGTATTTTCTAAAGCCAGGCACCTCTCCACAGGCAAGAGTCACAATCAGAGATGGAAAAGTTCTTGAGAGCTGAAGTTTCCACTGAGTGATGGTGAACAGGGCAAGATTTTACTTTTACTACCTTTGAACCCCCCAAGGCAGTGCAACAAGCATCTTCTCTCTGACCCAGGGGACAGGCAGGTGATATCCTATACCCCCTGTACAGTATCAGCCATGGGCCCTACACACAGTGCCACGTCAGAGGCATGCCAGCCATCCTGAGGGAGCCTGCTGTGCCACACAAGGGGTGTGGATCTCAGCTGGAGCTACTGAGCAGTCCACAAGCACAGGGCCAGGCCCTCCAGCACCCCTCTTGGTGGTCCCTGACTGCGTCGCTCCTGCAGGATCCCATTGATTTGTCAATCAAACATCCTTCTCCGCAGGGCTCTGTGCCCAGCTCTACATCATCCCTGCCTGGCATGGAGGCAGGCAGTTCTGAGCCAGTTTTCTGCTCTGGAAAGCTCGGGGATCTCCCTCCGTGTTTCCCAGAATAGCTGCAAGGCTTCTCTAACTTCCTACAGCTGCTGCGTGGCAGCGAGCTGGCAGCTCCACCCGGAGCATCCCCCTGGGCCTGGCAGGAATGTCGGTGGCACAGCCCCCGGAGCTCGGGGATTCCTTATCCCTGGGGAAGTCCCTACACCTGCAGAGAACAAAGCTCATTTTTTAACACCAAAAAACCAACAGCAACCCAGAGGGGACCGGGACACGCAGGCAGCTCAGCCTGTGCTGACACTGTGGGCGTTTCCGAGCTCCAGCACCAACCCTCCTCACTCCCGGGGCCAGGGGAGACACAGCAATACCCACCCCATTAGCCCACACCTTCTCCAGCATAAAACAGAGCACGAATTTTTCCAGCAGCATCTGTAGCCCTGCTCAGCATGGTCATCTCCAGGTGAGGGGGGAAAGCAGGAGAGCAGGAGCAGGAGGCAGAGTGGGATGGGTCAGTACAGCCAGGACATGCCAAAGCTTGAGGTGCTTCAGAAGCCTCCCCCAGCACTGGTTTGCATGCAGGATCAAACCCCCAGTCTCAAGACCCCAGCACTTCTCAAAGAGAAAAGCCCTCTGGAGCCAGCAAACCGTTTGCAGAGAACAATTTATTAATCCAATTTACATCTTATTTCTCTTCACAAGCAGATCATAGTCTTCATGAAATTGCCCATTGCTAGAAATTATGCAGCAAGTATTTTAGGATATGAATCTCCAGCAAACTGCCTGCTGCCAGTGCTATTTCCTATCCAGGCTGGAAATCTGAGCTGTGCTGACAGGACATGCAGCTCCCACAGCACAGTGCATTCCCCACAACAGAGGCACGGTGCTCTCCCAGCCCGGCACCAACAGGCAACACTTCTTAGCTTATAAATAAAAAGCTACAACAGAATCAACCTTACAGTGCAAATATTCATGATTCTGAATTTGAAAATCACTTCCTATGAATAAGCCTGCATAGTTTGCATTAAAATATGCTGCTTCAGCACCATTCCTGACAGTGTACATGTTTGCTAGAACAGCCACATAGAGCAAACCTGAAAAGGTCAGGAAGGGAAAGGGAACAAATTTATGGAGGAATTGAAACATATGTTTGGTGGTGGTTTAAAAAAAAAATCTGCTGCAAGTACATAGATGGTGTCTATGTCAGGGAAATTGCATTATGCAGAGCTTGCTACACAGGGACAGAGGTCTCAACTAATTGAAAACTGATTAATTTTTACACCTACGAACTTTGGTATTTGGAAGATTTTAATTTCTCTTTAAAACACTGAAGATTCCTTTGAAAAAGATTTAGAATTCATACTGGAAACCCACAAAGGAGTTTTTAAGTCTCTACCTTCTTATTTTAATAAAATGTAGTTTAGATTTTTTTTTTTTCTTGGAAATATCTTCATTAAATAGAAGAAGAACTAAAGGGCATGGTAATATAATTCACAGATGATACTAAATTAGGATATATTGTACATGGCAGTGCGGACTGAGAAATAATACAAAGGGCCCCAGAGAGATTGGAAACCTGGGTAGAAAATAAATGAGATTCAATTTGGAAAAATGCTGTCGATGCCTCTGGGGAAAATAATTTGAAACACCCGGAAACCTGGGAAGCAGGAATGGCTAACATGGAGTTTAAAACAATAACAGAGAGAAAATTGTCTGCAAAGCATTACAGACCCCCTCGGACGCCCGCTGGTGTCAGCAAAGAGGTTCCTGCTCCCCGCGGTGATGCCCTGGGGACGGTCCCTGCACAGGCACAGGCACAGGCAGGGCCAGGAAGGGGCTGATCAGCACAGCCCCGGGCAGCTGAGGTGACAAAACCACGCGGAGGTGACCGGGGACAGGAGCAGGGCAGGGAGTTCAGGTGTCTGGGGGGAAGGAGCAGGGCTGGGAGCGGCCCCGGACGGGAGGCACAGGAGGGTGAGGATGCTCTGTGGGACCCTGACAAAGGTGTGGGGGAGCGGGGCAAGGGACACAAGCTAAATTTTGAATCACTGCCTCAGAGGACTCCCAGCAGT
The DNA here is from genome assembly GCA_013396995.1 of Dicaeum eximium. Lineage (NCBI taxonomy): Eukaryota > Metazoa > Chordata > Aves > Passeriformes > Dicaeidae > Dicaeum > Dicaeum eximium. Next base: position 1,472,985 of record VWZP01008069.1, on the reverse strand, counting down.
GAAGACCAAAGGCACAAAGAGGTTTTGAGAGCACAAAACTCTGCAGACATGTGCTCCTGCATGCAGCCCTCTCCTGGGAAGAGATGGGCTGGGACCCAGGTGGTCCCTTCCCACCTCAAGTGTTTCCTTTCCTCTCTTTCCTTCAAACTGGGATGTGTTTATCAGAGCTGGACAAGAGGAAGAAATGAGGAGCACAGAGAAGTGTGATCATGGATCACATGGATCCATCGTGGGATGGATCATGACCTTGCTCAAATCCCCTTTTTCCCCCCTGTCCCCACAAACACATGCTTCCCCATCTCTTGGGACCAGTTTCAAGAAAATGAAGTGGGGAGGATGAGGCTCCTGTGCCTGTCTGTGCCAGGGCTGCACCCACAGCCCCAGCCCTTTCATTCACACAGAATAGCACCAGGTCAGTCCACTGCAGGATAACAACTATTATTATTATTATTATTTTATTTTTAAAGGGTTGGGCACTATTTCTCCAGGGCATTCAGAGCTCTGCTCACATTTCTTCTGTATTTCAAGAAACCATCTAAGCCTATATATTCCAGAAGATAAACTCCACCTAGCAATTTTCTCCTTTTCATTAGAATTATTTACACCAGAAGAACTTAAAACAAAAATCGATTTCAGGAGAAACAAGGAGGGACAGACCAAGGACTCTGGCTTTACACTGCAATTTTTTAGCTTCTGAAAGACACACACTTCACTTATGAACTTCAGCATCACATATATATTTTAAAAAGTAACAGTAGAAACACTTGTTACTGTATCCATCATTTTTTCTTGACCTTACAGAAAATAGAGCTCATCAGGTAACAGCATTTCTGACATTTTGAAGTTGTTTTCTTTCACCTCTGGGATAGAACTAAAACCTTTAAGCATTCTGTTGAATGAGCTTTCAGAAGTGTGCCTTTGTAGACATCTAACCAAAAATCAATGTTTTTGTTTAGATAAGGTTGAAAGTATCTGAAACCTCTCATCAAGTCTAAAAAAAATCTGATTTTAACTCTAATTCTAAAAGAAGTTATCATCTCCTAAAAGCATTTCAAATTAAATGCAATTGTTCTTTTCCTCCAGATGAAAACCCTGGCATGGGAGTGGGGCTGAGGATGGTTTTGATGATCCTCCCCAGAGACATCCACAGGCTCTTGGAGACTTCATCTCAAATCAGAGGGAAGTTGTTTACTTTTTTCCAGGACTATTGATTTTTAAAGACATCTCTGAGACAGTTGCTATCTGGCACTCATGAGAGGGGTACTTAGGAATGAAAGGTGTGGATATACAACTGGCTCTTGAATTCCTTGGGAAACAGCAGAGAGGAGGTTTGAAAAGGCATTTTCCTGCACACCAGGACTACCACAACACATCCTCCTTCCAGTCAACTCTGAGCTTCAGCCAGCAAATACTTAAACATTTTGAGGGCAAGAGAGAAATGAGGAGGCCTGGGGACCCCAGCCTTGCACAGCCCAGCCCTGACTGCTCTCACACCGTCAACAACAACCAGGCATTTTAGAAAGGCCAACTTCAGGTGGGATTTTTAGCAGGTTACAAACTCAGCAAGGAGCATCTCTGCCTTCAGAAGAAGGTAACCCTTTGGTTACTTAGGTGCATTGGGTCCCACACTAGAACACCATGACAGCCTTTAGACTGGAAAAAAGGATGGATTTATTTACTACAGTGTAAATATCTGCACATTTTGTCACACAGAGAGCTCATCTCCTCATGCCACCAGTTACCAGTCCAGCTACCAAGTGTAGGGCAAGGTGATCTTCACCCAGCCCAGCTCAGATGGAACTGGGAAAACAGGGAATCAATCTTCCCATCCTTGCTCACCTGGCAAATCTGAACCCACAATGGAAGGGTGAGAGCTAGAAATTCTGGAATTTCAGAGGAAAAAAGCCATACAAAGCATTTCAAAAAGTTGTAGGTACTAAACCAGTAAATATAAGCCCTTGCCCTGTTGTAAATGGCTTCTGGAAATGCTTTCCATGGCTGCAGAGGCCCTGGACGATGAAAGGCATCATCCTATTGTGACCAGAATCTGTCATATTCATTATCTTGTAGTCAATCACTGCAAAATGCAAAATATGGTTTGACAAGTTTAATTTCTATATATAACCAGTTTTAAAAGTATATTGTTTATTTTAATTGCATACCATTCTTCATCCAAGAGCAGCTCAACAAAATTCAAGCTAAAAACAATCTCAAGGTTACGTTCACTTTTAAAAAAGTGAAAAAGCTGAGGTTTTGAATACAAAAATTGAACTATGTAATTGTTTAAATGAGCATTCCTTTACCATATCATCCTCCCTAGTAAGAAGTAGTGCCATTTTTAATGCAAGCAGCTATATTTGGTTACAAATCATGTTTTAGCAATTATACTACACAGCAAGAATGAACAACTCTGTAGTCTTTAATAAAATACACATGAGAAACAGGATCTTCAATTTACATTTATTTTTATCTTGCTTGTTCATTAGAAGCCTTGTTCAAAAACTACTTTGTCTTGTCCTTTCATGAGAGCAAAGCAAGGATGTTCTTGAGCCCAGCGTGGGACTCACCACTCGGAGCTGCTCCTGCAGGTCTTAACTGGGATGTGGCACCTCCAGGGAAAGGGGCAGCGATATTGCAGGCTGGGAAGCACTGCTGGAATTCAGGGCTGGAAGTGGCAGGACCCCCTCCCTCGAGAGGCAGCACCCTGCTCTCAGCTGCATCAGTTCCCTCCAGGGGGTTTGGTCATTCTCAGCCTCCCACGTTCCTGTGATTTCACACACCCAGGACCTGACACCTACGGAGGTGAGAGCTGCACCTCACAGACACCTTGCCACTCTGATGAGTCCCACGGACAAACCAAGTACTCCTGCTACTAAAATGAGCCTGTAAAAGCAAAACTCATCTCATTTTAAAGCCTACAAAAGGCTGAAATTAATTCCCATTGGCAAGAGACAGGATTCTTAAATCTACTGTTTCAGACCTTAATTAAGACTTGGGGTAAGGAAAGGAGGAAGGCAAGGAAGGGCATAAGAATGTAAAATATAGTATCAGGGCCACATGAAAAAGAGATGAGCAAATCTCCCTCAAAGCACCCCAGAGACGAGTAGCAGCTCACTATCCTCCAGAGCACCTTGGTCTCCTGCTGCCCCATGGTTGGTCTGATGTCAGAAAGGATTCCCACATCAGCACACTTTACTCCCACTCTAGGACAGGCAAGGCTTCACCATCCCTGCTCCAGCAAGTCCAATAAAAAAATTGACATTTTAATTAAAGGTGATAATCCAGGTCAATAACTTGAGGAGAGGGATGACTTTGGTGGACTTGGCACCACAGACCTGGCTGCCAACAGCTTCCAACACGCTCGCTCACATTTTCCAAACCAAAGCCTTCCCTGCACCCAGAACTTCAACAACTGGGATGAGGATGCTGCAGGTCACTCAACCCAAGAAATCCCATCAGCAAAGTAGAATAAAAAGGACACAAGGGTGAAGCCACGGCAGTGCAGTTCACTTTCCATCCACCACGGGGATTAGCATAATTAATGAAGTATTTAGAAGCTTTTCGACTGGGAAGCAATGCCACCTAGTGAACAGGATGGCGTGTGACAGACAGGGGACACCTCTGAAGGTTGGTCCCTGGGTGAGGTGTGGGTGCAGCCGGTCCCACTGCTGCCGTGAGGCCAGCAGTGCACTGCACAGGGCATCTGTGCACGGAGCATCCAGGAATCCCAACATCTGCTCCCGACTCACCAGCTACACAAACACAAGTTCAAAGACATTTTACCAATGAATAATTTAAAGAAAAATGCATTTTCAGTAGGCCATGAATTTAAATTTTCCTTCAACAAGACCTTTTAAAGCTGGAAAATATACAGCTCAGAAATGACAGATGGCTTTAAAATTAGAGATCAGATTATATGGGAATTTATAAAGGTATTGCAGAGAAAAGTGAGCACTGAATGTCACTAAATTTAGGATAAAGCCTGAGCAGACACCAGCAATTAAATAAAAATTCAAGAAAATGCATGGCCCAGAGGCTGTCACAGTGTTTGGCAGTGGTTGACAGCCACAGCACAGCCCCAACTCACTAACAAAGGGCAACCAGTTCCCATTCCTGCGCTGAACCATTTTCCATTAAAAGATCCAAATTGTGAGCAATTCAGACTCTTCACACAAGATATTTGATGCAGCCGTTTTTTTGAGTTTTGGGTAGGGTTTTTTTCTCCCCCTAAACGAATTCCTGGTTTTGTTTAGTTATTTGCAAAACCATGTCAAGTTATAAGCATATGACCACAAATCAGACAGAAGTTGCTACTGATGTGGTTTCTCCCCCCTCCCAGCATTTGCCACGGTAATACAGAGTTATAAAAATAACAGTCATGATCTATGGTAGGGCAGCAGTTTGATCAGACTAAAGACCTCTGGTATGCAAGGCTTCTCTACCAAAAAATGTTTCGGCCAATTTGTAAAATTGATGGGACTCTGGAGTAACCTCACTGGAGCCAAACACTTACATGTTTGATACAGAGGATTTTCAGTGGATTTGATGGTGGGTGGAAGGTGGTGGTGGGGGGGTTGGTTTAACACACACATTCTTTCTGCAAGTGCAGTGCAGACGTTGCTGAGGAACGTGTGAGAAGACAGCCACCGACGTGGCAGTGACACGCAACCAGGAGACCATGGCTTGGTCAACCCATGAGCTGGGAGCTGGAGCACAGCAGCACACGCTGCTCTGGTGGTCCTTGCGTGACATCTGGTGGCCAAAGAGTACCCTGGGAAGATCCATCTGACTCAGGCTGCACCCATGGAACCTCCACAGCCCCAGGAAAGGTCATGAGCCACAGCCCTTCTAAGAACTGAACTAGAACTTAAATGCTCTATTTCTGATGTTCGTTCAGGCAAAATGATCAGAGAGTGAATTCGGGAGCTGGACCTTTATGCTCCCTGTTCCCTAAATAGCACTGATACCCTCAAAATACTTCCCAGTCCCTTCTAAAGACTAGGACATCCCATCTGGGGACAACCAATTGCTTACAAGAATCTGAAGTGGTCATTAATTCAAAGCATTACATTTCACTGCTTACAAATATTTTAGCTATATTGATGTTCTAAAGGAAAAAAAACCATTCACCTGAAGATCCATTCACCAGAGGACAAAACCCAAAACTGCCAAAAATTCGGCCCTGAAGACTTCTTTCTGCCCATTAATAGTGAAACAGAAGCATTTCAGTATGCAAAACTGAGAGCAGATTTCCTGAGCCAAGTTTCCTGAATGAAAAGGGAAGAATGAATTCTACTAATCGAAGAATTACCCTAAAGCTCTCTGTACTTCAGACTTCTTTAAAAACAAAACAAAAACCACCAACCCCCCAAACCTGAAACCCCAAAGAAGCCAGACCTGAAAGGTGAGCTGCAATCTTGGATTTGTGAGCGCCTTCCCTTGGAGCTGCCCCGTGTTTGCCTGGAGCAGCAACGCCTGCCAGCTCCTCAATGGGCTGGAGCTGTCAAGAGATGCTGAGGATAAATTGTCAAGCCCCAACTGCCCTAAACAAACATGATGTTCAGCTGAACACTGCAGAGGGAATTTCTTCCTTTGCTGCAGTTGCTGCCTGCATTAAGTTGATGTAAAAGGCACAGGCTTGAAGCAAGACAGAGCGTCCCTCTGTGCAGAGCAATGATCCCCGCAGAAGGCATCTCTTCCCTGCATTTCTCTCCCACTCATCTCAAAGGTTTCCATAAACAAGATGGCTCCTTGTCTACATCAAGCTCTGTATGTACCATAAACATGACCTGACCCACATTATCCAGTTAAATACGTATTTTTTAAAGCTCAGTTTCTCCCCTGCCCTTCCTCCCACAAAACATTTATCACAAGATGGTGTAAAAAGATTCCCCAGTGGATTTTTGATCCCTCCTCCTCTCAGCCACTTCCCAAAGTTGCCTGTAAAGAGCCCCAGGTAACCTTAGTGTTTAGGTAAGGTCTGGAACCTCAAAGTGCCAGATTAGGGGAGATAAGTTACCAGCAATGCTGAAATTAAACCCAAGAATGAAGAACTCATCAGAATTTCAGGCAGGAGCTGGAGCTGCTTCGCACATGTTCTGCTTACTTGTGTTGAGAGAAAACAAACCAGTTGATTTCTCAAGATATTTCACTCAGTTTACAACAGTTTTTAGCTCTATAGTTTGTAATATTACATACTCTGAAATGAAATTCAATCCCCAAATCCTTCTAGCTGGTTACTCATAAAACCCATTAAGTTCAGGCATAAGCAAACCAGACTCATCTTTTTCCCTCCCACTGCCTATTACATATAAATAGTAATTATTGTTCCTGGCAAGGCTCTAGTGTCTCTTATGATTCTGTACTTTAATGATCTGATTCCTTAGTACTTTCTACTGAAGAATATATTTAACAAGCATCCACGTTTCCTCCTCCATGATAGGATTTTTAAATTATGAATGTAATAAAGACAATGATGTTGCCAGTCTCATGATTAATAGCTTAAAGAGACATTTGCTAAGCCTCCATTCTCACCATTATCACAAATTCACAAGCTGTATGGCTTTGTAACATGTGGCAAAGACAAGATTTAACTCTTATAGTTACACAGCTAAATCCACAAGCAATACAAGAAGGGCATTAGTGTAGTTTGATCTAGAAAAGCAATTTAAGTCCTACGTGTTCTGTTGACAGATTTGTGTTTTTTAAATGCCACCTTAGAAGAAAGTGTCTAATGCAAGATTTCTACCCTTATTTATGCAATGGGTGACATCTCCAATCTTGTATGTTGTCAGAACTTAAACCACAGCAAGTTACATCACTGCGAGACAGAGAGCATCATTAGTGTTCAGCTCAGAGTTATTGAACTAATCAACTGGAGAGGCTTCTCCTAATAACACATCCCAAAACAAGCTGCTACAAACATTCCCTCAAACATCACATCCGTTCCTTTTAAAATTAAAATGAAACCAAACCGCTGAAAGAAAATAGGGTTTACAGTAAAACTCAATTTTATTACTTCACAGGAACATGGGGTCCATTCAATGCAAGAGCACACCCACAGTGCACAGTCATTGCTCAGTGGAGTTAACTCTGCAGCACCTTCCAAGGTTTAAGTTTTCACGTTGGATTGAGTAAATGCTACAGTAGATAACGCCAATCAAAACTCTGAGAAAGTAAAGGTAGGTTAAGCATTATGCTGGAGATTCAACACAAGCCAGCAGCTCTGTGCAAGCCTGTCTGGCTTGGTGATCAGTGCATGTGAAACAGTCAAAATATCACCTTCACACTCAAGAGAGCCAGGTAAGAATGGAACAACTGCATATTACACAGCACAAAGGTCCAGCCTCCATTCTGCAAGTACCAGCAGCTCAGCAATAGGCATCTCTCTACTCACCTTGCAGAATGAAGGCCATACTCTGCATTTATTGATTTGTATCAGGGGCACAGTCATTTAAAACTATAAATTCAAGCAAACGAAATGGAAACTGATAATTCATTTTCAATTCTGTTTAAGGTTTATTACAACTCAGGTAGCTTAAATTTGTCACGCACAAGGCAGAGGCTTCACCAGTTCTGGGACTATTTGTATAAATCAGCACAGCGAGACAATCTCTTTGGAACAAGTCGTGAAATTTAAGCATCTGCCAAACCAGTTCAGAGTGATTTATGAAAATCTGAAGATCACATTAATGGAATTGCTAACAGCCATAACTACATCCACATAAATGTGCCTCTCATAATAAAAACACTCTACATAGTTCTGAATGTTTTAAGAACCAGTAAAATGACTACAGATTATGAAGTCCATCTCCTTTAAGGCATCAAAGACATTCTCAAGGAGGAGTTAATTAGTCCAGTTTCACAGGATACACCATTACAGAGCCTGAGATTCCGACTGCCTGTGATTAATTTCAACACTGCACTAACATACTTTGCTTACATTAGATCTGTTTTCAATTTCCCCTCCTTTTTTTTTTCAGAGGCCCCTCACTGGTGTGTTCACAGCTGGAGACTCAAGTGCAACTCCTCTGTGCTGCCCCATAACCAACTGGAACACTTGTCAGGAAACCTCTAGATGACAAGAAAGCACATAAGAAGTACTTTCCAACATGCATGTTTCCCCACCCTGTTCCCCAGTTCACAAGGCAGCAGATTCAAATGCAAACCCCCTCCCCTCAAACGATCTGGGACACACATGCACTTGCTTCAAAGCACCCACGTTCAACACACAGTTCACAAAAATCCTGTGCTTTGGCTGACGCTGCTGATAAGGGGATCGTGATTAAAGACTCCCCAGGATCTCTCATACAGAGCAAGATGGATGTCTACCAACCAGTAGTAGGCACCAAGCCCTAGGAAACAACTGTCTGTAGTGCAATGTTCCAGCACATTCCCATGCAATGAAAAATATCCATCAACAGGGCATCTTGCACAAAAAAATTAAGAGTTTTTGAGGCATTGAGCCTCCCAGGCTGTAGTCTCACAGGACACCTTTCAAGCTTCCTTACCAAATTGCTCATGTTCTGAAAAGAAAAGCAATTTGCTCATGCAGTTCTCTTTTTGTTCCACTCCCTTTCTGCCAGGAGTCTTACTTGAAAATAAAGCCTCACCTGCATGCACCCGAAGTGGCACCACCTCCACATCTCTTCATGGCCACCCCATTCTGTGAATTCCTTCACACTGGGATACACATATAGTAGCAAGTTATACTGAGGTAAGAACTGTCCTCTGGGTTAGTTGTGGCCTGGCTCAGTTGTCCCACCACATGAGCATTGGAACCATTCATGTGACACCAGTGCACAGAGAAGATGAGAATGGCAGCACTGGTTTATATGTTCTACCCCACAAAGAAACTACATCCTAAGTTTCAATTTTCATGGAAGTCACCCTCCACTGCTCCCAAGCACTCACCTCAAGAAGGTGCTGCTGTCCTGTCAGTCACACCTCAGGGAAACACAAATAAACCATGTGCTGTGGGGTGCTCTGCTCCATACAATGGGCAGCTGTATCTTGCCTGTCTGGGTTTTAGGTTCTTTCTGATTCATTAAGTTCCTCGTTTAAATTATCTAACCAAGTGCTTAAGGCTTTCCTTATCTTGCTAAATTAAGCCAGTCCTTGCCAGCTGCCAACAAGGGGAAGTGGGAACACGCAAGGATACTGCAGGAACTCCTTCTCCAGCACAGCACAGTGTGCACGTGCTTCCACTTCCTGGCCTGACTGTGCTTGGCACTCCCTCCCTTCTCCCTTCCATCATCTAGGAGGGATTTGCACCTGGCTTAGCTCAAGTCTGAATTAATTTGCAAGACAGGGAAGTCAAAGTGGTTTTTCTCCATTAGAAGCCGGGGCTATGGACGGACACAAAGTGAAGCTGTGCAGCAGATGATGTTTAGCAATGAAAATACTTTTCCTCTGGGCTAATTCCTGTATCTGGCAGAAAAACACAGCAAAGACATTTGCTGGTGTAGCAGTGCCAGACAACAATCTCTTCAAACAGAAGTAGCTCTCTTCAGCAAGGAGCACATCACAGTTTAGAGACCAAGGTGAAAGCCCAGCAGATCCACCACTCTCACTCATCCTTTGCCCAGCACAACCCTGTAAGTTCAGGGCCGGGCTCGTGGGCTCCCACCCCTCTGGAGCAGGATGACACCACCTCGCTGTGTTTGCACTGCACCCACCACAAGTGCTGAACTCCCAACCAGACCCATCCGTGCTACTGAACACAGACAAAACCAGGGATGTTCGAGACAATCAAACAGCAGATGCAGCAGAAATGAATTCATTTACATTTGAACAAAAGCAAAAGCCAACAGGAGGTTAAAGACAACAAGCTTTGAAGACAGAGCTGAAGGGAAAAATGTTACATTTTCACTGCATATCATGATCTGAGAAATGACTCAAAGCCATCTGAGATGTAAACAGTTACAGCCAAGGAGTTTATCTTACTATCTAAGCTGTGACTCTTCAGGGCCAGCTTTATAATTCTCCTTAATACACATATCATGGAGACTTCTGCAGCATCTAGGAACTTACCATCTATCTGACTGACTGAACACTTTTGTACTTTCTATTATACAGACAAGTGCTGAAGCTTTATTTGTGCAAAGGCTGCTTTTTATCTATAGGGACAGGCTGATAATGACAGCCAGAGAAATGCTAACAGAACAAACTTTATTAGCAACTTGAAATATTTGAAAAAGGGGTCTTCACAAATTAAAGCTGTAGATGAGTTTAGCCACCCTAAAATGTGGTATTCAGTATTACACAGCCACAACAGGGACAATGGAACTATCAAATACGCTCTAGCTGTTCTTTTTATGGCATTGATTTTTTTTAATACATTCAAAGCATTATTGCATCAGAAAACATACCATGCATCTTTATTTTTCCAGACAAATTCACCTGTATTTGTCACTTCTAGCTACACCTCAAAGGTGCCCCAAATCTACTGTTTCATGTTTTAGTTGCATGCTTTGCCTATATGCATGCTGAAATAATAAATATTAAATACAGGAAAGAACATAAGAGAACCAAACTGACATTAGGAATAGTCTATGGCAGCTCTGTTATGTTCTGCCAGTTAAAGAACTTTGCGGAAGATTGAGGTAACAACAGTGGGCACACCACTCAGCTGAGAATCGCTCAAAATTCATGGAAATTTTCAGAAATTCAAGTACACAAACACCAGCTGCAACTTGTCAGAAATGCCAGAGAAATTAGGTTGGCTGCATTTTATTAGTCTATTAGCTGGCATTCACACAGCTCCTTGTAAATCCTTTTTCTCACTCGGGGCATATCTTCCTGGGAGAACTGAAAAGGCTGGTCTAAGGCGAGGCACTTGCAGTACTGGGGAAAAGGAAAAGGCTTGGTTGAAAAAAAGGACATTTACATGAACAATACAGGCCACTGATTTTTAGATAGGAATACTCTTACCTGGAGCACAAAAACCCCACAGTCACTGTCATTTTTCTGTTGTGGAATGCACTGAAAGGAAAAGAAACAACCAGAGACACGTCAGATCCTTATCCCTTTACTTATCCTTTAGTTCTTTAACTCCTACCTGAAGTCCAAAAGGAGATTCAGTATTAGGATCAGTTGTCTTATGCTCAGAGATAGCTGTTCTGCTGCACCAGAAACTGGAGTTGTAATTACTTATTCTCATCCCAAACTTTGCAAGGTGACACTCAACACCTTGTTAGAATAACACCTAATATTTAGAAAAATATATAGTGTAGGACAGAAAATAAATTACAAGTCTTTCTTTCAAGTTTATTTTCTTTTAGTGACCTACACAGAACAGCTCCTCAATTACTTTAAATAAATGTTTGTAGAGCATTAACTACTTTACACAGGACAAAACTATATCAGCAAAGTCACACAGGCCTAGAGGAAGATTACTCTCAGCATCCACGCTACCAGCAGTGGCTTTCCTCCCCCAGCCACACCAAAGGGTTTCAGAGAACATGACAAATGGTTCATCACTAGGCAACAGGACTGAGCAAGGCCGTCTCAAATGATAACTTTCAACCTTCATTATTTCCTCAAACATGCTCAATTTTGATATGCAGAGCTAAAAAGTCCCAATCACTAGTGCTATTATGTCTCCGGCACTTGAAAAGGCAAAGTAATTGTTTTTTCTCAACTCCCAGATCTTCTGCCTCACAGAATGCAGGAGGATGAACTGACTGCAGAGGTTGTACATGAGTGCAGAGAGGAATCATTTTATCATTGTATCAGCATCTAAAAATAAACCTGTGCAAGGAGGGAACTGTTGGAAGTATGTCTAGTGTGCAATGACCTGTTTTATATCTTTGGAGCCATTATAGGATGGCTAGGCAAATTACATATTCCCTCATTTACACTACACACAAGTTTTTCCCTTTTATTGTTGCTAGACTTTGTTTACTTGTGATCAAACGCAATGTGCCACAAACAGCCCTGGAGACCAAAGCCCTCTATCCATAGCAAACACAAAATATCAGCAGTAGCAACTCCAGCCTGTTCCCTCCCTCACCAAAGCCCATCCATTCAGAACAGCCCTTTCAGGAGAAAGGGGCAGCTGAGTGTCCAGCTCATTCAGTCCTTGACCTTGTGTCAATATGGACACCAGCTGCAGGTTTTGCTGTGCACACATTTAATTGTCCAGAGAAAGGCTCTGCAAGCCACTTGCAGAAAGTGCTAAAGCCCTGGTGGGAGCTGAATGACCAACAGAGCTGGAATTCCCACGTGTAACTACCTGCATCTCTCCCAGCACCCTCCATGTGGGCAGCATAAACCCCTTTACTACTTGTACAAATATATGAATTTAGAAGCAGCTTCATGAAATCTCCCACAAAGTCAGACCCCAGGGCTCAAAGTGCTGTCATTTACCTTTGTCACAGAAGTCTGCCAACCCTGAAGGAACTCGGGGCGATTCTTCTCTTTTGCTTCAGTCAGCAAATACTTTCGAATGTTCTTTAAACAAGAAAGGAAAAAAAAGCAACATTATTCACCCACTAAAGAACAGGAAAGAGACGCTGACTGCTTGGTTGGTATCCTTTTGGCAATGAGGACAAATTTCAAGTGAGAATTAGGAGCTGATCTCAAATCTAGAGGTAAAGAAATTAACTCTGTTGGGTACTATGCCTTCTACCATCAAGGCTCATTTTAGTCTATCGAGGGGAGCTCTAACACCCCTCAGCCATACTGTACACTGCTCTACTTCATATCAGACTGGCTGTGGCACCCAGGCACAAGTCAGAGTGTTCCCAGACATGCAGAGAAAAACAGAGCAGCCTGGCATGTATTCTTTCTTGGCTTACTGGCTGACACCAAGGCCCTTACGTTCAATACGACTGCATTTTCCTGCTGGAATCTCAACACAAAATGCTCGAGTTCTGCAGCTAATCAACAAAGCTCCAGGGAGACTTTTAGTGACATACAGGAAAAGAAAATAGGCTGACACAGGCGAAGAGAAGGAAGCAAGATAAATGAGACTGTGGTCTTGGGTTAAGCAAATCCTACTTCTCTGTAAACAGGCTGGGCATTTATAGCACAATTTAAACACTGGAGCACACAAATATTCACCTTAGTGTGTGGATCACAGTGAATTTTGGGGTATTGCTCCTCTCCTACCCCTAGAACAGGCAAAAATTAAAGTTCCTGATGTTTGTGAGACATTCAGGTGCAAATGCCTTGCCTGGAATGGGATGGGAGAGATCACGTTATAAGGCTGCAGGAGAGACCACAGGGCTGCTGAGAGGGATGGCTCGCTCATGCTGCACGTTCACAAGCTAGAGAGCATGAGATCTCTGGCTCCCAGGACAAACATTAGCTTCATCCTCAGCAAATGCCAGCAGGCATACTATCTTCATTCAGAAGTCTTAGCTGAAACTCTCCTGGGTACAATAATTACTACTCTTCTGTAAGCCAACAACTACACACAGTTAAAAGTAGAGGGCTGCTGCATCAAGCAAGCAATTAAGTTGACAAAATTAGCTTTTGTAAGAGGGTCATTACAATTTGCTAAGCCCAGCAAAAATTTCCTGACTGCTCTTTATCAGGAAGACTGATAATTTAACTCCAGTGTTCAGGTTGCAGCCCTGAAAGGTTGCTGGGTTATAACCAGAGGCAAACACCCCGTTTCATTGCAGGCCAAGGAAAAAGGCAACACGCTGTTAATAGCACAGTAACACATAAACCCCACTGGGCAACACTACAGCACCTTCAGTCCTGTGCTCTCACCCAGACAACCTACCCCCTAAACGACCACAATTTATCATTTATCCTAAACACAAGTCCCTTAACAGATGAAAGAAATGCCCTTACTCTCCTTGGGGTTCTTCTGCTTCCCTATGGCACTGGGCTTTGAGATCCTGCTTTTTGTGGGAGTGCCAAGTCAGAGTCACCAAAGCTGTGCTGATTACATGGTCAAGCAAATTGGGCAATAGGCAATCTGACCTCAGCTCCCAGCTCTGGTGTGACCCTTGAGCTCTGTGCTTCAGACTCCTCAGCAGGACAGGCTGATTCTCATTTCATACACAGCAAGACAATGACAGACATACCACATTTAAAGCTTATGGCCGAACAGAAAAAAAAGAGGGAGTGTTTTGTTTAAGAAAACAGTTCAGACTTTGCAGACACAGCTGTCACTCTTACCTCTACACAAAACTTAAAATGAATGCCTTGGGAATCGTAAAATGAAATAATTCGACTGGGGATGTTCACAGTAATGAGGGACCAGTGGACTTCCAGGTGAATAGGAATTAACAAGAGAGTCTTCTTAAACAAGTCCACCTGGCAAAAAGAACAACATATATTTCAGAGAGTTCCACAGGCAGAATACAGCAAAGCAGGAGATTAATTGTATTCAAGTTTCCTCTCTGCCACTCCATAACCGAAATCTTCTTTTGCCCCCTCCACTCTTTCACCACATTCTTCATGTTTACCCAATACACAACTTATCAGCAGGCACAAAAATAGTTACAGTCCAGAAAGCCGCTGAGGAACCTTGTACAGTATCAGAATTAATCACTACTGTATTTGTGACAAAATCCTGCTCATGTTGCACTGCAACACCTGTGTTGAAGTCGGATTTCTTAGGTAATGATGGCAGTACAATCGAGCATCAGTTTAGGTTACCTACATCTCTGCAGTAATGACACTTGTCCAGTGTGAGCACCACTCATTTCTATCAGAGTGGCTTTGTGAGTGGGTGACAGACTCTGGGGTTGCTAATGAGAAGCTCAACGCAGCAATGTGCATTCACAGCCCATTCACAGCCCAGAAAGCCAACTGCATGCTGGGCTAGTCACAAGCAGTGAGGCCAGCAAGTCGGGGAGGAGATTCTGCCCTTCTACTGCTCTCACAGGAGACCACTCCTGAAGTGCCATGGCCAGCTCTGAGGCCCCATATGTAAGAAGGAGGTGGACCTGTTGGAGCAGGTCCAGAGGAAGCTCAAAAAGATGTTCAGGGGCCTGGGGTATCTTCTGCTATGAGGGAGCTGGGGCTGTCCAGTCTGGAGAAGAGAAGGCTCCGTAGAGACTTTATAGCATCTACTAGTACCTATAGGGCTACAACAAAGCTGGAAATGGACTTTGGACAAGGGCATGGAGCAACAGGACAAGAGGGAATGGCTTTAAACTGACAGACAACAGGTTTAGATTAGATGTAAGAAAGAAATTTTTCCCTGTGAGGGTGGTGAGACATAGGCACAGGCTGCCCAGAGAAGCTGTGACTGCTCCACCCCTGGAAGTGGTCAAGGCCAGGCTGGACGGGGCTTGGAGCAACCTGGGATAGTGGAAGGTGTCCCTGCTCATAGCAGGGGGCAGAATGATCTGTAAGGCCTCTTCCAACCCAAACCATTCCATGATTCTATGAAGGTGGTGTAATTACCAACACCCCACAGAACCAGAAAGTTTGCAGTTTGACCCCTTCTGCTTTAACTCAGGCTCTGGGACTTGTCACAGGAAAGCAGAGGAGTGCAAGATGCTTTGGTGAGCAGAGGAAAGGAGGGGAAGAAGGTAGAACAGATTCATTCTTTCTCAAAGCTAACTTTGTAGCAGATGTACTGTGGTCACAGGCAAGGAAACAAGGGAAAAGGTCTTGAAGTACAGAACAAGACGATCAGATGCAACACCCCCGGTGTCTGTATGGCAGATGAGCCCTTATGCTTTTGGAAGCCAGCCAAGCCAGGGCCTTTCATGATCTTCCTTCTCCTAGCTCCTCTTGAAAAAAGTGTCTAATTACTAGGGTTTTGGTGGCACAGTCCAGAAAATAAGCAAAAATAGAATACTGAACTAAATGAACTCATCCTGTGGGAAGATTTCTAAGCCTTTTTCCTGTTTTTTTAAGCACTGTGCAATTTGAACAGTACATAATTGCAACACTACTGGCAAGGGCAGGTCTTTTGTAGGAAAGAAAAGTCTATTTCTTGAGTAACAATGGGAAGTTGAAGAGACAAAAGGATGGGGGCATTCACAGCAGTTATCAGCCGAGCTTGGCTCACAACAGTCCTTTGATTGTGACAAGCATTGACCCTGCTCCCACCTGCAGAAACTGCTTCCTGACCGGATTACAGCACACCCGCTACACACCCATCCATCATTCTTGGAGAGAAGCAGGGGATGTCAGCCAGCAGCAAGCTGAGACCACAAAGGAAAACTGGAATGAGATAAATGAACTACATCTTCTGTGATGTCCAGCTACAGCAGAGCCACATAAAACTGAAGGGTCCTCATGTGGCCCTAGTTGTGGGATTACTGCAGGTGTGCAATGCTGCAGCACAAGAGTAGAAACAGGCAGCCAGAAGTGGGGTCTTTAGTTACCAACTGATGTACAGCAAGAGTGGCGGCAACCCGGATTCACTTCACCAAGAGAGCAGAGTCAGCTCTGTGTCATGATAGTGAATCAGGAGTGCCAGCATGATGGGTGATCAGAAGGGACAAACAGGAACTCTGAAGCCACTGCAGCCAGAGCCAACATAGGATATCCTGCATCCCAGGAGAGAACACTTACAGAACATGGTGCAATACTCTGGTGTGTTTAAAGAGCAGAAACAGATTCCCCTTAATTGCACATTGCAGGATGAAGGAGTCTACAGATCCTTAACATAGAAACTGCTTAGTTCTCATTCTTCCTTCAGAGATTCTTCAGGAATTTAAGTGTAAATATCTAAAAATTGTCCTGTCTCATCAGGTACCTCTCAGCAGCAACAATAATACAGATCCTGCTTCCAGAATCTACCTTAATTTGGGGGGTTTTTACGGAAGTTGGGTTGCTGGAGAAAAGGAATGTTTAAAAAATAATATGTGGGAATATTAAGCACTGATATTCCATCTCTCTTTAAAGAGATTTTTAATAAATTATATGAATAGATTTTATATTTGGATAATGAGTTCATCTCTAGCATTTCACAGATGTGTGCTATTTAAGTACTTCTGCAGAAAGATCATACATTCAAACACGGCCTTTGATTAGTCTTGCCTCATCTCCCATATTAGAAAGGACAAATGTTCATAGAAAAAAAGAGTATTTCTTTTTGCATTAGCTACCCCTGAAAATATCACACCCATGATCTAGTGTGGGTTCTGAAAGCAAGGAGAATTCTGTTCCTGTCATGAGAACAACAGTCTGGCTTATTAACCATGAGTCTCTTTTCTGCTTTCTAGTACCTGGTATGTGCTACTTGGAGTAACAATTTGATTTTGTCAAAGAATGCCAGTTTGAGATAAAAGGAAGAAGCAGAATTAAGCCTGCTTTCATGTAGATTAGTGTACCTGGCACTGTCAGGAGCAGTAAGAGACATTTCTTGCAGTTAAATTAACAACTTGCATGAACATACACAAAGAGATAACCTCCCAGTGAAGATTTAGCCATTCCAAGTACAACATACCCGTACTAACTTGAATAGTGCCACACTGCTATTTTCATCAAGACCTCCCCACTTTGTACAGCTCCTTTGCTAACCCATCCTTTGCAAATAACACACTGTAACCCAGCTTCAAGTTAGTGACTGAGCCCAGCCCAGCAGAACCCCAGCACTGATGACACCATGCCAAAGGTACCTTTTTAGTCCATCGTTTTACCCCATTATATCCTTTGGTTACGAGCTGTCTATGAAAAAAGCTGTTAAAGAAATGAACCTAGAGAGAGAGAGAGAGAGAGGAGGAATGAGCACAGAAATTTTCATGCACAGTCATTCCCCTTCCCCCAGGATAATTTATACAAAACAACTTGTAATGAGGCAATATTTAATGTAGTTTGAGAAACAGAACCCCAGTAGGGACAAACAGAGGCTTTGCCAAGCCTCAACTATTACTGTTCTTCAACAAGCTAATAAAATAAGCCTTACTTCCCTACAATATATCATGTGAGCCACTGCAGCATTTATATTTACATTTTTGTATCTCCAGGCATATCATGTTTAATTTTTTGTTGGGGACGGACTTGGGAGAAAAACACCAAGACAAGGAGTTAGTTTTTGTTGTTCCTTACAGGGATCAAGAAAGAGAACACTGGACTGGAAAAGCGGGGGTGGTGGAGAAGGGAGTAACTTCTGGCTTTAGTTGCTGGAAGCTGAGACTCAGAAAAAGAAAATTGATCAAAACAGTTATGAGATTTAGTTCAACAACATTGTCTTTGGCATTCAACCCTTATGACCAGCTCCCAACAAGAACAATATTCTGCTATTGAGAAGTATTTTTAAGGTATGACCGATCCACTTGGGAAGCGAAAACTGACATCTATGACAAAAAATGTAGGCTTATTAAAAAAAAAAAAAAAAAAA
>VWZP01008069.1:1193395-1454714 GCA_013396995.1 Dicaeum eximium | reverse complement strand
TTGTAATAAAAAAAAAAAAAAAAAAAAAAAGAAAAAAAAAGAAAAAAAACCCTCCAGGTTAACACTATTATTCCCTGTGCTTAGCTTCTTGCAATTATAGGAACAGATTAATACAAATAGAAACCTGCAACATCTGTTTTTAATAATTCTGCTAGTGTAGAGGTGGTAGAAGGCTTGAGTTGTTATTTGAAAAAAAAAGTTAGAAAATTCAGCATCTGAGAACACAGTCTAACAGCCATTAGCTATGCCAACAGACTTCAAAACCACATTCTGAGGTACCAGCACAAAATCTCCCATGAGGATTTCAATTATGCACTAGGAAGAAAAAGCAGACACAAGCAAGCAGATACAATCTCCAATACTCCAAGCCTAGCACACTCAGGAAATATGGAGAATACTAATGAAGAATCACCATCACCTTCAATCAAAGCAACAACACACTTTCTTCAGAGCTCGAAGATTTTAAGAGTTACATTGTGCAGAACTCATCTAAGAATGGCTTTGTTTGGTTCTTCCTTTGTGGTCTCACCTGAAAACTGTTCTGCCCTATTAGTAAACAGATGGATTTTTATAATTGTCACTGCTGCAAATTTAGTCACAAAATGGGAGGGGAGCATTGTTATCTTGATAACTTTTTTTTTGCTTTCTTTCTCTCAACTGCCACCAACAGCCAGGCACTGCAGTTGCAAAGCTGTAAGCATTCTGAGGATGCACAAAACAGGGTCCTGCAGAGTCAATACTGCCAAGGAACCAAGCAGCTCCACACAAATTCACATTCACCAGGCAGGCAGCTGACACAGCTTGAGCTGTTACAGCCCCCACAGCTACGAGGTGGGCGGGAGGGTGAGTGCAAGCAGCACATGTGCATGGTTCAGATGCTAACACTCATGGGTTTGTCATCTCAGCAGAAATCCATCTTCATCAGAAATTTCAGCTGAAACACTAGGCTGGTAAGCAAAGGCATGAATACAGCACTTTAGCAGATAAGCTGGAAACAGAAACCTCTAGAGAAATAAGGAAAGTGGGATGGGCCAAACCAGGGCACGTTATCTTCTAAGGTACATCAGTGACATTAGGCTACCACAGAGACCACCTGCAGAGCTAATACAGTCAGCTCCTGAAACAAAAGCAACAGCACTGAAAAGGGAAAAGGAAAGGCAGAAAATCTGAGCAGCTCATAGCAACAAATTAAAATGGAACCACTCAGGCCATCACTGAGTTGAATCCTGATTCTATATCTGAAGTGTGCAAAGTTTTTCCCTCCCCTCTCCATCTCTCATTAGGTACATTTGCATAATAACAAAATCCCCTCACCTTTTCAGGGACCGCATCCATTACGAGTTCACCATACATGTTAATTATCTGGAAGAGTTAGTAAATAGTTAAATACATACATCACATTTTTTAAGACCCAAATTCACAAGTGGCCATAAAACATAGGCCCCTACCCACTTAAATCAGCAATACAGAGAGGGCCCTTAAGACCCACATTGTCTGAAGGACAAGCATTCTGCAACTAATAGTGGTCATCCTGGAGAGAGACTGTAACTGGCTGCTTGAAGTCTGCCTCAATCTTAAATGCAGTTTAATTCAATTTAAATCTACTGGTGCATGCCCTGGGCTCTGCAGCTTTCCTGGTTTTTTGGCTGTGGGCCACAGTTTGCTGTTTCACTCTGTCATTCTTGTAAGCTGCTCAAGCTGGGGATGGGGGAAGTTACTAAAACCTATATGGGTAGCCACTATTTTATCAAAATAGCACAGCATCATTTCTTCAAAAGGACACAGACTAATTGTGACACCTCCCAGCTTCCAGACTTATTGCACCTGTCACTGTAAAAGCTGCTCACCACTTGTTTTACTCGTGAAGTGTAAAGTAAGGATAGCCCACCTGTAATGTCAGCAGAAGGTGTACAATTGGTATTCTAATACTAAATGGGCTAAAAAGGGTTAGGGAAGCACATAAACACCAAGCATCTCTGACCTGATCATTCAGCCAGTTCTGGCCTTCCAGTGTAGCCAAATCATCCATATCTAGCATGTGCTTATTATAGAAGACCCGGAAATTGCAAGTGGAGGTTTTTGGATGTTTTTCCCGATACTTCATGATTTCCCTGGTGATAAAAGGTTTTCTAAAACAGGATTGAAAAGGTAGAGAAAAATCAAGTCAAGGTCATGTCAAATGGATTCTGTTCTGCTAGTTGTTAGATGTAGAGCATGCAGTAGCAATGCAAGTGATTTGTTCTTTACCAGGTGTACAATGTGATACTGCTACACACCTATGGGAGAAATCTTCATTAAAGACTTCTTTTAATCTTCCCATGACATCTTTTTCACAGAGTGGTACTAAACTGCCATATTTCTTCATAACTTCATCTAGGAATCCTTTAAATATACCAGAGAAATGAAAGTGCAAACATATAAAAACCTTCTGAGTTCACCAATCCAATAAAGCTCTCAGTTCTTACAGGTAAAAGCAGCAGTCATTCTGCACCCAACCAACACACAGCACCACACATGGCAAGTACATATTTAAGAAAACCAAGCTCAAATTGGCAACATAAAATAAAAGCGGGGGTAGGAGAAGGACAAAAATAAAAATGTATGAATCTGATCACTCAGCTTCACA
Organism: Dicaeum eximium; assembly: GCA_013396995.1. NCBI lineage: Eukaryota > Metazoa > Chordata > Aves > Passeriformes > Dicaeidae > Dicaeum > Dicaeum eximium. The sequence continues at coordinate 1,452,088 of VWZP01008069.1, read as the reverse complement.
GGAAAAGATCAGCCCCTGTTCTTGCCATACACATACATATCTACAGCAAACTAATTATACCAGTACTAGAGAAGAATCCATCCCTTTCCCTGCTTCAATTAGCATTTTTAATCATTTTACTGCGACATGAAAAGCCATCAGTTCCTGCAACAGGTTTCACTGGAGAGCCAGTATCCTGTCCTTATGGCAGGCAGAATGACTCTCCTCAAATGTAGGCAGCTGGAGCTGGCAGCGTCTGCAGTCTGCTCAGTTCCGCTGCCGCACCACAGCGAACGGAAAAGACGCCAGGCAGACTCCCAGCAAGTTTAACTCCTTTACCCTTGTATCCTAGGGATGGCATTTAAGATGACACAGACAGCCATGTCAGCCTGTCGTTGCCCAGGAACACTGAGCAACCACACCAGAAAAAGATATTAACTTGGAAACAATGAAAAGATGAATGCTGGAAGAATTGAAAAACCTAGGAAATAGAATTTTTTCTTTCTCAAACACCAGACTGGAACACTGGAGATATAAATTCCACATAAGCATCCAAAACCACTCTGAGAATGAAAGAGAATGGAGAACAGGATTTCAACACTTGCTAGTAAACAAGAAAAAAAGACCAAGTTGTCCAGCTCTCGGAAAATGAATTTTCAGATGCAGCAGAAAACATGTGTTCTGTGTACAGAAAGCTGGTGTGTACAGAAAGCTGGATCTGAGATCAGAGTCCAGGAAAATTGCATTAATCCAAAGTCCAGGACTCTTCTGAGGCTGGGGTGTGATGGCAGAGCATCACTGAATAGGGCATTGTGTGCTTACTAAGGCTTTAAGAACATTTCCTGGAAACTTTCAAGATCAGGATAGGAAAAAGCAAAATGAGAGAAACATTGGACAGAAAACGTGCCAGAACAGCAGTAAGAATAAAAACCTAAGGAGAGAGACCAAGGAAAAAACCCAAAACAAAATGAGCTGAGAATAGCAGTGAAGAGATAACAAGAAGTGTGAGAGAAGGAAGGGAGGAAGGATTGAAGAGCAAGATCAAACCACAACGAAGGATTCTTCATGGGAAAAGAACCTTCCTTAGCAACTCTGCCACACTTTTGTCTAACAAATTTTATCCCTTACATCTCAGTACAGTGTGACAGGGAAGATGTTTCTCACTCTAGGCTAGAAGTCTAGCTAGACAATGCATGGGGCTCATGAGTGTACCTTATTCTGTTTTATTACATAAAAATTTGAAAGGATTTTTATTAATACACAGAGGAAGGACTGTTCTTGTGGTTACAACTAAGAGCAGCAGAGCTCCAGACCTCCAGCACTACTGACCTCACTTGGGCTGGTGTAACTCAAGGAAGAGAATACAAAGTTCAGCCTTGGGGCAAAATCAGATACCCATCATGAACAGGATTTACCATGAGGCTGTTTGATACCTAATAGCACTTCTGAATGCACTAAGCATTGCAGCCCATTAACATCCCAGTTCAGCTGCTGTAGGGAAATTCAAAACCCAAGAGCACCTCTAACACTTGCACCTCCTTCATGTTTCTACCCCAGGAACTCTTGCCAGGTTAGTGCTATCTTTTAGGGTGCAGTTAATTATTAACAACACTTCTAAACACACAAGATCTCCTGTACACCGTTACACCACAACTAAAATTCTTCTTTACAGCTTTTCAGCTGAGAAAACTCAGAGGTACTATACTATCAGACCACAAAACTTTAACCTTTGCCACCCTGACACAACCTTGGCTCCTGCCTGTTATAGAATGACTACATCTCTTTTTCTGATGGACAAACTTTAAAACTTCATTGCAGAAGTGATCTCTTCACTGGGTTACCACAGTTTCTCTCAATTTTTCATGCAGCATCTGGTCCTTGCTGGATCACGTAAAGCCAGTCAGAGAGATACACATCTCACACTAGATGTGGATGTGGAGAGCTAACTCCTCTCTTGAAGTTCACTGTCTCCTTCTTCACATTTTGCTTTAGAAAAATCAATTGCAGAATTGAAGGACAAACAAGGTAGGCAGAAAAATCAGAGCACGCCAAACTTCCATTAATTCCTTTAACACTCATTGACACCAGCTTAAAGTTTATGGGACTCTAATAAACCAATTTCTCCAAAGGAAGTTATCAGAACATCTCTGAAGTTACACTTACTGTACAAGATGGCAAAAGGTATTAGCTTACTGCTCCTTACTCTGTGTGTAGAAAGCTGCTACACAAAAATAAGACACCAATTACTATTTTTATCATGCTTCTCTTTAGAGAGACTATCAAATACTGTGTGCTCAGCATAGCACAAAAAAACCCCAAAGCCTCCTTGCTGAACCTTTGCTAAGACTAGTCTTTTTAAAAAATATTGTCTCATAGTATTCATTAAGCTTACTCTATGAACAATTGGAGAGAAAACTTAGGGACAATGAACAGTATTTGGCTACTAAAACCTAAGTTTAAGTGATTTAGTTTAAGACTAAGAGCAAGAGAAGAGAGTATAAGGGTAGAAGGAAGCATAAGAATACCTAGGATTTTCAAAAACCAAATTAAGAATAGCAATTGTCAACTGGTTAAAAACCTGAACCTTTTGATTCCACATGATAAGACATTTAAAATTTCTATCAATAATTTCCTGCAGATTCCAATTAAACTATATTGTATTCTCTAAAACAAAATAATCTTAAAATAGCTTGTCAGATAAACATTCATTTGTCCCTGTTCATGCAGCTCTCCTCTTTGCAGCCTCATTTAATGCTAAGTAACCTTTACAATTCAGAGTAAGAAACCATTTTCACAAAGGAATTAACACAACATGTAAACTCCACAATACATGCAGCAGTTTTCAGGAACTCCTGGATGCCCTAAGATATTCAAAAGGTATACCACAAAGCCACGTTGCCAACTGCTCATCAGCCACCCGGGAAGTTTTCTGACTGTTCCTTTTGCCTCCCTTCCGAGTTCCTGATTTCAGTCCTGTGCTTTCTGGTGAAGGCTCCTCCAGAGGACTTTTACAGTAAGGGTGATCTAGTAATTTTGAACTAAAAATGTCCAAGTTTAAGGAACCTTCTACTTCCATCTGGCTAGAGCTGTCTTCATTCTGTGTCAGCTCCATGGATAAAGGTCCATTTGCAAAATTATCACTGACATCAGAATCCTGCAAGGAGGATTGCAACAGTGTCATTCCATCCACACCCACAACCTCCTTGGATTCTGCACCCTCCTGATTTGAAACAGCAATTTCTTTTCCTGTCACAGAGATGACAATGTCAGAGCAATGATCCTCTGCCAGAGCCCCATTGGTCTCCACCTGGTGCAAGGTTTCTGCCTCTGGAGAAACTCTAACATGCAGTTCTGGTGGGACAGCATCCACACTGCCATCCTGCCCTCTGGATTGTGGATCCTCAGAACACGGCTCAGCAGACACATCCTGTGTGTGGCAGATCTCAGGTGCACATATTTCACTCTCCGCTCCTAAAGATTTGGGTGTATTACTGTTCATATCTGATAAGCTGTACCGCTTCCAAAGACGCTTACTTTTAGATTTCCAGGAGGAAAACAAATTACACAATCCGCTTTCAAAATCCTGCTGAAGTGTTTCTTGATGGTCCCTCGTAACTTTCTGCACCCACCTTCGCTTGATTTTTCTTAATTTGCAAGTCTTGCCTCTTGCTCGAAGTTTCGGGAATTTTATGATTCTATACCGAAACCTAACCATAGAAAGTTTCTTATGCATCATAAATAAAAATCTCTTTTTTACAGTATGATGGTTAAATTTGGACCTCTTTAGAGCTGTCAAAGGGCCACAAGTTCCATTCCACTCCCTTTGCAACAGCATTTCCTTTTATAGTTGTTTAAAACTACCAGGACTGTGTTGCCCTCATCATTATTGCTCTCCTCCACAATATACACAAAACCACCTTTCTTTACAGGTAAGGCAGCACCTTCCAGCGAGCCACATGAGACATAATGGATATGGCCAGAGATGCTATTGAGAACAGCAACAGTTTCAAATTCTTTATTCAAGGGATCTTGACTCTGAAAGGATTCATTGTTGAGTTTCCTTACTGCTTCTCCAGAGAAGCTTTCAGCTTCGCGACAGGGACAGGATCTTTTTGCTCTCAGTAGTTTTGTAAGGAAAACTGGATGATTCAAAAGTAGGTTTTGGACAGGTTTCTGCATTTAGAAGCACATCAGGAGCCCACCTGCTTTGGAGCTCAAGTGTCTTCCTTCTGCACCGCAATCTTCTGTACAGTTTGTTGTGATTTAAACTCACAAACAGCTGAGCACTCTGTCTTTTCTTCTAAGTCAGGAAAACTTGCTTTTTGAAGCAGTATTTCCCAAGCTTCCCAAAACCAGTGGTCCATCTTCCAGACTGGGCCAGCAGCTGACTTCTTTGCCAAAGCAAATGTCTTCTATGGCATTTCATTTTTCTGCTGCATTACGAGCTTTAAAAACAGCTGAAAGAATAAGGGAAATGAATTCAGAGTTATCTGGACTGTAACATAATAGCAAAACACTAACGCACATCCCTCAGGCCACATGTCTATCTAAAATTCCACCCCTCCTCCAATCACAACCCCACATTCCCTAAGACATTTTCACTTCCACCAAATGGAAAAACAAGTAATAGTTGCAATGGTTCGGTGTGTAAACAGGCTTTGCTCATTTACCTTCCCTAGAGGTAGAGCAATAAACAGGTAATTCCCACCCATCCTATGCTCCCCATATGTGATTCATGACTCTCTAGCCTGAGGTTAAGCCTCTCTCACTGCCTAGGGCAAGCACAGTTAACCAGCTCGCCTCAAAAGGCTTTTGAAAAACAAAACTTTGAAATCCAAGTTATCAAGTGTGTGCAGGTACCCCACCCCACCAGGACTGTACAAAGGAGCCCTTACTCCTGTGCAATAAACGTGAGCAGCCTCTGAAAAGACTTCACAAGCTCACGCATAGTTTTCCTTTAAAGGAACAGCAAAACACAAACACCCACAGAAATTTTGATTCTCTGACTAGATAAAGAATGACACAGTTTACTCCTGAAGTAATTGCTCTGTATTTACAGCAACACCTCACTCTGTATGACACCACCACTATCAGCTTCTATCATCAGTGTTTATCTTTGCATTAACAAAGCAGTACCAATGCAGCACAGCAGCTAATCACCTTAAAAATTCCTTTCCCCATCAAAAAACCTGCATCTCAAAATGTTCAAGGATATCTCTGAGACTACACAAGCGTGTAACACCTGCATAGTAATATCTGTTTATCTTCACTACGTAGCTAAAAATATTAATTAAAAGTTAGATGAATCCAGAAACACAAGAGGAAGGCAAAAGCAACACACACAACATGGGATGCTTCATGCAAATTGCCCCAGCCTCACTCTGTACATCCCATCCTGTATTTCACAAGTTTGTATTTTTCTCAAGTTCAGAAAAGGACTTTGTCCTGCCCCTCTATCAGAATTATTCTGACTTACAGACTATAACAGCAGGTTTTGCCTTAGCCATGTCTGTCCTAATCATTACACACAGGCACGTGTACCTCAAAATAAAGAAGTCTATAGAGTCTATAAACTTAAAAATAAAACATTAACAACTGGACTTCTGAGGTAAGTATGAATGACACCTGCAAAACCAGGTATTCAAAGTCTGGCTTAAGAAGCTCTTCTGCATTTTTCACTCTACTCATCTTAGACACAAACAACAGTTGGTGGGGTTTTTTTTTGTTTTGGTTTTTTTTTGTTTGTTTTTTGTTTTTTTTTTTTTTTGTAGAGTAGCGAGAGGGGAGTGGAAATGCAGAGAGGACAAAGAATATAATGTATAACTTGGGTAAAATATTCCCATCACACAGAATTTACTGGACCTACAACGTAGAAAGAAACCTGGCTACCTCCACTGATAGAGAGCACAGCTTAACAGCATAAAAATACTGCAACTGGGCCTGGCTCTTTTGTAACCCTCTGTTACTCATCACACAACTCAGTTATCAGAAAAATCAGGGCATAACATCTCATCACACCAATTTTCTTGTACTTGCTCGTCTAGCACGTCCATATTTTTCTACCCTAGATGCAATTTATGCCTGCTTTTCCACTACAAACTCTTATGTGTCTGTCTATTGTGTGCAGCACCTACAAAACATTCCTTGAGTAGCCTCAGTAAACATCAGCCAAACCACAGGCTTGCTAGGACAGCTTATTCCAGACACATTTCATCCAGGTAAAACAAACAAACCCACGCAAATCTCAACATTCTCAACAGAGCCCCATACACAAGGGGCTTCTGCCAACACAGCAAGTGTTGAACACTCCAAGGAGAGCACAGCAGATGAAGGCAAGGGTTTAATCTTCTCAGGCTCTGCAATAGGTGCCACATACCTGCCAGTTTTTAAGAACACTCCTGAACAATTTGGAGTCATCACCCTTCTCCCTGCCCTCCCACAGCCAAGCCCAACAGCCTCCACAGACACTGCCTCAGACACAGAAAAAGGCTTTCTGAATGGCCGTGGATTATGCACGAGCTGAAATTCCTACAGCTGCCACTGTTCTACCCAGAGGAGACTGAACTCATGATAAAACACCGAATCAGAGTCTAGCAAAGGTAAGTCCTGGTAACAAATGGTCCCAAGGCAAATCTGAATGAAGACAAGAATGATGCCACAGTTTCAATATAATTGCAACAGCAATGGAAATAGATAATTTACTCATTGGTGTCATGAAATCCAGCTTCTTAAAGCTGCAACAAAGGAAGATGTTAGGAAAGCTACTCTGCCTACCTGTTCTTCTGTTTCATTTTTAACTTAGAGCATTAAAAAATGCTTTAATTGTAACTTACAGGATTAAAAAATATTTCATGTTTGTCTGGGATGCCTGCACCAATTTCTCCACATTATACCATTTTTCTGTATGAAAATGTTTCTCCTTAAAGTGGAAATAAAGTTTGAGTAAGCCTTTTAATCCAAGCAAAGTTTTCTTGCCCTCCCCTCTCCCTTTTCAAACATGATCAGTTTTGAGTCTGGATCCCCTTAAAGTAAGGCCTCCAAAGAGCAGTTAATCCCAGTCCTGGGAGCTAAAACAGTTCACTTTTCTAACAGCAGTGTTACTCAGAGTGACAAAAGATAATCTATATGCAAATACTTAATTCAAGATGCTGCTTGAAGAATTTACTTTCTACCAGTGCTACAGGGGTATCACTGGGTTTCCTTGGCATCTTAAACCAGCGAGACAAAAGGACAGCTTAGAAGTGCACTGCTAGAAAAGGAACTGAAGTGAGCAATGTAAAACCAAAAATAAAGCAAGCACTGCCAAAAGTTTAAGAACCTGAAGAGAAAGTGAAATATTTGCCCCATTCATTAACAGAGATGAAAAATCTCTGAACTGAGGAACTTGCACCACTAACAGAGTTGTTTGGCTAGTCAGTGGAGGTAGTCAGATTTCTGTGCTGTGTGACTGCACAGGGATGCTGCCAGTACTGCACCAGCAAACCTCAAACTCAAAAAGCCCAAGATGTACACGCCACAAAGACCAAAAGTGAAAGAAATTTACCATAACTCACCCCTTTTTTAGTATTTGACATATCATCTGCAAATGGTTAAATACTAAAAGGTACAATCTCTTTTGCACTGGACAAAGACAACCCCAGACTGTTACACCTCTATATTAATGGCAGATTCTGATTACAGATTTGCTTTATACTCAAATTTTTAAAAAATATGTTTGGGAACCACTCAGTTTTCAGAATGCTTATCCCAAGAGCTCTGGTAAGATACAAGCAAACATGACTGTAGCAACTTGACATCAAGACGTTGCCAAAGGTTTTTAGCTGACACCTGAACTGTCAGACCACAGAAACCTTCTGTCCACACCAAGTGCAGAACAAACCTACAGCACTGCAGAAGAGCTGCTCCTTCCTGCTTAGATCACCACAAGCCAACAGGGCTGTGTCACGGTGCCCAGTGGGTGAAGAGACACATGGAAATTCTTCTGTTAAAGAAGCTTGTTTTTAAGAGCATCAGTAATGTAAATAAAGAGAACAGCTGTGAGCGTGGCCTTGTGCAGGCAGGAGTAGCTCACACATCTCCTGCTCCCATGGGAGGCACTTCTTCCAACATCCAGAGCTCAGCATTTCCCAGAGGAGGTCTGGGCAGCTCCCAAGGACAGGAGGCAAGGAGGAAAAACAAAGCCAGCCTGAAACTATGGTGTGCAGCTGAGATATGCTGTGCAAGAAGATGCCCTCCCTCCCCCTAGCAAGATCCAAAATTGGAGAGAGAGGAAGCTGGAAAAGGGTGTCTCTCTTCAAACCACCACATCGCCAGAGCTAAGCTGATAAGGTCAGGAAGTCTGAAATGACTCAATTAGCACATGCAAAAGCAGACTCACAGCACTGGCAACTATTCTCTCTTCTCTTTCTTTTCTGACCAGCACAGTTCTGTGGACTATTAAGCAAACATTTTGTCCCAGAGGTGAAGCAAGGCCTAGGGAAAGGCACTTTGACACAACATAACTCATCAGCACAAGACCATACAGAAATAGCCAAAGTCCAGAGTTACTGACTCAGAGGAACACAGCAGGACACGCAGCTGGTGACCTCATGGTCACACTGCAAAGCTTCAAATCCTACAGTTACCATGGACTCTTCTCTCAACCAGCACTTCTGGGAACTCACAGTCTCACCTAGCTGGCTACACAACTACGAGATTTATTTCTATCAAGATGATAGAATTTACTAATAGAAACATCCTCCTTTAGGCTAAACTAGATTAATGGCAATATGTATATTAGATAACAGAACTTTTAAGAGAAATACTGTCAAAAATCAGAGATGGAAATTTTCTAGATTAAAGAACCAAAGATCCTTTTCTATAAGCAAAGTATAACCATATAAATATTTTTTAATCTTCAGGCTTTAGATTGATTTTAATGAAATGTGACTCAAGCTTTGTCCCTTCCTTCCTGAATATCTCTGCAAGGCAGAAGCACGGAAGTAGCTGAAAAGTCCATCAAACTTTGCTGTCTAAGCTCTGTGAAGGGAACAGAAACTGGTATTTAATCTGAGGTCCTTGAATGTGTCTGAGGTCAAGCGTCCCCTTGATGCTTTCTGAAGGCCTTCCTTAAGAGAGTGTATTTCTACAAGTATTAAACACATTTTCCTGCAGCTTTTAAAAATCACTTCTCTTCTTGTGTTAGTAACATGAAAAGGTAAGATTAGAGTATTACCAAAGGCAATCCATCTCTCTTCTGAGCTAGAAGTCTGGGCTAGAACAAGTGGAGTTTGGAGATGGTAGAGCACGCTAGTTAAACGCAGCCTTTAGCTGAGAAGACACCTCTGCTGGGCCTGTCCCGTAGCTCAGCATCCACAGCTGCTGCTGCTGCTCAGCTCCCCGTCCCTCCCGGCCAGCACAGCTTGGGACGGCTGAGGGAGGGGAGAGCAAACAGCACTGGAGCAGAGACAGGGAGTCTCAGGGAGAAGACAACTTGGGGACAGAGGACCGGGGTCGAGAGCCCAATGATGGAGAAACAAAGCTCTTGCAACACCTGAAAATTCCCTTCTACAGCTTCCCGACCCCATCAACGCCCCAACTCTCACAGCACGTAGTCAGGGAAAGCCTCCCCGTGCTGCCCAGGGCACAGCGTGCCTGGATTCCTCCCGACTCCCGCTGGCCCGGTCACAGCCCCGGGGCAGCGCGGGGCGGCAGGGCAGGAGGCCGGAGCGCAGGGAGGGCCGGAAGGCAGCGCGGCCACACGCGGCGCCCCGCGGCCTCCGCCCGCCCGCCCGCGGCCCCNACCCGGCCCGGCCATTGCCCCTCTGCCCGCGTGTTCTGCAAAGCACCGGCGCGGCGGCCGCGGGGCGTGCGAGCTGCGAAGCCGAAGATAACACAGACCCTCCCTGGTGCCCTGGTCCTGCCGGGACCTCGGGGCCGCCCCTGCGCCCGGGAACGGCCGCGGAAATGAGACGCTTAAAAATGCCAACTTGACGTTTTAAAATAAACCGTTAATTAATATCTCGGTCTGTGGAAGTGCTTCTCAAAAACCCAATTTACAAAATAAGAAACTCAACAACCTGACCTTTTAAAATAAGCCACTAATTAATATCTTGATATATGGAAGAGCTGCTAAAAATCCTCAAATTAAAAAGTTCTTCTGTTAATTGTGGCCCCAGCAGTCTGGCAAAGCTGGTTCTCCTAGGAGGCAGGGCTTGTTTCTCCATGTGCTGCCATGTGTGGGTCATCCAGCATCTCTGTACCCCAGTTCCCCTGCCTGCAGCCGGGGGAGAAGGTACAGGCCAGTTTAAGTTCGGTGCTGCATTGTACAGAGAGCATGGAAATGGGAAGTGCTCCAAAACCATTGCATTTTTGTTGCTGGGTGGAGAAAGGTTACACTTCCTCTCACTCCGTAGCCCCTGTGAGGAGAGGCTTAAAGAATTTCTCCAAATAAAAGAAACCAGTGAAGCAGGGACGATTGGGAAACAGCCATGTTGCATCGTTTTCTGCTATGGCTTTGCACGAGGTGAACTATTTTGTGATCATGCAGTATTCATTATGCTGTGCATTCCTTCAGGAATTACAGTATCCAGGCTGTGGGTCGTGAAATGCTGCAACAAAGAAATTTAAAAAAAGAAGGGATAGAGAAGACAATGGGGTGATGCAACAAACAAAACGGCAAAGTCCATGCCAAGCTGAGAGTTGCTGGCTTTTATCTGTGTTTGAAAAAAATCCAGCCTGACTCTCTTGTTAAATACAGCACTTTCCTAAGCAACCGTTTGTTCTTCCTGGAAAGTAAATCCAGCCAAAGACGGGATAAACAGTTTCAGAGCAACAGGATGAGTCCTCTGGCCTTTATGAAACACACAGTAAACAGGGTGCACAGGGCAAGGCTCAGGCCATGAAGTTAAAACAGGGATATAATAAATGGAAAGAGGATTCCTGCCCCAATCCATCTGAGTGCTGCAGGGCTCTCTGCACCTCTGCACTCGCAGCGCGGCCTGACCCAGGCGATCGTTAGTAGAGGCTACACCAGGCACCTGAGACACATAAATGGGAGACCAAGTTCATGAGATCCTCTTTAAAAAAATCATATTTGACTTTTTAAATGTGGGGTTTTATGGGCCTTCTGGTTTTGCCTGTGAGGATCAGCCTCATCACATGTTCCTGCTTCCTCCCTGTCCGTGAGGGCTAATAGCAGATCTTTAAAAACTGGAAGCTGAGATTCTCAGATGAGTAAGATGCCTGTAAACACCGAAGCTTTATGGAATGCCTGAAAAACATGAGACTTGTGAAAATGAATAAATAAATAAAAGCCAGACTTGGCAGCGCTGACAGAAAGGACTGAATACCAACTGCATTACGGTAACATTTTTGTGGCCAAACTTGCAGCCTCAATGTTTTAATGATGGCAGCCTTTACTGCATTTAACAGAAGCCTGGATTTGATTCTTTCGGAATAAAAGGGCTTTTGAATGCTCTGTAAAGGCAGTTTCCTGACTTCATTGATTGCTGACACAAACACCAGAATTAAATCTCCTACATCTTGAGCTAAAGCAACAATCCCATTAATTTGGAGAGCAGTAGGCTGTACAGGAAGCAGTTTCTGGAAGAGGACATGCAGCATGAGCAGAACCAGTTGGCTGCTCTCTGTGTCTCATGTCGCCAAGCAAGAGCAGGGCCAAGGTAAATCTCCATATAACCATGTTTTATTTGGAGGCTGCTAACAGCCAGTCTGAATTCATGAAGGAATGTGGATGGCCACATCAGGAAACTCAGCACGAGATTATTCGAACTGGCAGGGTTTAAGAAGGAAAATTAAATTTGCTCTTTGTTGTCCTTGTCTGTTTTTCCACTTCTGAATCAGAATAAAATGAAGGACCACTCCACAGAACTTGCACATTCCTTCACATAACGTCAAGTTGTGATGTAAAGACTATACTGGCAGAAATATCTGAAGATCTCAGCACATACTTTCATTAAATACATGGAAAGGATTGTTGTTAGATTACAGCAAAGTAAAAAAGCTTGAAAAAAGGTACATTCACAGCAGGCAAACTCTAACCTGAACATAACTATGTACATAATGATGGAATGTGGCTACTCTTTGGCCCATGCTTTGGAAGTCTGAAGTTTTTTCAGGCCATAAGGATTTTCATGAGGTTAATCCTTCTGTGGCACAAGGGTACGAGAGGTGGGAAGGAAGCAATAATACAGTAGAGGTAGCCCAAGCTCCCCTGAGAGGAAACAGCCCCACTACATTACCTTGCCTCAGTACCTTTAGCCCCTGCCCAGTTAGTGAAGACAATCTTGGTCACTTGGAGAAGCTCTGCCCCTGCTGACCCTCCCCATGGCCACCCCATGTGCTCACACCCTGCCCAGGGTTCTGCTGCCTCCACCCCTACTTGCTCACTTACTCCTCCCAGGACCAGTGCACAGCAGCTTCTGAAAAGAAGATCACTTCAGCAGAGCCCAGAAGTCAATTTAAACATTGACTTCTATATCACAATAAAGTAAAAATGGCATTTCTCCTTCCCCCAAATTCAATGGACTCAATAAAGATTAAGCCTTGTATCACTACAGCCATGCAGATCCACACAAACCTCATTTAAGGGATTGCCAATTTTCCTGCTGCACATCTTAGGACATGCAGGTTACCCCAAAGCAAGGACTGTCCATATAATGTATGCAGCAAACTCCAAATTGGATTTGCAAAGTGACCTGTTTAATAACCCCCAAACTCAGAACATTTTAAAGGCAGACTTCTGATAGCTTGTTTAGGGCTACTCCATGGCCTGCACAATTCACCCACAGCAGCTTTTGGCAGGGGTGGGGGTGAGGGCACCTCTGACATTTTTACCACTGCAGGGTGAGGCTTTCAGTTCCTCCTCTATGATTATAACCCAATTATATAAATACAGGGAGAGCTTTTAAAGCACAAAACCACCACAACTTGCACATTTAGTCAACTGCATTTAAAATAGCTGTACTTTCATAATTACAACATTGACAAGGATTTCAGAAGGAAGGCTAATTTTCATGAGGGAGAAAGGATGCTTAGCAATTGATAATGATGTGCATTGACATCAATATTCTGCTCCACTACAAACTTCTAGAGTGAACCCCCATATATCAGGCATTTCAGGACTGTGCTCCCCCCACAGCTGTCACCTCCTAGCCCAGGCTGCAGGGCACAAAATGCTCTTGCTCCCCGTCCACTTTGTGTGCCAGCCAGAATAGCTTGGGCCACCCTCCAGCAGTGAAGTGCAGATACCCAGGGTTGTGCTGAGGAGTGAGGAGCCACACACCCAGCAGCTCTCCTGTGGCACTGGTGGCTGCCCTCACACAGATGCAGAAGTAAAGTCCCAAGTGATCCTTGCTGCTTTTGAGTGTGTTCTCACATCTCACTCCACAGGACACAGACAGGGCTGCTTGCCTGCCCTGCAGGTATGTTTTGAAAACAAACAGTTTGAAGTGAACACGCCCAAGATATAACTGCAAAAGGGACTGTGGAAGTGGAGGAAAGGCAGCCCTAACATAATGCTTAGCTTTGGACTTGGAAAACCCATAATTATATCTTGATGTATGTCTGCACAGACCAAAGCTCATGGAGACCATGTACAGGGTATATTTAAATGAGCTATTCCAGGTACCACAGGCAGTGTCATCATGGTACCAACACAGGCTGCAGAGTCCACTTCTGGAACCCAGAAAATATACAGGTAACCACTGCTGTGCTCTGCAGCTCACCAGCTGCTCAGCAGGTAATATAAAGCTAGCTCTAGGTACAATTCCACACATTTATTTAAGCAGTGAAGCCAGCAGAGGAATTTCTTGATTCCTGTCACTCTTTTTTGCTCCTGTATCTCTGTTCCCTTACACTGTCTCCTGTTATGCCTCTACAACTATTCATGAGGCTCACTGGAAACTGAATTTATCCACATGGAGAAAACAAAAACAAACCAACCAAACAAACAAAAAAAGAGAGAGAAGAGGGCAGCAATACCCAACAATTTTTCTCTAGAGTTGCATAGGGACCACCAGAGGCAGGGGCTAAAATGGTCAAGGCTGGAAGCATAGGTGGGAGTCTCCCTGAACATGTATAAATGGCACTAGTCCAAATGGTGCTACAGAAAGAATAAACAGTTTTTTCTTTCCCAATCAGCCACCAATATTCTTCATTAAAACATGTTAGTTGTGTTCTCTCTAGCAGTGACACACCAGGGACAGGATCTGGAAGAAGGCTGCCTCCTGGAAGTACTGCTGCTGCACAGCATCCTACTGGTACATTTTGTCTTTTGCTTGGCAGCCAGACGTGGGACTTGCTTTTGACACTGTGCTGGCTTTCACTGCTATCAGATTGTGAGGGGTTGTTTCATCAGAAACAAAAGAGTGAAATGGAATAAGGAATAAATTAGAAGAAGGCCCAAACTGTTGTTGCAATTCTTGCAACTTGAAAGAAAAAGAGGTAAAAACCAGCAGAGATTTGATTATCAGCTTCCCCAAATGATACTAATATTGTAATTTAGAACTCCTTCTAAAGCAGGATATAGCTACAGTTATTGCTGCCCCAGAACTGTACTTGGAGAAGGATACAGAACATGCACTGTAGGACAGAAATGAGGACGTTTCAGTTGGTGAAAATCTTTGTTCTCAGGAGAGGCTGGAGAAGCTGAGACCATCTTCAGAGAAAAATGAGAGTTCTGGAGGGGCCTTCCTACGTGTTTTCCAACCATTGAAAGGCAACTGTGCTCATGGATTTTTCTTTGCCTGGGAGAATCCACTAGGAGAAAGTAAGGTCAAATGGGGTGTTCAGAATGACGTGGGCAAGGATGTCAGCCTTTTCCAATGTTCTATGAAGACATTTATGCAATATCATCTGTAGCTGGGCTACCATGCAGCTGGGCTTTTGACACAGAATGAACTTTGCTTTTCAAATTAGAACTGACAAATAAAATAGATTATTCATCTCTACTCAACTAAAAGAAAAAAAAAAAAAGAGAGCGAGAAGAAAAGAAAAGAAAATCTAGGCAGTATATTTGGAGCCTTGGCACTTAGAGGAAATGTTTGTGATGACAAGTTTGTTATTCAGACCTGGGCCCATTTTCTGAGTTGAAGTTAGAAGTGAAAGGAGAATGCCCCAACCCAAACGAGGGGCCACTCCAACACAGGAACAATCATCTTATAAACATAGGCACAACCTGATTTAGATATTTCAAGAGATGCAGCAGAAGATCAGCACTTACAGTCAGCCTCTGCTTCAGAGATATCAGTTCATCCTGTGTCCTTGGACTTTTTAAAAACCAAGCAGGTAATACCCTGACCACACAAAGGGATCTGAGAGTGTTCAGACACAATCTCTGTTTCCATGCAGTCCTTGGAAGATCTGTAGGAAAAGCCACAGTGACACAGCCAAAAGAGCTGAATCTCTTTAATCTCTTCTGTATGTGTCTTTAAAACTAATGTAAACTCTCACATAACAGTCCAATGAAAGATTCCTGCACTGGGCTGAGCCCCAGGTGAATAAGGAACCTTGGTAGTTGGAAGCATCAGTTGCTGCATTTGAAAGGTCTCCAGTGTGGCTGGCCTATATGGCTGGTGACTGTAAGCACTTGAACTTCACATGGATAAATGTTGATGGTTTAAGATAATGGATTATTGTTAGTGGCTGAGTCTAAAAAGGGAAAACAGGTTTCATTAAAGGATTCCTTGTGCTCTTTGAGTATACCAAAAAAACAACCAAACAACCTGCCCTGCCCCCCCCCAAAAAAAAAACCAAAAACAAAACAAAAACCAACACCCCAGCAACATAAAAACAAACCCCTAGCAAAACCTGTATGGTGTTACTGGAGTTGTTCTAGCACCATAAATATCAGGGGTCCTCCTGTGCTGAAATACAGTGGTATTAACCAAAACTGACAGTGTAAAAGGGGGCATCCAGTCTGACCTTGCTCCCAGGACTTCTGAAATTAACAGTAAAGTATATCCTCCTCCAGTGGCAAGCCATCAAATCTAGATTAGATGATGAATCTTCAGGTGAAGAAACCATTCCTTCTCCATTCATTATGGACACACCCAGACAGCTCCTACAAATTAAAGGTGAGGCAGATGAATCTACATTTACTGAAAAACCTTCCTTTCTTCCCTAACTTATCATCAAAGACAATGGAGAGACATCCCAATCCAGACTCCTGAGCTCCCAGAACAGGGATGTGATAGGACATTTCAGGTGGTAACCTCTGGACCCAGAAGATTCCATCTAAAGCAGATGTTTACCCTCATGTACAGTGCAGTCACTGGCAAAGCCCAGCCAAGCCCTGTAGCCCTTTTTAAAAACAGAAGCTATCTCTCCTGTACAATGAATATTTTCTTGAATTATAAAAACATCATGCCTATTGTTTTAAACAAAATCCTGACTCATCCTTAGCTGACCTAGTTGACATTTTTAGTAGTTTCTCACATTTCTGCATTGCAGTGCTGTTAATATATACCTACATTAATGTTACAAAGATCAAGGGCTGAGCTTGTTTCAAGAAGGATACCTGTAAATATTCCTACAGGCTTTTATGGATAGTGATCCAAATTCTGCACTCACTTTTCTCTGAATAGGAGGGAAAGATGTTCATTTAAAGCCTGTTAGATAATTTTTTTAACTTACATTTCTTGAACACTTATTTGTGGTCCAGAAGATAATGTGATTTAGACTCTAATAAAACGTGTTAAGTTGGCTTAAGAAGAGCCACACAATGATCCCATCTAGCTAACATGTTAAGTTGGAATAAAGTTGGATTATCTCACAAGAAGAAAAACCACAAAATACTCCAGATTCACCCCAGTGACCAGTGATTCACCCCAGGCTGAATTTTAGTTCAAGGAAGATTTTCAAAGTTACTGAAATTCTGGCTGTTGAGCAATTATTCATCTGCAGTTCTGAAGGACATTCTTCACATTCCCCACTTCTACTAAGAGCCAGTAAGCATAAAAACATGAAAGAAATAAGCAAATGAAG
Organism: Dicaeum eximium; assembly: GCA_013396995.1. Taxonomy (NCBI): domain Eukaryota; kingdom Metazoa; phylum Chordata; class Aves; order Passeriformes; family Dicaeidae; genus Dicaeum; species Dicaeum eximium. Next base: position 1,435,123 of record VWZP01008069.1, on the reverse strand, counting down.
TATTGGAGCCTCTTACCAAAACACACTAACAGCTAATCACAACGCAGTCCAGGAAGGTACGCTGCCATAATGTATTCAATAATGTGTTAAAGTTCCCATTGCAGTCAAACCAAATCAATTGTAAGAGATTTCTAGATGGATTCCAATTAATATCACTTACAGGAGGTCTTGTCTCTGTGAGGCCAGACCAGCTGGGGCAGCCTGTTGACTGACTGCAGGGATTTTCATCCAGCTCACAGTCAACGAGCAGCTGCTGCTTTTGGTTACTCTCTAAGGCTCACCCGTGGAATTTTCCTTGGATGGAGGCCTTGACCACCCGAAAGTGGCAGGCAGGTTCTTGGGCTTCTCTGCTGCTTTCTTGGCCAGGTGATGGCAGTTGGATTTAGAAGAATGGGTCAAATGGTGCAGACAACAGTGGGAACTGGAACATGTTTTTCCACAGGAGAGTTGCAGAATGAAATAATGCCACTGCTACAAATTCTAACTCCAGTATTTTCTAATTCAAATGGTCTTTATGCATAGTTGAAATGCTTTGTAGCATTCATACTATAAGCAACCTACATTTGAATGCTTTTTTCACAAGACAGTGTTCCCTCTTAGAAAGAGGAAGGAATCTCAGAGTTTAGGACTGGGATTGCCTCATGTGATAACATACAGTGATTTAGTTTCCCGTTGGTAACATAGGAATAGTAATTCCCAGCCAAGGGGGATCCTGTGAAGATGAACTTGTTTTAGTTAGCAGAGATACCATGACTAAATGCACAGCTATCAGAAATGCTGAGAGGATCTTGCAATGTTATGTTGTCTGTCCCCTTGTCCCAATATAATGTCATGGTAGGTGACTTCTAACCCTCTCCTAGAATTTATTTACATGTGCCCCATTTACACAGCCTCGTGTCGTCTCTAGCTTTAATGTTTGATACCTCTTCTCAGGTCTCACCTGCACAAATAAATCTGTTTTCACACCTTCCCTGTAGTTGCTTGAGATTCTTAAAGTGCAGGTTCCCTTCCCTTTTATCATTACCCAGAAGTCCTCAAACAATTTGCTCTCATCGATCTGTCAAGGCAAGCACACTCAGATGAGATACTTCAAACAGTATCTTCTTCCTTTTCCTCCTGCCTGTCCTCTCTGAGCAGTCTGTACATATAGACAAATTCTAACTAGCTGATGCCTTCAAAATGCATGTCCAAGTCTCTGTTAAAATCTGTCCCCCCTGCTCTGAAGCTGAATGAGTCGCAGAGACGCTGAAAGGATAAGGCCTTGACTACTGGAGTTTTTAAAACTATGCATCCCTTTGATCCCTTTCCCAATATGCACAAAATACTAAAATTCTCTCCTGGATTTCATTACACAAAAAAAAAGACATGAAAGTGCAATTTGCTCCTTACTCATCAACAACTACCCATCAGCCTTAGCTCCAAGCTAGACTGTTCTGGCCAGTTCAAGAAATGGTTTTGAAATTTGCATTTCCAGATTGCCCTGGCAGGTATAACTGTGACTTTGCAAACAGCTACAGCTGTGTGTGCTAATTGCTTCCTCTAAATTATTTATGAGACGTTTTTGACTGATGAGATTTCTCACAACAGCGTGTGCTAACCATTGGCAGTGGGCTCCTGAAGTGGTGGGAACTCCATCACCTGCCGAGCTGCGGAAAAGCCAGCTGTTAGCAGGCACTGCATCCCCCTTTGCACTGAGCTGGGAGGGCAAGCTCTACCTGCTTTCAGCTCCTTTTCCAGTGACTGCTCAACAGAAATTTATGTGTAAGCATTATATCTGCACATAACACACACCCAGCTACTTTTGGGATTAGATCAGAGAATACTGGAGACTGCCTAATTTAGATAAGGCACAATATAGGGTGTCAGTGACCTGTGGAAGACAATCCATTTCACTAAACAGGACTTTTCAAGCTCTGGTCCCAGATGCAGCAGGGGTTATGTAAAATGCAATTAGGACAGCCACAAATCAATAGGCTTAAATTCACCACATAGATGGTAGCAGATTTACTGGAAAATTTTTACAAGATACATAAACTGAAAAAGAATGGAAAACACGACTACAGAGAGAACAAAATATTTATAATGACCCACCACTTTACCACTGCTTTTTCCTGGAGGGCTTATCTCTGTCATCCAGCTAAAAACTACTTTAAAACCTATGTCTGAAGGTAACCATAAGCACTGTCAGTTAAATAAAAAAACTTGTATTCTAGGATCAAGCAATTTATATCAGTATTTTCCTTTCCCTTTCAGATCTGAATAACCGATAGGGAGAAGCAGTTGGAGCCATGTTGGGTAGAAGAAAAACCTCATGTCTGGAGTTGCAGGAGCTCAACAAGGAGTAGCCAGAGGAATGAAGAAAAGCAGCTTATTAGAATTACTGCTCACTATTGGTGCTGTGATTGCCTTCCCAGGAGGCTCTCAGGGTTGTTGGGTGAGCCACTGATGTGACATCTTCATGAGTTTCATAGCTGTGTTTAAGAACTAAGTTTAAACAGGATTCTCAGCCAAACTCTAGATGAAACTGTGCACTGAGTATTTTCCTAAGTAGTAGTTTTATCCTGCCCATTCCATCAGTTTTAAACAATTTGAATTTACCTTGTGCTCATTTATTCTATATGTGCCAGAAGATTCAATGTTTTCTGTACAAAAGTGTCCTGACACCAGATACAGGAGTTCAGACAAGAAAGAGACAGTGACAAAGGGGGCTCTGTTGTTTCTCAGAGGTGAGCTGGTATTTCAGAGCCAGGTCAGATATTCCTGAGCTATTCTGCTCCGTGCAGCGAAGGTATGAACTGAATTGCTGTGGAAGGTGTGCAGAGGACAGCACACCATACTCCAGTTGTGCATAAGGTCAGGAGGAGGAAGGCAGGGCAGAATGTGCCATTGCTCTAAGAGCACCCAGAAGTTTCATTTCTTTGCTCCTTTCTCCCATGCAGTGGAGTCGACTCTCTGGCTGTGTCCTGTTCAGTAGGTGGAACTTGGGAGTTGAAACAAATGTCCCAGCTTCCAGGCCTGCTCCCTCAGAGGGGTGAGCCACGTGGGCTCCATGAAACAGCAGCGTGGGGGTAAGGAGTTGGGTTCCCTGTGGAAGAAGAGAAGGAAGCAGTGGGTGGGGGGGGGAAACTGATGCTCCCAGCCACCCATCACAGATGCAAAAGGAGACAGGACAGAAGGTATCTGTCTGGATCTGACACTGACTAACAGCATGGCACAGGTAAGGCTAGGAAGTCATTCATGCCTCATTTCTCCCACCTGTAAATTATTCCTCCCTCTTCATCCCCATTGGCACATCATTATGACTGCTCAATTAATTAACGGTTTAAAAGAGCTTTGAGACATTCAGATGGAAGAAAAGGATTTTTTTTTTATTTCTGCTTCTCCAGAGTTGTGTGTATAAACACTGAACTTTTAAAGTCCTTCACTGATGATGAAGATTTACTTCCTATGGATGGAAAAGTGAAATCTTCGAAATGTTAAAGCACACATTTTGACAAATGGCCTCAAGGTCCAAGATCCTACTTTCTGTATGTTCAGCTACATACAAACACAGCTTGCCTTTCACTCTTAATCCTACCTGTGAGCAGCCACAAGTGAAGACATTCACTCACTGGCGATCTTGTATTCAGGATCCCAAATCAAGTATCTCAAAACTCAACCCTCTCTAGGAAACCTAAAAGAAAACCCAAGAAAACCTGTCTGGAAGCAGCACACTCCAGTGCTCTGCCCACCACATCACACACAGCACCCTTGTGTTCAGCCAGAGCTTTGGAACAGCTTCATTGCCACTGGGGAGTCAGAACCCGGGATCAGACTTGGGGAAGTGTCTGTCACATGGCTCTCCAGCACAGTGAGTGTAAATCTGTGTCTTACAGGAGTGAGAGTTTCCCTGACCAAAACAATTAAAATTCTCACATAAAAATAGAATGCTGGAAGGAAAATCTGTCCATTCTGCACTATTATTGCGTTTAACAGAAAACCCAAGTTCCTGTCAAAACCAAGAGAATAGAGAATCTCCAGCCAGCTTTAATAGCAAGATCTTTTGAAATGCTCAGCCATCTGTCACAGCAGGAGTGCTTGTTGTTCAGCCCTTCTGAAAAATTTGGCCTTTCTTTGGGAACATGATGCTTTTGAAACTCAGCTCGCAGGCCCCTCCTAGGAATCACTTCTTCCATGGAAGGTCCTGCTCTTTTTGTATCTACCACACAGAGCTAGACAGAGCTGTCCTCAGTGTGGTGCAACCTGCCAGTAAAGCAGTTTGAGATGGGCTTGAAGCAGAAAACTGGAAAATTGCCCTGAGGTAGCCCTAAATCCAAAGAAAAATAGGTAGGTTAAGTCCAGACTAACAGTACTTTCATTTAATGTTTCTTATGAAAAACATTATAAACGTATTTTAGCAAATTTCCCAATGTGTGTATATAATGAAAAATGATCACACAGTTCTCCTTTTCCCCCTCCTCTGATTCTTGCAGTCCTTTCTCTTCCTTCTCTCACTATTGTTGCCACTTTGACACATGTGGAGAAGAGGTAACAAAGGACTCAGCAATGGAATGAACTGCTCCATGCTCATAAAAGATTGTTAATAGTAAGACCTCAGTTTGGGGTGGAAAACCAGCTTCCAGATAGAGCTTTCTGGGGGATAATAAAATCTTCTATACAGGAAGAAAAATGCAGGAGCAGGTGAATCATCTCATGCACTGGGAGCAGGCAAACAGAGACAGAATCATGCGCAGCACTGCACTGAAACAGAATCCCCCTGTAAACAGCCACATCTGGAACCTGCAGTGATTCTCCTCCACAGAACAAACATTTTAAAGCAATGATGTGAAAACAGCCCAGCAAAGCAGAGCACTAACCTGGACATTTGCCCTTTCCTCTGCTACTGTTGTATTAGAAGAACATGTTGCTGGTCTCCATTTTAACAAATATAGATTGAGTTCCTTGTGGTTCTCTGGGACAGAGACAAAAATCATGTTATATTCAATGAAGCAAGACCTCCAAAAAGTTGATGGGATAGAATACTTTTTATTTTTGAAGTGGGCCAAGAAGCTTTGAAGTTGCATTAATACCTCCAGATAGAGAGTCACACAATCCCTCCTGCTGCAAAGAAAACCTCAGTAAAATGGCTACATGAAAGTCAACAGCAAAATTCCCACCAGTTTCACTGTGAACAAGACTTCAGGCCATAAATCTGTTCTGTAAAGGGTTTCCTACCAAACGTTTGAAAATTATTTTTTTCTAAAGGAAAAAAAAAAGTTAATTGTTTCATTGTATTTTCTATAAAAAGCCATAACCAAACATTTCATTTTAGATTAGGGCCAATCCCAGTTAAAAAATTTCCAGTTCCCACACACATCTTCACAAAGCAGTGGAACTTCTGTTGGCTCTCATGTTCTGTTGCGAAATTGAACTGTCACACAAGAGCTTGATAATGCCAGGCAAAATGTTTTGAACTTTTCAGCCCCACAAAAGAAAAACATCAGCATATCAAGGCTCTTCTCCAACCGTCACTCCCAAGTTTGCACAGTACAAATATATATGGTAATACTGCAATTTTTGAAAGATATGTTAAAACTACAATTCACATCACAAATGGCTACCACCTGGCACAACTCTACCAAAGCTGAGAAGTTACTCTGGAAAACAGAGCATAATTTGGAACAGAATTCAGCCTGAAGAGCTCCATTTCCCAAAGAGCCCAACAAAACCTTCCCCTTGGCTCTGCTCATTCCTTTTCAGGAAGAGCCCAGCGGAAGGGAGGCAGTCAGTGTGACTGCCAGTTTTGCAGAGTCCGTGAAACTCTTCGGAGACATGACCCCTGTTCTGGCTCTTGGATTTCCAACAGAGGACTCTATTAAAAATTATCCTCTCCAGGGCCCCAACATCTTCACCCTTAACCTTTCTGAGTCATTAAAGAGTATTCAGCCCATAATACAACAAATACAAACTTCCATTTGCTACATACAAAGCAAACTTCCATTTGCTGCAGCACAGCAACCTCAGAAGCTACTGAAACATAAAGTAACAGCCCAGACTTTGTTCTGCAAGGCTGAAGCCCCAGGAACTGAAAAGAACTTCAGCACTTGCTTGAGCTTAGGCACAAACTGAAATGCATGGCTGAATAGGAATGGCCTGAGGAATTATGCAAATGCTTAGCTGAATCCGGGTCCAAATATGAATTACTTTAAAAGATAGAGAAGCAAGCAATGCAATTTAATCATTTTTATCTCCTTACCAAAAATGCACAAGTTCTTACAGTTAATATTACAGCATCTTCTGCTGCTGCCAGAAGCCAAATGACCTATTCTTTAACAGTCAAGCTCCCCTCATTTTCAAACTGAAGATTAGTCCATTTATGCTGAACAGTGGCACAGAATGACAATTTCATAATACACAGATTGAGAGCTATTCCACTCACATGTTACATTACCTTGCCCTTTATCCACTGCACAACCACTTGCAATTGGCTATCATGATAATAAGGTGGAACTGCTTCTAATCTCCAATTTTGTATGTTCTGGGATGCTGGCAATTCATTATACACTGCCACAGAGTGACCAACTGGATCTGACCTTGAATCTGAACACAGAATCTGAACTCCAGAAAAAGTGGAGACATAACGTATTTATATGAACAGACTGCAGTAAAGTTACAACATGAGCTGGGCACTTCCTTAAAATGCTGAATAAAATGAACCTCCAGCAATGGCACTGCCAAGGGCAGCCAGCACTTCCCAGCAGACTCTCAGCACTGTCCACAAGTGATCCATCCCATAAACATGAAGGCTGATTGTGAAAATTTTTTTACACTTGACTAGTCCTTACTTCTGCAAATATTCTCCCAGATATGAGCATTTTCAGGGTCAGATCCCACAGCTGTACTGCTAACTGGCAGTGCAGTAACTGTCCAACACAGTTTCCAGTTTGCTCTCCTTGCAGGAATATCAGTGAATCCATAATATAATCTCTGATTATGCCACCATAGAAAATGAATGCGTTACAGTAGGATATCACAACTCTTCCACACAGTAAAGAAAGTCTTTATTTCACTGTGATCTGAGCAGAAATGCATTGGAGAAAGTGGAAAGCGATTAATAAATTCTGCTACCAGAAAGAGGATTGTGGTAATTACAGCACAATTGCCATAGAAGATATACAAAAGAGCTCACTGAGAAAACATCCCAATTTAGACTTCACAACTCCGGGGACTGCTTGCTAACAAAATACAGAGTATTTTACTTCTAGGTCAGTGATTTCAATCTGGCCTCAAAGGAAAAAATGACTGGAAGTTAATGCCAGCTGACAGTGGTGTGAAAGCTGCAGGGTGGATCTCAGCCCACTTCCCAGCAGATTGGTGGACACAACCCAAGTATTTGTGATTTGTGTAAGTAATACGGCTGAAAATTCAGGCTGTGATTCAATGATACTGCAAATCCAGCTGTAGGACTCTTAGGACAAGGAGCTGATATGACAAACACAATTCTGCTGATTCCAGCTTGTCTGAAACCTTTTGACAAGTTAACAGTGCACAAACAGGTGCTGGGGGAGATCAGATATCATTATGCTTTTTACAGCTGTAAGAAAAATCCAGGTTGTGTGTGCCAACCAGTCCAACAGGAATGTAGGTAAGTGTCCACAGCTCACTGAGATCCAGACTGCCTGGTATCAAGGGTCACCAATCCATGGCCTCCAAGCTTCATCCTTCAGTGACAGCAGGTGCAGGCTGTGTAGGAGCAGGCACAGCACAATGTGCTGTTTTACTGCTGCTGGTCACTCTCTGAACCAGAGACAAGTGAAGGTGCTGTCTGCACCTCCGTCTGTCCTGCAGAAGGGTGGAGGGTGCCAGATGGTTTGCAAGTCACCCAGGGCACATAAAGCCACACAGGCATTAAATAGCATAAATAGCAAGGCATTAAATGACACCATCCCTGCTGGCACCACATCCCTGCTCATCAGTGCTCCATTCATTTAAACACTTTAAAGAGAGCAGGGAAATAGGAGATTAGAGAGATGTGCTGCTGCCTTTGATAAGCCTGAAAATAGAAGCAATGTTTGTGTTAATCCTGTAGCAGTAATATAGAAAAGGCACGATTAACTGCAGTTGCAGGAACAGTCTGGTGCAATCTATTTTCCCGGTGAATTTCTCCACGGAAAGATGGGTCACAGGGCACACCTGCAAAATGCATCCAGGCGTTCCTATCTGCATTGTGTCCATGGCCTCTGTTCCAACAGATGGTTGGCCAAAGGATTTCTTCTCCTTTTATTTTATTTTGTTTTTTTTTCTGAACACACAGGAGCAGAGCAAGCCCTGCTGCCAACAGCGCAGTGAATGCAGAGCATTCAGCAATGAAAGGGTGACCTTGATTAGTGTCTAATGTGTAAAAACCAGTTACTTTTCAGCACATAATAAAGTAGAAGAGTTCTGCTATGATCAGCCAGAGTTCTTCAAGCTGCTCTGAGGAATACTGTTGGAGAGGCTGTCTATACAGTCTTTGCTTCAGGCACCAGCTGATCCTTGGTCCTTCCACCCAGGTGGTTTCTCCTGCTTCACTGTAAGATTGCTCCTAGAGAAGAGTATGTACTGCTTATTACATAACAGGCTATTCCTTAATCAGCAGCACAAATGTTAGGGCAGCTCTACAGCTCTACCTGACTTGTACCTACAGATAGAAAATGCAGACAGCTTTTAGATTCATTATTTTCTGTCTTACTTCCTTTTAAAATTATTATATTCCGTGAGCAGTATCTATCCCTTATTGCTGCTAGTAATGGAGAGGAGTGAGCAGCCCTGTAGGTAAGAAATGAAGAAAATCTGGATCCACTGATACTGAGTGAAAATATTCTTGCTGAGTGTTCCCCTTAGAACTCTACACCTTTGGGAAAGAAGCCAAAAGAGGTTGGATTAGCTGGTGTGAAGGCTTGCAAGATCAACTGTAGCTTGGAAAGGCAATACCATCATAAAGGTGCTACTGAGAATACAGAGGGATTAACACGGTGTTTGAATGGATCCACCAAGTCTTGGGATGAGGAAACATGAACAGTGTTGGCATTATGGGATTGTAATAAAATCAGGCTGATGATGGAGAGGGGGAAAAAGTGATACCTCTTCTCTACTAAATAACAAGAAAAGAATGCTGGCTAGAAGGCTGCAGTCCCTGTGCACACAGCCACCTTTCACTGGAACTGCAGAGAAAACCCCCACTCAGGACAGACTGTGTTAGCAGAGGCCACAGCGGAACAGGAATCAGGAACTGGAGGTAGCAGTACAGAAACAGAATAAACCAAGGGGTTTCCACATCCTTTAAAAACCTAGGGCACTCACAGGAGAAAAGCTTCCCTAGGGGCATGGAAAGGGCGTAAAATCTGTGCTTTGAAAGGGAAAAAATTCACAGCTTATAAAAAGGAGGGTGGGAGTCACAGATCTGGAAACCAAATGCATACAGGGGCTGCACTCTGCGTGCAGGGGGAGGGGTGTTGCAAATGGGAGGAAATATTTTTGTGCTTTTCAGAGATTTCTAAACCCATAAACCTACAGCCTTCACTTCCATAAGGTATTCTGCTCTCTCTCTTCCATTTCAGAACTTATCTGGAGAGGAAAATGTTAAGCTGTTAGCATTTAAAAAGAAGGAAACGAAGTTAAGGTGTGATTAATTTTAAAAAGAAGAAACTTCTTTATGGCTGAATAATCAGTTAAAAGTTGCCTGTGGTGTTATGTCCATGTGCTAAGTTTCCTTAGGTATCCACTTACATCTGCATAATCATCTATTTTAATTATATGATGCCATAGGGTATATGATACTGTATGGAAAAGTAAAGAGACAAGGAGATGACAGTGGGACAGAAAATACAGTGACCACATTTCCATCAGCAAAAATGACTGTTGCATGCAGTCATGAGCATGGGATAGAGGAGGAAAAGTCATGTGAAATGAGTTACTTCAATCCTTCAAGTCCCTAAAATAAATTCCTTCAGTCCCTTGTGAGGCAGATTTTCTCTCTCTTCTGTTCCACATCTCAAACCCAGTATGATTTCCTGCTCCAGCCTGTGGCAATACATTTCAAGCCAGGGCATCCATCTTCTCCAGACTATGATCCCAAGTCTCTGCCATTTCAGGAAGCCCCCACCTCACAGCAAGCCCTCCTCCCCAATCCCAACTCAAAATCCCACCATTTCTCCAACCTCCCTGTTATCACTTATACAGATATACATATATAAACATTGACATTATCTATACAAAAAGGATTAGGAACTCCTGGTATCTGAAGAATCCCAGATCACTCCTTCCAACCCTGAAATGTTCCCTTTTCCTAACCTCATTTGCAATGGAGGTGATACAAAGAATGAGACTTGTTCAAATGAGCCACAGCAGAAGGATCTCTAAGTTGGACAGAGATCAGGGGAATCTGGCCTGTGCACAGCCAGATCTCTGAACAGCACATGCTGTTTATCACACCAAGCCAGAGTCATGACTGCATCTCTTCCTGGCAGACAAATCCTTTCTCTTCTCCTGTTTTTCTCCACCAGTGGCTGTTGTTCTCTCCCAGCACCTCTCCAGAGATCAGCAAAGAACAGTGGCAGGTACAGTGGCAGCACATATGCATTAGTCATTTCCCAGTGATCTTTATGAGCTGCTCTGGTCCCCGTAAGCTTATGCAGGTTTTGTAATGATGGATTCTTAGATCCCTTTTGGAGGTGAATCCCAGCAAATCACAGCACTGATGAAGGCACCAGGACCAGTGATAAAGCTGTCCCACATGAGATCCTTAGGGACACCAGGAGGTGAAGGGTCTACCTGAAAAACAGAGCAAGGCACAGGGAGGAGTTTTCAAAAATTAAAATATTTCTAGCAGAAAGACAGATGGTGACATGAGCAGGCCAAAACAGCTGTCAGAGCTTGTATTTCAAATGTTTGGTTCTAACTATCAGCACAACACATCCTACCACTGAAAGTCAATTCAACAATATCTGGATTAGTAAATTTAGATGCTCTGTTACAGATTGAGAGAGATTTGAGTGGAAAGAATTTCAAAACCTGGAACTGCAGGGGTTCAAACTTAGTTAAAGATTGAGCTTTGACTCCTGAGCACACTTGAACTTTGTTCTAACTATAAGACAAAAGATGCACAGGACAGAACAAAGCAGCTTTAAAAAATGCTGTTGACATTCATAATTTCATAAAGAATGGTTTCACCTACCAAAGTGAAAAGATGATCATGCAAGTGGATAAAATATATTAAACTAGGAAAACAGTGCTAGCATTCCCCATAAAGAAAATACTCTGCAATTACCAAGAGACAGGATATGGATAAGCAGTTTTCAAGACGAAAGCCCCTCTATCTCATTAAACAGCTGCTTCACTCCTGCATTTTTTCCCTGTTCAACTCTTCACCTTTAATCTGCAATCCTCAGCTATGCTGCACACACCAAGAATGCAAAGCTGACAAGCACAGGAGGGCCTCCCTTATCAGCTTAGGATAAAAGCAAGAGATGGAAAGGATGGATCATCTGTGATTTTTCATTGCAGACTAGTAGATATTTTATGCTGGTTTCAGACAGGCTAAAGATTTGGAGATCTGAAGATTCATTTATCTTGAAAGATTTGGAGAAATATTGGTAGAAAATAACAGGTGAACTTCCACATAGGAAAGCAAGAAGTGCCATGGTGCGCACACCTCCGAGCAGTGTGACCCAGCAGGGCTGTGTGGCAGCAGCTGGGGACAGCGGGCACTGCCCTTCTTCCCCTCACAGGGACAGGACTGAGCACTCCCAGTGCTGGCTGATGGTAAGAGGAAGATGCAAATCAATGAGTCAGTCCTCTCTCTCCACAGGGATGCAAAAAAGGGTACGTGCAGGTATAAAGCAATACACCAGCAAAGGAAGTTTCTTCTTAATCCCAGTGACTGCCTTATGGCCTTTAGAAGGAGGATTTCGATTTTTCCTGAGGACAGCAGGTAACCCCAGAGCACTGCTGAGCCACTGCGGCAGGCAAGAGGAGCACAGAGCCTCCCAGGCACTTTTCCTTGCTGTCTGAATAAAGCTCCTGAGTACAGAATAGACAGCTTGGTCAGGGCCTTCCTTATCCTCCTCTCCCTGTTGTGATCACAGGGAGCTCCCACTCCAGGCCTCTGATGTGTTGGCAGCCTCTATAATTTAGAGTAGCTGTGATTTATGGCTTGGACAGAGCCTGTACTTAGGGAGTACAAAGGTAGGGCTGGCCTGACCAGTATAACTGTGTCGTTCCGGCCCTTTGTATTGATCCAGTGAGTGATGGAAGTGAAGAATTCAATGGCGTTTGCTGTCTGCAAGGAGCAGCAAAGGGATGGGGAGCTGGGGTGGAGGCAGGGATTTAATTACCCCTCACACCCAGCTCCAGCAGCCAAAAGTGTGATGGTGACACTCTGTATTGATGGGGAGATCACTCTTGGCGACCTCCCTCTGCACCTCCGCTCAGTGAGGAAGGAAATGGGAACAAGAATGAGAAAATTTTTTGAATGCTTCATCCTGCATTAATCACGTACCATATCCTTCTCCTCATCTAGTCTCAGGGGGAATGTCACAGGCACTGGAACAAGAAAAATGAGGGGAAGTTTACAGTTGCCTAAATCTAAGAGAGAGAGGTGTTTGTGGCACACAGCATGTTGTAGCTCCCACTATAAATTCGTGGGCAGATCTCCAACAAGTAATAGGGAGCCAAATCCAAACTGTTCAGTGAAAGGCTTGAGCAACCTTTAATCAGACTCCTAATTGGTCTTTTCCTCTGTTTCAACATTTGTTGTTTGAGAAAACCAACAAAAGTTCCCAAATGAGCTTTTTAAAGTGCCATTCAGGATATAATCAGGTCTCTTTGAAAAGGGACAGCTCTAAATTTGGTCATAAATATTTAATACTGTTGTCTGCCAAATTTAGCAAATGGTTTTAGTGGGGACCTGTATTTATCAAATTACCACCTTCAAGACAAATGCTTACGAGGAATGCTCAGTCTTCCTAGACCTTATTCTGCTAATGAGGGCATGCCCCATCTTTTCCAAAACACCACTTCTAAAACAATGGCCCAATTTTTACATTACAGCCACGTCTGCCTTGTACTGGTTGAGTAGCTGTCATTTGGATTCCTCCTATCAAGTCTGAATTCCCTTTCATCTAGGATCTGTGTTATGTGATGGCAGCCCAGAGCAGTGACCTATGACTATGCTTGCCTTCTTATCTCATGACATGTGGACTAACTTACAAATGCAGGTAATTAGTTAAAGACGTTTCATGACAAATTAGACTAATGGAATTGTAATGGTTAAATTAAATCTCGGGGTCAGTTTTAAGGTCCCTTGCTAGGGGTGATAGTTAAAATGCAAGCTGTCAGACTCTGGGAAGTATCTTGTTTCTTTTAATAAAGTGCTTCTTTTGCATGTGAAAAGCCAAGGACATAACTGCTTCGATAGGGTCTGATCCAAGGGAAACAATCTGGTTGGCAGTTTTTGGATAAGTCCCCCAGTCCTGCCCCCAAACTGTGTCCCATAGGCAAGACACACGGTGGAGAAGAGCAGTAAGTGTGCAGAAGGATCAAAGCACACAACTTTGCACTGCTCTGAACACTAATCTCTCACTATCCCCTTGCACCTTCCAACTGAAAATTTCATCTGACATCCTTCTTCAGGGAGGAAGTTAATTTTGCAAAATCAAAGAGTCCAACATAAATTAAACAGATAAATCATGTCCTGTTATCCACATCCTTCCTCCAGAAGGAGTCTGCAAGGCTCTCCCTGTAGGCCCTTCTAACAACAGAGCGACTTGATAACTCACACACTGCTAAGGACAAATGGGAAAGGAAGAGGCAACAAAATGGAAAAGATTATTCTGCAATTTTGTCATTCCCTGGTGTGCCCATGTCTTGAGCACTGCCTGCAATTCTGTTTGTGCAATCTCAAAAAGGTACATTAGAGTGAGGAGAAGCAACAGGAACATCAGAGGTACCGAATGGCTTCTGTAGTAGAAGAGACTTCATACACAAGGACTCCTTTGCTTGACAAACGCTGAACTTGGATGTGATGGAGGTATTTAGCATGGAGTGGGATGGAGAAAGCAAGTGGAGTAATTGCTCTTCTTATAATAAAAAAGAAACACTGTTTACACAGTTGGTAGTTGAATATGGATGCTCACTGATGTAGAGTCCAAAGGAATAAGTGGATTCAAAAAATTAGATACATTAATAGGAATCTAACAGCCACTACATATTGCAATTCAGGTACAGCCTGGAGCTCAGGAAGTGCCTCCACATTGAGCACGAGAAGCTGGAAGGACATCAGAAAACTGAGTCCTCTCCAGTACCATCTTATGCTCGTTTCTTACACTGCCAGCACTGCAGTCTGAGACAGAACACCAGGCTGGGCAGAGCTTTCTTCTGACTCAACAGGGCCACTGTCATCACCTGGTCTTGGGTCTCTCCTCGCTAGGGACAGCAGATTTGTCACAGATAAGGTTAAGCCACTTCCCTCCAAAGGCAGCCCTGACCTCTGATGGCCATGGCAAGGAACAGCTCGATCCGGAGCCGTCTCCTGCCCCAGGATGCGGCGGTGACAGGGCAGGAGTATCTGGTGTGGAAGTACATGTACGTGCACATGTGACTCGGAACGAGAGGAGATCCCTAATTACACACTCTCCATTTTTAACTGCAAGCACATGCTTTGATCTTTCCTTTTCCAGCGTAAACACAGAGCCGAGTACAGATTTAGACAGACATTCCCTGCTGAAACACTGCACTGCTCCCTGCCCAGGCAGAGGAGACAGGGAGTGACACAAGGCAGCTGTTTGCTCCATCCCTGCATCCACACTCTTTGGATATAATGGCAAAAAGCAAGGACCCCTAAGGAAGAGAGAGAGTAACATAAGTATCTGTGTTCACATACCATTCCAGGGCCAGTCCAGGCAGCTCTGGCAGGCACAGTACCCTTCACTGCTGTTTACCTCTTGAAACTAGGATCAGTCTATTGAATTCACCTAAAAAAAAAATTTAAAAAAAAAAAATCCCAAGCCAGGAGAATAGAGCCCACTCTGATTTGGTACCTCTGCTTGGTCTTCTGCCATTTAGGCAAACAGTGTCCTCCCCAGTCCCACAATGACAATGGCTGTAGGAGATGGGGACCCCACAGTCCAGTCACAGTGGGCTCCTTTCCTGACCTGTGGCACTCTCTGCCACGTGTGCCCCTGCCCTGGCTGCACCTGGGACAGCTTGCACTGCTCCCCTCTGGAGCTCCCGAAGTCCCGGCTAAAACAGTGCTGTCATTGCTTCTCTTTCTACCTTTTTCTCCCAGCATACACACACAGGGTAACAAGCCAGACCTTTGTGCTTAAAAGGAACACTTAAATTATTAATGCACATCCAAGGAAAATAATTATTCTTTAGTACTTACTACACTTTTTCTCAGAACGAAAACTGCAGAGATGGAGAATTTAGGTATTCAACATACATATAAGATACCAGTAAAATGACAGGAGGAAATCAAGGCCAGCATCCACTCAGTGTCTTGACCTTCTGTATCTTTCATTTCACTAATTCCTGGCACGTGTCATTCATACTTTTTCATATATGCATAAGGACCAAATAACACTCAAATGCAACAATTCTCCTCCACCAAAAAAACAGGATTCAAAAGCCCATTAATAGAACAATGCAGAATTCATTGCATTGTGCATCCTTGTAAATATGCATGCACACTCTTTTTATATCAGTTCATATACGTGAAATAGTTATAAGTAGTAAACACAAAAATATAAAATGAGAACCTCGTGTTGTTACTACACTACAGTTCTTCTTTATGTGAGAGCTTTTAGCATTAATAGCTAGAGGAGAGTACACACAAGTCACTCTGAGTTTTGAGAGAACTCATTAAGTTCTACTGGTTTCTATTACAGAGATGGGACTATTTGGACCTTGAACATAAGACAGAAAGACGTGAATAATGATTTATTTGGAATATAAGAGAGAGAAAATACTTCCCATTAGTGGAATAGCAGCAGCTGTTAACTCTGTAGAGCATATATGTGTTAGTTTGAAAAGTCTGTAGGTAGGGAAGATATTTCAGCCTCAAGTATCCTCATAAGACACTGACATACTTAAGCTGCAGTTTGCAATATGTTTGTAGAGTTAATGCTTGACAATTTTTTGGTTTAGTACTATTATACAGAAGTGATACCAGGATGGTGTTGTCAAATAAATTCTGTAAGATGCATAACCAATGGATATAATAGAAAAATTAATTTGAAAAATGGATAACATATCTAATATAATCAAATATCTGTCTTTAGTTTTGCTTTGAGAGAGCCAGAAAGCAGGGTTATTCAAGAGTTTGCCTTTGGTAGAATACTTACTCAATTTTAGTAGTAAAGGATAAACACTTATCTTCTTTACTTCCATTGCACAAAGATACAGATATTTCCTAAAATAACTTTGATATTTCCATGTAGGATGAAGCTAATTAGATTCACAGAGTCACAGAAATGCTGGTTGGAGGAGACCTCTGGAGATTTGCAGTCCAGCCTCCCACTCAAAGCAGGAGTGCTGCCAACACCAGATCAGGTCAACCACGGCTTGGCCCCACAGCCTCTTAAAAATATATAAGGACAGAAATTTCACAACCACTTTTGGTGACCTCTTCCAGTGCTACACCACCCTCTTGATGAAGAAATCAAGCATGAGAAAGTCTGCTGAGGGTTGTAGTATCTTGTAAAAGACTAATGAAGGTCAACTAAATTTTGTTCTTAAGAAAGAGACTGTCCCTGAAAGTCTTGTCTCACTGTTAATTTTCACAGAAAGAGTAAAACCCAGTTAAAGAATAGTATTTACTGGCCAGTGTCTATTTTAATCTCTCACCAGTGACTATATCCTCAAAATCACCTTCTGACGGTATGGAAATGTTCTCAGTTTTATCTGATGGAAGGAGAACTGAGGTGAACAGACACTGTGTATTCAATTACACAGCACATCCAAAACAAAGCCGGGAGCTGAATCCAGATTTCCTACGCACTGCGTAACTGAGTTAACCACAAAATCACTTTAGTGTTACTGAGCTTTCTTTTCCCACCAGCTACTGCAAAGGTAAGTTGCAAAAAGTCGAAAGAAGTGTCTAAGGGCTGCAGGAATGATGACAGCCTTTGTCAGGATCTAAAATTTAGAATGGCTCTGTTTTACTACGTAAGAAAAAGTCATTCTTCCTTATCCCTATGATTATGGAGCCCACTTGGATCTGTCTGCCATTCTTTCACTTCATCTTCACTGAGATGAATCCTGCAGTTCCTCCTGGAGAACGTAAATCGAAGTCATTGACTGGCACACACATTGACTTTAGATTTCTATCAGATTTCAAAGATGCCACTGGAACCTTTGAGAAGGGTTCAGTCTTTAAAGAAACACTTAAAAATGACAAGTGGTGACTGGAATGCAGCAGTAGGGTTGGAAAAGCAGGGCTCAGTGTGTGTATCTACCCTCCAAAAATGGATCAGTTGGAATGTCATTGAGTGTCTTCCCTGAAGAGCAAAAGAACAGCCAGGTCTCTGTGCTCACTTCCTATAATTTTATTCCCCATCATTGTTGTGCCACAGAGTCAGTTTATCTAACAGTAGGAACTGACTTCATGGAATGAGGATTTACTCCTGAGAATGGGACCACTCGAGCCCCCGCAGAGGGGCTGTTTTGTACCTGCAAACCTTCTCTGCACTCATCTGGTGATAGCAGAGGGATGCAGGCTCCCATTACTATCTCTAAACACACAGTCCCCTGTTAGCCCAGATCATGCAGTGCCCCTTTTACTGCAGCAATGTAAACATTTACCAAGAGAAGACAAGGAAATATGATCTGACACAAGAAGATTAAGCTGTATGGGTTTTTCACAGGAAGCTGAGTCCTTTAGCTGTCAGGTAGAAACCACAGAGTGATGCCTATTGTTTCTTAAAGAGTAATTACTTCTGATTGCTTCCGAGTACACTAATTTGTCTTGATACAGAATGACAGCATAACCCAGAGCAGTGGATAACTGCATTGCTTTACCTGTGTACAGGATTTCTGGGGCTGGCAAGTACACCCTGCTGGTTTGAGCAGCACAGGAAAGTCTAGAAATTTTGCAAACTGAAAGCTGAACAAAATGTTCAGGTTAGGTCACTCAGAGTGTTTTGTTGTAATTTTTAAACATTTTGTTTCTATTTTAATTTTTTTTTTCATTTGAATCTTCTGATGTCAATTACCTTAAAACTTCAAAGTAGAAAGTGACTTCAATTGAAATAAAAATATTAATGTTTCAGGTAAAAAATGTCAAAAAATACTGTCATACACATTCTGAAAAAGCAGTTCTATGCTTTGGCTGAGTTAGAGAAGATCCTGGTTCATTAATCATTTCAATTTTGAAAAATTAGGATTACAATAGGGGAAAAATAGTGAAAGGAAAACCAAAAATCATAAAAGGATCTCTGATTGGTCCTAAACAGAAGTTCACCAAGGCTGTTATCCAGTGATACTGTCTATTTCCAGAAAATTACTTATATACCATTACTGACTGTAGTTTATCATAACTGACTCCAGTCAATCAGAAGCTGCCCAGGACTTGAAAGTCAAACCCTGAGAGCTGCAGTGAGGGGTCACAAAACTGACCATCATGACTTCAGCTGTCATCCAGAAATTCAGAAGCCAGAGAAGAAGCATTGCACTGTTTTTCCCACCCTCCTGGCATCCCTCAGATTCTCCTTATGCCACTTTACAAGCCATAGCAGCTCCCTGCTGCTCTTCACGTTTGCTGACACTTCTAATAATTCTGGTCTTAACATTTCTTCTTTGCAGGGAGATCAGTGAAGGCATTTCAACACTTACTGCAGATTCATTGCAACCTGAAAAAAAGACAATGTTCACCTAACATTACCTCTTTGGTGGTAAAATTATTTTTATGACCTGAGAGGGCTGGCTAAGAAATTTATCCTAACAAGAAGAATGCTTCCTTTGCCTTAACAGCCTGTGATTGTTCCCAACTCCCCACTTCTGAGGCAATACTGAGTGTGCCACTCCTATGGGCTCCACCAAGAGCCATCTCTCCATAAAGTGTCATTATCTACTTTGAGTCATTCTTGGACTTGTGGCAGTTAAGAAGCTTTTTAAGGAGTCTCTCCCTCCCAGGGATGACTCCCCGCCTTTGTTAGCCTAAATGATTGTTTTCCTCACCTGGACTGGTTTTTTCCTGAACCATTATATATAGGCTGGATTTCTGCAGCCACTTGGAGGAAGGGGGAGCAGAGGGAGAGATGCTGTCCAAGTGTTCTCTCACTGATTGTAGTTAAAAAAGCTTCTGTCTGACCTGTTCCAAATTGTGTCGTGATGCTCTGGAATCCCCAGTGTCTCCAACCTCTTTCATGGGGCACATCCCACTGTGCCACAGACACTGCCAAGGGACACAAGAGCTCATTGGAAATGTGAGGCCCCAGCAGCACTCAAATCTCTGGGGTCATCATGGGGAACACCAGAGCCCCCAGAGCTGCACAGGGCTGGAGGCCAGGGCGTGGTGCAGGCAGGACAAGTCCTGCCAGTGGCGGTGAGTTCAGGCTGGTGAATAATGAGGACTCAAATAAGAAGAGCTGCAGAGGATTCACAGAGCTGATGGACAAAATAAGTGGCCAGAGACCGAGCAGGGATCACAGCCACTTACCTGTCCTCAGGCAGGAGCCAGAGCTGGAGCAGGACTGGGGCTGGTGGCTCAGCACACACCTGGCCCTCACCATCCATCACCGTGTCACAGCTGTGCGCTCGCTCAGGACAGGTCCCAGCGCAGTAAAATGTCAGCTGCCTGCTCTCCCAAAGTGCACAGAAGCACAGAAAAGATCCCTATGACTGTGCTGGCAGATTTTTGGAAAGTTCTCTCCATGTGTACGGATTCTTCAGGGATGATAAAGCCAAATTCTGATGACAGTCAATACAAGCACCTGTCCAGTGTCCAGCAGCCATGGGATAGCACTCCAAAAGCAAATAGTATTTCAGAGTGACTTCACTTATTTACTCTGCAAATTTTGCTGGAGTAGCAAAGAAATTTGGCTCATAAAAGCATAAAGAGAATATCATGTATAATTTTTAGTTAGAACTTATTGATTTAATTCTGTCTACAACCAGAACATGCAATCTAATTTTCCACTGGACATTAATTTAGAGAGTTTTCTGAATTTAAAAACAATAAAAATGAAGACCAAAATGTGACCAGTTCCTAAAATAACCTATAGAAAATTAAATCACATTAAAGCGTTAAAAAAAAAATGTATTTATGCCAGAAAACAGTTTTTTGAGATTTGAATGATGCATTGTAAATAAAAAGAACATAATAAATGCCTGTCCTTATTTATGTGGGCTTCATGATAATAAGAACTGATAAATAGGTCAAGATAAAAAAAAAACAAATGGATGCTGTGGTTTGGAAGTCTTGTTTTGTGTTATAGAAGTAATAAAGTAATAAATCAGCATTAACATAAACACATTTACTCCTCCTCTCCAAAGCAGTTAATTGTTTCGCACTATCAATAAATATGTAACATTATTGATGATGTTTTCTTTTCTTAAATCAACCCTGAAGTAATTCTATTGATTTCCACTGATTTACCAAAGACCAGTTTAGACCCATTATGACCATTTAAATATATAACTCTGGAAAGCACCTTTCCATAAGATCTGTGACATTAGTTGCCATTATTCAGTGTTTCCAAATACAGTTCTTCCATTAAAGTTATTTACCGGCTTCTTACACTGCAGTTTATCACAACCTTCATTATTCCCTCCAGGAGTTGCACTAAATCACCCAGCTGACAGCTCAAGTGATCCAGTTCCCTGACTGCTGGTGCTTCTAAAATAATCAAGGTCCAAACCGCCTTCTATAAAGCTTCCATTTAATCAGTGCTGACATGCACCTTAGATTGCACTTCAAGAGGTGCCAGGAGTGCCTCCAGGGCTTTGTGGCTTTATCACCGGGCAGACAGAACCTTGTTCTGCTGGCAGGTCACGCCTGAGCCCAGCCCTTCGTGTGACAGTCACTACCTAGGAGGGGGGCTTGCTTTACTACCAAACCTCCCTGCACCTTTACAGTTCTGACCCAAGTCAAGGAGGGGGGGAGTGGTGTTATTTGTTTTTACTCCAAGGAAGCAGCAAGAGCAGAAAGCCCCTTGCAGGATGAGCCAGGTGACAGTCAGGACCAGGCACAGCCTCTGAGTCCTTGCCTGCACATCATGGGTCCAGTCAAATGACTGTCTTGATGAGAAGCTGGATATTTTTCTTCTTCTGACAAAAGCAGTGTCAGCAGAAAGAAGTTTTCTTCCAGGCATAGTTCATGCAGTATGGGAAACTAGTTTGAAGTAGATTGGCAAAAGATTACTATTATTCTGCCAATATAAGCCATGTCTGCACTAGGAGCTTCTGCCCCCAGGGCTCAACCAGTCAAGCAGCCCTGTGGATAGACTGATAGATATACATGGAAACTTCCTTTCTTTCAGTGGGCTAGCATGGATTTGTCCTGATGAAACTGTGAAGTAGATACTGGCCCTCTGATCATTCTTTGGCACTTAAACAGTTTTCTGAGCAGCAACAAGAGTCAGTGCTATAACAGTGAGCCATAAAAACAGACAGAAAATATAAACACATCTGTCCCCATCTCCCATAAAAATTAACAACATTGCACTGAAGAAATACTTTATAAAAGTTCCAGGCAAAAAATATATTCTTTGAATGATTTTTAATAAAAAAAGTGAAAATTTCCCACCAAAGACTAAACTTCAAGCAAAACGATCTTGTCAAGAATCCAATTTTCCACTGAAAAGCATGATAGGCTCTCCCTTAATAACAATAATAACAATTACCACTGCCAGTGTGCTACAGAT
The DNA here is from genome assembly GCA_013396995.1 of Dicaeum eximium. NCBI lineage: Eukaryota > Metazoa > Chordata > Aves > Passeriformes > Dicaeidae > Dicaeum > Dicaeum eximium. Next base: position 1,413,242 of record VWZP01008069.1, on the reverse strand, counting down.
GGAGCAATGAAGCAAGAAAATAGCATGTTCTTTAACAGAACAAGAAGAATAGGCAGCATTGCCCTGGACACCGTGCTAATAGCAGTTTTTGATCTTGGTACAGCAGCGTTTCCTGCTCGAGAGCTGCAGCTGACATGGAGCACTGCAGGCAGCTTTTCAACACCTTCACACTTGCTGCTCTCACTCGGAAAACTGTTGAGAGGGAAACCACCACATACTGCAGCAGGAGGAATTTTAATTCCAGTTTTACAAATTTGCATCAGAAAACATTGAAGACTGATGGAAGGAAGCTTATCTGAAGGAAGAAGATAAGATCAAGCAGGAAAACTCACTTTTTCCAGCCCTTGTGCAGAGGGCAGCAGAGAAATGCATCAAAAACAAATACATAAATCAAGATGTATCAGTCTTTGGGATATAGAAAGATACTTCCAGCAAAATACACAAGATTTGGAGTAGAAGATGAGACAGAAGAAGGAAATTTTTTTTCAGCAGGCCCATCCTGGTTTAGATGAGGCACCAGCCAAAAGGCAGAACTGGGAATGGATTTCAGATCTCAAAAGTCATAAGATGAACTGCAAAGAAAAAGGGATCAACTTACAATTATCTGAATCATGCCCATGGTGGTAAAGAAACACATGGGAAGTAGAGATATTTTGTCGATCACCTTTTTTTTCCCTTTCTTTTTTTTTTTTCAGATTCCTCTATATTTGTGCTGCTAAAGCACTTGTGCTTTAAAATTCTGAGCAAAGCAGGTGCATTCTTTGCAAGAACATATCCTTGCATGCATAAACTGAAAAGTTCTGTGTATCCCTGTGTCTAAGTCTGGAAAAATCTATGCTCCACTGTGAACAGAGACCTCACACCAGGGCTGAGCACAGACCCTGCAGAGCACACACACCCACAGTGGCTAAAAAGTCAAGCCTCTCCCAGAGCTGCCCAGCAGAGGTTTGAGGAAGGGGAGCTCTGCCAGAGCTTTGCTGCTGTGACAGAAGCCTTTGCATATTTTCAGTGCATGAACGTTTAAGTAGGCCTGACCTACAATGAAACCTTGGAGATCATGCCCTGGAAAGACTCTCCAAGGATTCAGGAGGTCCCACAGGTCTGTGAGTGAAGGCACCAACGCTGCTGTGCTGGCTTAACTCATCACATGGACAGGAAAGACACAGAGCACGAGGTGGCTGAAGGCTTTTTCTGTCTGATTTGAAGATGTAGCGGGAAGTTCTTGGCACAAATTGGATGATTTTCAGGCTTTGCCCATTTTCTATGACATAACTGCTCTCTTTGTTGCTTCCTACAAAATTTAGATTTACACTGTCTTGTAACCCATTTCACCTGTTGACAACATCAACAAATTGATGACTGTCTCCTTAGAGTATCCTGAAGTTCAATCCAGCTCTATCTGAAAACAATAGGTCCTTGTCCAGTGACACCAAGATGAGCTGGGATGTGCTGAAAGGGGAGGAAAGAGGTAGATCACTTGGTGAATCTACTTTTAAAAATGCCTTCTAATCAAGGGAGATGCAAAACTGTTATCTCAGCTTTACAGATGGAAACGACAGTATAATTTGGGAAGAGTCCTGCATGGGGTGTGTAAAAGTAGGTCTCTGCTGCATAGAGGCTTCTACAGAAAATCTACATACAGTTAAAGACCTAAGTGCTCAGAGGCAGATACTCAGAAGTGGCAAGCAGCCATAATTCCTCCTGAAACCACTGGAGTTTTATGGATGGAACTGAGGAAGCACTCTCTCCACAAGAGAAGTTGCTGACAATAAATCAGCAGCAAGTGTTGCAATTACTGCCCCACACAGTGTGATGCCTTGCTTGATGCTGCCTCCACAGAAAAGAAATTCTATTGATGGTACTTCTCACAGTGGCACTGGAAAAAAAAAAACAACAACAAACAAAACCAACTTCACAGCAGTTTTGGCACAAGGAAAGATCCAGACAACTGCCAGTCTGCACTTCAATACACAATTCTGACCAGGAGGAAAATGACTCATGCAAAGTCTGGAGCAAGACATGGTATTATGCTTTCATATGGCCCCAGACACAATTATAATTCCTCCCATCAGCTCTTCCTGCTGACATCAGCTTTCTCATTGGTTTGGCCTAATAATTAGAAAAGTTCTTAGAACTTAACCAGAACATCATTGTTCCCATGGAAAACACCCCACTGCTCCTGTGATGGGAAATAGCTTTTTTCCTCTTTCCTTTTGAAAATTTTATTGCTGATCTGGCTAGGCCAGGCTCCAAGTCTAAGCTAGGTTTCAGTGTGCTTTTACAACACTGGCTTTGCATCGGCATCTCCCACTGCTTCTGAAATCAGCCAGAGAAAATGAGCCTTTGTAGGGAGCAAGCAGGAATGTCTCAGAAAAACAGATGAGCAGCCTGGACTATACCCTGGAAGCAGAGCAGGAGGGGGAGAGGATTCTCACCCTGCCCTCCCTGCCCAGGTCCTGTCCCCTGGCTCCGAGCTGCTGGGAAGGAGGAACCCCTGTGCCATCACAAACCCATCCAAAGGTAGCAGTGGCCACGGAGAGAGGGAGGAAGAGCAGTTAATGAATGTCACTGGAGAGAGTGTGAGCTGCTCCTGGGGCTCAGTGTGTGGCAAGCAGAGCGGTGATCAGAGGTAGCAGCAGCTAACAGATGTCTGGCAGCACTGCTCCAAGGGAGCCCTGGCATGGTGGAGACAAGGGAGGGAAGGAGGGAGGGAGGGAAGGAGAGATGGCCCCAAGGACCAGGAGGGATGGTCCCTACTTGCAGGAGGCTGACAGGAGATATTCCTGCAATCCCAACCCACCCCTGGGGGAATGAATTGGGTCAAGCTTCTCTGGTAAATCCAACCTCCCAACTTCTCTGCACTATTTCTATATTTCCTCTTAAAGATTTCAGTCATGACAGGCGCTGTCATACTGAGACTACTCAGGCAGACACAAGAGGAAGAGATGTCCTTGGAATACAGAGAAGGTAAGGGCTGGCCCTTAACTGTGTCTGGTGATGTGGACAAAGCTCCACCCAAAGCTGACATGGTCACACTGTCTCAGCCTCAGGTGATGATGGGATTTGGTTCTGTGCCTTCACAGGTAGGATTTTAGTGAGCTTCCAGCAGGTCAGTTATGACAGTGTCTGTCAGTTCACTGTCCCATTTAGTTTTGCATGATGTTATAAGGATTTGGAGACTGGAGCTCCCAACTTTAAGATGGTAATAACCCTTTTGCGGCTTAAAATAAAAAAAAAAAAAAACAGTAAACCCAGTAGAGGATACAGTTAAGCAGTAAACCAGCTTAAACTCGATAAACCAGCTTAAACTCAGAATGTTTCATTTGCTTTTCTCACCATCCATCATATCACCTTGGGAGAGCTGAAAGCATCTTATAATAATTTGAAGAGTGAGAATTTTCTGGAAGAATACTTGCTAGAAAATAGCTTTTTGACTCCTGGGCAATACCAGCCTTACAAAATCAGTCACTTTGCACACTTGACCCTTTGCCATCAGCAAGGAATAGTTGTTAATATTCATTTTAAGGGCTCAATTTCAGATTCTTCCAGCCACGTAAGCCACACTCCTTACCCCAGCTATTCCACTAGAAGACATGCTCAGACCATATTATGGATTATATATATATATATATCCACATACATGCCATACTGCTCTGCAAAGGTGGAGTGGTGTAAGGAGGAGCAACAGCCAAACTGAGGAATAACCCAGCTGTGCACAACCCTTAGCAGGCACTTTCAGGTGTAGTGACATTTTCTGTTTCCTTCAGCAGTGAAATGACTCCTGACTTTACTATCACCTCTGCTCTGGGGTGTTCTGCCAGGGGAGATGATCACCTGAGGGACTGTGCTGTCACTGGAATGAGCCAGAGATGGGAATTCCTCAAGCTAGCATTGCTGAGAATTATTTTATACTGCTATAGCCTTAGATTCATATGGCATTACAGCACACAGCTTTATGTGCCTGTCTCTGGGAGGAGAAAAGGTGTTCCTAACTTGTGTCAATGTTGGAAGGGGACTCTTCCCTCTTGCTGTCCTCACTGAACTGCTGGGTGTGCTGCTGTGCTCCTCACTGAGCGTGGGTCTCCCTGAGCAGCTGGTGGGAGTTTGAATATACACAAGAATGCACTCACACTAACCTTACCCAGCACTACAAAGTTGCACTGGATGTGAGGGGCACCCAGAGAGCAGATTTTAGCCCTCCCTGTGGACAGCTGAATAGTTTGATGCATTGTTCCTGGGAATTGTGTGCTTGTTCTGATGAGGGCTGAGAGGGAGGATTCCTTGCTGGGCCACTTAACATAGCAACATTCCTGATAGTGAATCATCAGGATAAACAACGTTCTTCAAAGTGGAGCACAGTTTCCTATTGTGAACACAAATTTGGCTTTTTATTTACTGAAGGCATCAGAGAGAAAAAAAACAGTTAATCCTTATGAAAGGCAGAAGTAGCAGCAGTCACCTGTAACTCCGCACCAAGGGAATTAAATCACTCTACAATTACTCTCACGGTGCTCCTGCTGTGAGGATGATTATGCCTTGATGCAAAAAGTGAAGCATAAATGGTTGATGTGCTTAAGACTCTGTACTGGGTCAGCACTCAGCCAGGAACAGAGCCCAGGAGTCCCAGGCCACCACCACCAGCTGAGGGGCTACTGGGGGATGTTGGGCAGATGCACTGACCAAAAATTCATGAGTGGTGACTGTCTCAAGGCACCTGCCACTGCCCTGCCACCAGATCAGCAGGCAAGCAGGACACAGCCTCTTAAGGGATGAGCTTTTAAACATTCCCATCCTATCAATCAAAACAAGACAGGTTTACTTAAAATTGTTTAAGTAATAGCTCTTTGCTAACTGAGAGGATTTTGCCAGAAGCAACTTAAGGACCCTCTTCTGAACACTTCTGCAAACAATCTGAGGATGTGATAACATCTGGCAGGAAGACACCGACAAACATCTGGGAGAGGAGGAAAGATTGGGAGACAATAACCCTTTTTTTAGGAGAATTGGATTCAGAGATGGATATCTGATCCTGGCTTATCACAGTATCACCTGAATCACCTGGTAAGAAAGGTCCCACAGAGGAAAAAAAAGTTTTTTGAGCACCTATCTAAGAGCACCTCCTGTGGCCCACACACCAGGTCAAAATTTTGGCACACTAAACAGAGAAAACACAGTTAATTAAGGTTTCATTTTTGTTTGGCTTTGGTTTGGGGGTTTTTGGGGTGGTTCTATTTTTTTGTGTTTGTGTTTTTCATGGTAGAAAAATACCCAGATATGCTGTCTCTCTGAGCTTCATTTTAAGCTAAACTCTGACAAACGTCTCATTCACCACAAGAAGAATTTTCACCCAATCTTAAGTTTATGCATCAATTTAATTCACTTATTTTTCCCACAAAGACAAAGCTTTAGCTATCCTATAGATATCACATATTTTGCAGCAAATTATGGTGTCTTCCACTACAAAAGTGCACTGTGTCTTTGATCCTCACTGTGCCATGAAAAAGTATTGATCAGTTAGTATCAATTAAAAAAACCAAACAGCAAAATAACCCACCAAAATAATATTCCATGTAAACATTTCAGAAATCTTTGCTGTGTTTTCCTAATGTTGCTGTTAGTCAAGAATAACTGAATGCCAAACTGTGCAAAGGTGCACAGAACCAGGTCTTTTATCAGTATTGCAAAAGGCTGTTGTCCTGCTGAGGGGATCAGTGAGGCTTTATCCAAGGTCAGGAGTTTAGTGAGTGTAACTGACCCCAGCCATGCTGCTGGGTAAGCTGGTTAACCAAGGTGAGGAGTGAATCTGTGAGGTCTCCAGAGGTTGGTCACACTGGCACGAAGCAGAGAGCTCATGAAACGCAGCTCCTGAAGTGCTCCCAGTCTGGTTTGCCCCTTAGGTGCCTGTGGAGATGAACACATTGTTTTTTCTTAGCTGACAGCACCCATCTTCAGGGTTACTTCTGAAAGACTGGAAGGTGAAAGTGTCACAGAGGCATTGAAAAGATTTGGAGAGCTGCAGCAATTAGAGCTGCCTTTCCTGGTGCCTGGGAGAGAAAAAGGCTGGAATGGCTCTGGCAGCACAGCCCGGGGTAGCTCTGGGGTGCTGCTGGTCCCAGTCACTCCAGGAGGTTCCGTCTGTGGAGCCAGTGAGCTGCACTTTTTGGACTGAAGGCAGCCAGTGGTTTGCCTCATGGAGAACTCAGCTGGGGAAGCACAAAAGGCAGTACCTGCGGGCCCATCTTGGGACTTCAGTCACACTGAGAACTTTGAGAACCATGTTTATACCATGAAAAGATTGATTTAGGGATGAGTTGTCCATATATCAGAGTTCATAGGATGACATCTACAACCTCTAGTCTGCAGAAAATCTCCTGTCTTAGGGGACAGCTCCGAGCTCTACTGAAAACATTTCAATCACTGAATTCATCACTTGGCTGTGCTAGCCCAGTCCAGGGCCCAGTCCCTCAGGTTGTTACTCAATCAATGCAGCTATTGATTTCATCAGGAGCGCTGCCTGCATCAGATCAAATGCTAAGGAGTTCACAAGTTGCCAGGCTGATAAAGAGTTTCTCCATGACAGAGTGGCTCTCTTTGTTGGGGAATATGGCTCACAGATATTAACTGTTAGTGAGCTAAAAGCAGCAGAGATCCACATGGTGCATATGGTGTAAAACAAGTGATTTATTAGACCAACATGCTGCAGCAACAGACTGAAAGAGAAAACTCCAAGTGACATCAGGAGGTGATAAGTGGGCAGCAACAAGTGTAGTTCTGCTACCGTCTACACCCCTGCAGTTAGTCCACTTGTACCAGTTCAGAGCTTAATCTTACATTCTGTTCTGGCCTGAACCCTGCAAATCTTGGCACCCAAGAGTACTCTCACTGAGCACTGAGAGATCACAGCCTGCAAACAGCTAATAAAGCAGAAAATGTTTTCAGCAGCAGACCTTGAACTAGAAAGCATCAATTCCACCATCCTTTTGGTATGATGCATGCATTTAAAATAACCACTCTTACACTTACACAAGGAGAATTGAAAAGTCTGACTCAAATTGAGGCTATGTACTCCTCAGGCAAAAAATGTGTCAATGGGGAACTGATTCCTCATCTCAGATTTTGTACCCTCTCAATCTGTTTTGTGTTGCAGTCTTCATTTTTAACAAAATCCTGAAGAATAAGAGAGACATTAGTAGACTACCATCAACTCTGACCAATTTCAGTTCCAGCATCTGAAAAACACTGAGAGGCTATTATTTTGTTTCAGGGATTTCTCTTTTCCATCTTATATTTTGAATTCTTTGGGGTGGGGACCAGTCCTCTGAAGATTTCAGAAAGCACATAGTGATTTTCAGACAGCAGTTGCAATGAGTATCATTGACTCTGGGATATTTCTGAAACTTGATTAATCTTTCTCTGAAATAGTCTTTCCAAATTATTCATAAGACTAAAGTATATTTAATGCCAGCAATATTTAACTGATTTGAGATGCATAGTTACATGTTTTTTTCCTTTTGAATGTATTTTATACCTAAAAAAATGTTTCTGTAGTATTTATAATAATGAAGGACCACTCACACTTTCACAATATAGAACTCTTGTTCTTGCACTGATTTATGCAGGTTTGAGATTGACAATGAAATGAAATTCTGGCTCCACACAAGCCAATGGCAAAATTTTCACGAAGCTCAGACTTGAGCCATGCCACACAGGGATGTCTCTCTGTAATATGAATGGTCTTTTAGATGGTATTGCATGAAATAGAACAAGGGTATATTTAGAATAAATATGTATTGTTATTTAATACTAATACTAGTACTACTAATATTTGGCAATGTAATTGCATTCTGCCCCCAGGAGTTCAGAGCTCCTCCTGCTCACATTCCTGAATTAAGTGGCACAGCACGATTACATATTCTCTCTCCTCTTCAGGTGAGGAAACTGAAGCTTACAGAGAGGTTAAGCAACTTGCCCAAAGCTACAAAAGAAGTCTGGAATATGATCTTCAGACATTTAAATATATTGCCAGTGGCTTAAGGGTTCTAATTTCTGAGAATTATAATTTTGGAGAGGCCCAAAAACACCGCCAGAGATCAGACTGGGGGAATGTTCAAGAACGTCTGTCTAAAGCACGAGGCAGAGCAGCACAGTGATTATAAATCTCTCAAACTGTGCAGAGGTCTGGAGCCAGTGGATACCTTCTGAAAACTCTGGTCTAAGGCATCTAGAAAAGTGAATGATCTGATGAAGAAAGAGCAGCCTTTTGTAATTCTAAAAATACCAAGCCTGTACATCATGTGCACTGAGAGAAAAGTTCTTGTGTGAGACATCCTGAGGACACAGAGAGCTTCACACACTTTGTGCCATTGCCTCTTTCACGCCTAGAAGTGTTTAACAAAAATGAGTTTCACTTTAGTCACAATTCTACCTACATCCAAAGCCTTAATGTAAAAGTGCTTACCTACATTCTTTTGTTCTTTACTGAACCAGGGCTGATTTCAGCTCATGAGATATAGTCTCCACTGAAATCAGTTCATTTCTTGCATTCTGCAACAGAGAAAATAATGAGAACAAAGAGAGGCTCTTCTACACATTTTATAGAATGATTTTTTATTAATTTATTTGTTTTCTTAAAAGTGAGTTCAATGTATTAAAAAATCCAATATATTCATACTTTGACATTCCACTTCCTTTCGGTAGAAAGGTCTGACTGAAAGATGCTCCTCAAGATTGAAATAAACAGCCCCACCAGACTGCCAACTCCTATGGGACTCAGAGTGTAAATCTCTGAGTGCTCAGTTGTGCTGCTTGCTGAGTTTACACCCTCTGTCAAGGCTCTCAGTCCGAGCCAGCAGGGCTGTGTTCCACCCATAAATGGCTTTAGAGCCAAAGCTCTCATCTTGAACAGCACCTGGCAAGGAGCTGTGAGATAGTGCAGTGTACAGAGCCTCAGCACAATACCCCTGTGCAGGCAGCCCAGAAAACCAAGTGAGCACCTCATTCTGCTTATGCTGACATTTCCACAGGCAGCATTACACACTTTCTTGAGATGGCAGTTCCCAATGAGCATAACAACATCCATATCCAAAAAGCACGGGTTAAGTGTGTCCAAGAGCACTGCAAGCTGTGAGTCTTCATCAGAACAGCAGAAATTACCTTGTACTTTTCCTCATTTTGCAGCAATTTTCTGCATTAAAAGAATTTCTTTTCTTTCTGTTGATTTCCTTAGACGGTCCTTAAGGTTCCTTTAGACTTCAAAATTATTTGGGAAATTTGGTGTTGCTAACATTACTCTGTAAGTTAGGAATCTGAGGGAGTTTATTCTTTGTGCTGGCAAGCCTTCAAACTATCTTGATTTTATCAGCTATAATTCATGTTTTGTTCACGGGACAAGCTTTTTCTTTTGTGTTATTTTGAGTCATCTCTGGAAAAAATCACCTCGCACTAAGATGTAATAAAATATGAGAAGAGATTATGACTTATTAAATTAAGCCAAAGCATACACTGTATTTTGGTATAGCACCATCCCTGGAGGGAAAGCGAATACATTTTCAAATAAGTTCTGCTTCCAATTAGGCAGGAAAACAAGTACCTAAATTTTCAAAGGAGACCAACACACAAGGTGTGCAGTGAACACAGGATACCAAAAATCACAGCCCATAAGCAGCACAACAGAAACTGCTGGGTGCCAACAGTCTCAGCCAAGACTGGGGGCTGCACAGTGTTATTTGTAATTTTTTGCTCCAGTCCTTTCCCTATAAATTCTGCTTGCTCTGCCTGTATTTTGCTACATGGGTGAATCTGGAAGAAATGGTAAAGCATTTTTCATAGGCATCTTAATTCACACCTATAAACAGCTTAAGAAGAAAATGACCTTCTGCCTGTTGGATGTGTGCCTCCTATCACTATGGGTCACTTATTTCAATTATTTAAGTTTGCAACATTAAATGCTCTATCATTGGAACAAAAAGAACTTTAGTAATTGAATTTAACAGTAGCAGGATCAGGCAGGTATTTACTTTCTGGCTCATGGAAAATGAAATAAGATAAAAACCCCTCTCTGTTAAGCACTCAGTGCCCCAGTATTGATAACCTTTAAAAATTATGTCAAATACCCATGAGATGGGAGATGACTCAGCAGCTCCTAGATTTTCAGAGCAGATGGAATGTCGATGTCCCCATAGGAGAGATTTCTGTACTCCTGCTTCTTGCTGAAGACACTGGTTCCAGTCATGGAAGCAAAGATTTTTACTGCAAAACTGGCTTTGCTAATAATAAGTGTGAAATAAGGATATTTCTCAAGGGGATTTGCTAAATTTAAAATGCATTCTGCTTCTTAACACCTCCTATCCTATGGAGTGCTTTAGCCTACCACAGTCTAAATGCAGTAATTAAGTGTAAGTATAATTGTTACAACTGGCTGTGGCAGGACAAAAGTAATTGTCAGGGAACTGTCACATTTCCAGACTGTCCTGCTTCCAGTCCATAAGTCATGGCTCTAAAACCAAATTATTCCTCCCAGTTCCTCTCTAGCTCCAATCCAGTGTATTTAACTTGACTAGTGGTACCACAACAAATGTTAGTTACATTCCATCTGACTTTCAGTTCAAAAAAAGCAGGAATATGCTGTATTTCTATTACACAAGCACAACAAAATCTCAATCAGCCCCACTGATAATTAACTTCCTTGATCCTTTTAGCTGTCATATTTGTTGAGAGGAGGCACAGAGCGATGTCCTGAATGTGAAGCTGAATGTTTGATTTCCTTATGGATTTTGCATCCTCCTTCCACTCATATCCAAAGCAATGGTCACTTCTACCCTAAGAATAAAACCCATAATTCAGATTCTTTGACACTACTTATGCTGACCTGTTTTGGCTCTGTAACTTTATTTTCTGAATTTTTATATGGAGACAGTGACTATAGCATATAGCCAGGAATGATTTTCAATGAGTAAATGGTAGGGCTGGGAATTAATCACAGGACATTTGAGAGGTTCTTCTTGTCTGCCATGAAAACTGTCTCTGCAGGGCTGTTCCCTCACCTCACTGGTGGTACTAGGGACCAGACACAGGGTCAGAGTTTCTTTCCTGACCTGGCCAAGGTCGGGGCAGGAGCTGTTCCCTGTTCCCTGCCATGTCACAGGACCTGGAAGAAGGATGTAACATTTTCCCTGTTTGGCAAAAACAGCAGTATGAAAGGGAGGAAGAGGCTGGCCCATCTCGGTGCTCTCACAAGACCTTCTTTCCCCATGGGCACCTGGGGAAGTAGGGCTACAGGCAATACTGGCATTTGTGCCCTTCACCTTGTTTCATGAATCTTGAAATGATCCTGCCTAATAAATCTTAGCGGTAAATCCAATCATCCGGCCTTATTTCATTAGTTTTGCTGCTCTGAGAATGGCAGGCTAGTTTTTCCTGTAACCCTTCTGAATTTCACACATTCCTTTTACTCTCAGAATTTATTTTCCCTGTGGAGTCTGAAGTAATCTGAGAGAGCAACAAACCACTGCACCATTATAAGCCCCAGTTTCTCTATCAGTGTAGTCCAAATATGCTTCTTACTGTGCTTGCTTCTGTAATAGAGGTTTGTACAAGCTGCCAGGCAGAGACTGATGGGAGACAAGATAGGTATTTTCTGCCCAGAAAACAAGAAACATTATTAGGCTGTGCACAGTTAAGAGGAAAATTTGCTAGGATTTAACCACACTTGGGCAGTTTCCCCATTTAAGGTGAGCAGCAAAGACAGGAGAGGCCCTTACTGCAGCACTTCCCCGTCACTGCTGAGGCAACCCCGGGTGAGAGGAGACAGCACACGAGTGTGGACAGAGAAATATTGGTCAAGGTTGATTTGGTACAAGCTCTTTCCTCATAAATGCACAGAAATTTCTAATGTTCACACAGATTAAATGGACGTCTCTTTAAGTAACATTTTGAAACTCCCTGCCTACCAAATTGCCTGTCACTTGGGCATTAAAAGCAAAGTTCAAACACATTTTCTGTAAGTCCAGTGAAATATTATTTCAGAGCTTTGGTGCTTTACTCAACAAAAACAATTTTCTCATTTTTAAAGGCCATGCCAAGTATTCTAACAACTGTAGCTACAGATCATGTAACTGAAAACCTTCCTAATGTGAGCTTGAGAATTTTTACTAGCTCTAAAAACAGCTGGTCATGAACATACTAGTCAGAAAAGAATACAAAACAAAACTAGTAAAAAGAGTGTTGATTGCTAGCTCTCTCACGGGTATTTTTAACCATTTCTTAAATATATTTTGCCTGTCTAGAAGTGAGAATATTCACATTATTTATTTCACATCTATATGGGAAAAAAATCCCCTAAATTCCTAATGAAGTGCATTTGTTTTTGACCAATACTTCTGAAGTGAAACCTGGTATATGTACTTTCACAAAAAGTTTATTAATTTTGACTGTTCTGGGATGAAGCAAAACTCCTTGAAGACGAGTCCTAACCTCAAAAATGTTTTTGAACAGGTTTCAGGGATCTGTCTTCTGTAGCTCTGTGAATGCACAGTCGTGCTGTAAGGGTGAGGCTGTGGATGAGAGAAGAAAGACCCTGACTCTGTTCATCCCCTAAACTGGATAAACATCCTTGCACTGATTTCAGGGCTCTTGGTCAGACTATACCAACCTGTTTGCTCATACAACCTACAGGAAGCTTTCACTGATTTGCTGGCATCTGGATTGATTTTTAGGTTTGATTTTAATTGTTAGAGTTCTTAAATACTCTAACAATTAAATGGATGGTAACAATTAAATAAATGGTACCTGGATGTAAATATTGATTAGGAACTAATACTTAACACGGGCAGTACAAAAATATGATGAAAATGTCAGTTACCAGGCATTGGCAAATGGACTTCTACTACATCTTTGCCAATTATTGTGCACATAAGTTGTGCACCTATTCACTGTGCCAAGCTGTATTAGACTGCAGTGGTAAACAGGTAAATAAAATGTGCTTTCTGTTGCTATCACTGCCACAATAAAGATAAGTGGATTTTTAATTTCCCAGGCATTTCAATGAATAGTGGAATGTTACTCTAAAACTTATAAAACAGGATAAGAGGATGAATCTGACATAAAGCCTTCCAGAAGGGCAGGGGCAGTCTTAGTCAAACCATCCCTGGTCAAAACTAAAGCTGCTCTTTAAGGTCTTCATCCCTCTCTCTATGCTGTACATGAACTGGAGGAGCTGGCAGCAATACTGCCTTCAAACCAAAACACAGCTCACCTTATCACTAAAGAAGAGGGGTCCAGTGGTTCATAATGGTTTGCAAGTATTTGATTGACCTTTCGGTGGTTGCTGAAAGGAATTGCCATATTGCAAATCTGATTGTCTCCCTGTAATCAGTCCTCATGGCAATTTCAGGGGGTATGTCTAAGAAGAGTCCCTGAATGCTTGAAATCCAATAAGGATATTGATTAGCACTAGTGACCTCTGCCAAGAAAGGTCAAAGGGAAAATTTTCTTTCAACTTCTCATCAGCTTTTAGCAAATGAGTGCCAGATCCCATGCTTCCAGCTCAGCGGCACCATGGAAACCGGTCCAGGTGAACTGCTTCCCATTACAAAAATCTGTGTTAATCACATGCATAAGGATGATAGAAACGCTCCCTGGGCTCCCCAGTGCAATGAAACAATGTGACTTAATGACATTTGCAGGATCTTATAGAGAAAGGGAGGAAAGAATAGGATTTCCTTCAGAGATAATTAAGATAAAGAACAGAGACATCAGTAGGGTAAAAAAAAAGGTTAAAATAAGGAGTAAAAAATCTATGCTGCTGATCTCAATTTTTGCACCTTGGCCTTTCATATCTTTCCAATAATTTTCAGAGTGCTTTCCCCAGCATAGGCCAGAGAGAATTTTTTATGAACTCCTGAAAATAGATTTAAAATTCACAAAGTCTCATAACAACCGCTATGCTTCCTACCACTCTCCTCTACGGCCGTTTTTCAGCCGAGAACCCAGCAAAGCTCAACGGACTGACACAGGGCCGTGACTGGGCTGCTAAACACGCAGTGATGTGGAGGAGATGATGTTCCCGGCCTTTGCTGCGGTTTTCAGCGCGTTGGGATCCCCGCCCCGGCCCCGCCAGGCCCGGGAAGGCGCCGGTACGGAGATGCAGCAGCACCCCCTGCTGTTGGCAGGCGCGCACTGCACCCGCCGCCGCCTCCCTGCGGCTCCCGCTTCTGCTTATTCATCCTTCGAGATCCTTTATTTGTCTTGTAAGGCAAGATGAACAAAAACAGAGGCCACTTAGGCAGGGGTTGTGACATCAACACTCAGGAACTCACAGGTGGATACACACTGCCGCAGCCAAAACACAGTCTGGTGTTAGAGAGCAGGGGAGATGGAATAAATACATCCCCGTGGCTTGGGAACAATTTTCTCAACTCCCCAGCAAGCGCTCACACAATAAATATATTTCCAGCTCATGAAATGGGGAAAGATTTATCTTTTATCACTAATTTAGGCTCAACTGGCTCTTTTACATAAGGAAATCAAATGGCTAAGTCAGAACATATTCTGGTAAAAATCAGCATAGCTCCAGGGACCTCCGCTCGGGTGGATCAGAGCCAATTAACTCTGCCTTGTGTACAGAGGTCTGATAAGTAAGCCTGTGCTGGGGATTAAGTCACCCAAAAGAGCACAGACAAGGCCAACTTTTATCTGCTGCTGTTTGCGAGCAAAGGTGAAAAGACAGTTGGTCAAATGAACCAAACTGGGCTGGAAGCCAACTGGTAAAACCTCAGTGACTCCAGGTTCAGGTCTACATAATGGGGACTGCAACCCAGCTTCCCCCTCCAACCCCAAGCCATCTGACTTAAATATGTGTCCTGACTGGCACTTCTAAGTAGCACAGCCTTGCCAGAGAGGCTGCAGCCACATTCACGGGACTTGATGTCCATTTGCTTTATCCACCTGGGATGGCAGATCTCAAACAAGCCTTTGCTCTAGATCTCAAAGATTTAGCTAGATCTCAAGATTTATCTATTTTATCAGCATCCTTCAACTCTCCTTTTTAAAGGCTGTGTAGACAAATGTCTAAGAACAAACTGTTCTGCAGCCAGTGCACACCGACCTCCCACACAGGGGAGGTGGAATTATCTCCACATTACTGTTCTTCCCCTCTGCAATTTCTCCTTTATTTTCGAGATGGACCTGATTAGGCTGTCTCTACTCTAAGGAGGGCCATTGCTGGGTCTGCAGGGACTGGCACGTGCCTGGGGCTTCCAGATCACTGCACAGTGCAGTAAGGGGAAGCACATACATAGCAAATATAGCAATAGCAAATGGAAGCTTGGCTGCACCTCTCTGTTTCAGACAGACAGACTGTTTAATCTGTCCAGTGTTCAGTGACTGATAATGACTGACAGACTGTACTGTTAAAAACAAAAAAGGCCTTATTTGCTCTTACCTCCCCTTAGTCTTGAATTTCCAAGAATAAAAGAGCTACTCTTCCCAGGTCTGCTGCTGTGTAAGGGACTCTGTTCACCTTAGAAACGTTTTCCTACCCCCATCTCCACAGAAGGTTGTTCCTGAGCAGGGTGCCAGACAGGGGTATGGCACTGCAGATGTTCTACCAGTTCCCTGGGCAAAGGCATTCACACCTCCCTCTCCTGCTGCTCCCCACCATCAGACACTGAAATTCTTTTCCAGATGCTACATGCTAACAGTCCAATCCTGAAATCAGGCTAAATGCCCACATTTCCCTGTCCTCTCTTTTATACTATTGATGAGTTTACAGCACAATGTTCCCAGCTACATTGCTCTGCTTTTCTCTTCTTTCCTTTATGTTTCATTCCACTTCTATTATTCCACTTCTCGAGGTCACCTGGCCCTTTGTGTAGCATAACCTGATCTTCCTTTACTAATGGTGTCCCCTAAATGCTACCAGCAATTTGCATAACAGTGTCCCTACCTGTGTGCTGAGGACATGAACCAATATATTAAAGAACGATAAGTTTTAAGACTAACCTGAGATATCTGGGAAACATCACTATCAGTTTTCCTCCAAGCTGATAAGTTTCCTATTTATAGTACATATCTCTGTGTCTCCTCTTTAGCCAGCAGAATTGTAACATGTAAGTAACATCTTTAGTAATTCCCCATACAGCAGCTATCAGATAGTAAATCCTAGGAGATCCACCACATTTCTCCTGACTATGAAAATTGATTATCTTAAAAATACTAGTGTGACATGACACAACATTAGTAAAAGTTTGCTACATTTTATTCCACTTTCCTCTCTCTATCCTTCCTATCCTTCCTCTCCTATTATTCTTCCCTCCAAAGTCTATTCATAAATCTTACATGCTACTGTTACACGTCGAGCAACCCTGTTGTTACTGCTTGGAAATACAGGGCATTTTTTATTTGCTGTTCTCCAATCACAAGCCCGAGGTTCCACTTGCTCGTCTCTCGTGCCCAGTCTGAAAGGGTTCTAGTACAAAAAGTGCCTTGTCCCCTTGCCCACTTCCGTCCATAAAAGTGTACAGATTTTGCTGTGCAAATACAGATTTTGCTGTGACATTTTCTCTCTTCCATCTTTGCCAATGGCTTTTTAGGGAAGTCATAAGCAGGCAGTTTGCTGCTAATTCCTGTTATGTTTGGAACAAGGCTACAGATCATCATAAGATGAAAAGATGCAAAAGGTTTATGTACCATTGTCATCAAGCTTAAACTGTCTCCTGGATGAACCACAAACTCCTCATGCATGTCTGCAAAGATGTAGGTCTTTCCCAGACTCCCTCTTCTGTTTAACTCATACCCAGCCTTGGGTCTGCTCAGCTGCTGAAGCATCCTCACAAAGGCCAGCAGTGCCCAGTGCTGAGCCCAAACAGCGTGAGCTTCTTCTGGGGAGATCCCAATTCCCAGGAAGGAAATCAAGCTCTGTTTCTTCCCCAGCACAGGACTTGCAGGCAAGACCCCTGCCAGGGGCTGAGGTCACAAACTTTTGGTATTTCTTACTCCTTCTCCCCTTTCTCTTGTCTTGCCAGCCAGGCAGTAATTTTTTTTTTTTAAAGAATCCTACAGTACCTATCACCAGGTGCTTTCTTCTGCTAGAGAGGATTCTAAGCCTTTCTCAACTCATTCTCATTTTTCTATAGTATTTTTATATAATTCTCCCTTGGACTTCTCCAGTGAGATTAGGCTCACCCTAAAGTATAGCTATGCATTATTTATCCCTGCCTGCAGTTAACCCTTTCAAGGCCAGTGTAGAACTTTTGCACGAGGTCCCAAAAATATAATAAAGAGTGAGTTAAAAGAGACTGACCGTGAACTTCTCCTTATTGCATAACAGTGTGATGGTCTGGGTATTTACTAAAGAAAGCGGTTTGGTGTTGACTTAAATGTTATTCATTAACTTATTTTCCATCTCCCATGTTTCCAACTATGCTGAAACACAGTATTTGTTCCTTTGGAGAACATGTTATGTAAACTTCTGATGAAAAGTAAATATTTTCTTTGAAGGAAATGTTTATACCTGATCCAGTCTGAAACATGGACGCTACTATAAAGGAGCAAAGAAGGTCTTGCTATTCTGACATCATTCAGTTTGGATAAACAAATATGACAGCCAGTATCACATCAGGAACAGCTTCCAGACAGTCACTGGTTTTAAATCTACTGAGAAACAGATGAATATTTAGGGCTGTATCATCCCCTCTTCAATGGCATACATACCAATATGGTTGTATTTTTTTTCTACAAGCTGTGTTTAGAAATGTTAATATTTGAACAAATTCAGCATTCTTGTGCCTAAAACATGCATCCATATCACAAGCCTTATACAAAGGCCAGGAAAAACAAAATTCTTATCTTTGACCACCAGCAGCTTTGAGTAATCTTGTAGTCCTTCAAGCTAAGGCAGTGCTTGTCGCCTGTTGATCTCCAGATGCTTCACCAAACAGGTATTCAGCTTCCCCAGTGTGGTGTCACCCCGGTTTCAGAGGCACAGAAACCGAAGCTGAAACAGCTGGTGCCTCCAGCCACCACTGTAATGCTGGAGATAGTCTCGCTTTGTGTCGGCAGTTTGCCCAAATGATCTCCAGAGATCCAAAAATTTTTATGATTCAGTGACTCGACTGGCTAGATTATCCAGGTTCTCCTCTGGTGGCTGTTGTTTCCCACGTGGCTGGACAGCTACTGGCAGGATCTGTGTTAACCCAACTCCTGGAGTTAATGTGCCCAAGAACCAACCTCACCAAACGAATGATTCATCTTCTGATGGCAGAACTCCGAGCATCGCAGCGCTGCGTGGTTGGGTGAATGAAGGAGCAGTGCCAGAGGAGGCTGAGAGCCGTGGCCAGGAGCAGGGATGGCACCTCCCCTTTCCGGGGCACTTAGCGGCACACCAGCGACCCGAAACGTCAACCCGTGCCTTGGGCCAGACATGGGAATTGAGCCTGCTCCGTTCTCCACACCTGCCCCGTTCCCCCGGGCTGTCACGGTGCCACGGGTGTGCTTGAGTACTTCTGGTGGACTCCTGCCAGCCTGCCCCGAGCTCGCTGCCGTAGGGAAGCGTTAGGCGTGGATCCCGGCGTTTGGACTGCAGCACGGAGCCGTGCCTGAACACAGCTGCCAGGGGCAGTCCCTGAGCATCCTGATTGAAACCTGTTAGCAGCACCATCTCCTTAATCCTCTGCCACCATGTTCACCATCTTGCTGAAGGTACAAACCCCTGCATCCAGAATATGCATCTACGGGACATGCCACTTGTGCATGTTTCCCCAGTTTTCTGAACACCAAAAATTTTAAGCATTAAGAGAGTTTGGCAGCAGGTAAAATGTTCTTAAGCCCATGCACAGCACCTCCTCTAGTTTCTAGCTGCTCTGAAGCATTTTTTGTTTGTAGGCTCAGGTTCTTCTGCCCTAATAGCTTATCTTCAAAAACATGCTCTTATTTCAGATTCTGTTTCTTTGACCTTTGTTACACAGCAAACTTGAACTTCTGCTCTAAGAAATCCTGTTCATCTCTTCCTGTCTTCTTCCATAAGCTTCCCATAGTACTCTGCAAGTCTGTTTAACACCATCTTGTTATCTCTTTTGCTCTTGGTATATTTTCCATCCTGTAGTCTGTTCAAAGTTGGCTAAACTGGTTTCCCAGCTCAAGCTTTCCATTTCAATATCAATCACCCAAAAGCCTGAGTACAAACTTCAGTGTTAAGTATCCCACATTGTTCCTAGTCTGAAGGGACACACCAGTAATGTTTTTTAAAATATCTACAAAACTTTACGTGCTGGCTCTTCTAACCTGATTCGTTTCAGTGGAATTTAGTGGGCTTTCCTATTTTTCCCATCCCTCAATTCCTTTCACAGGCTTTAGTTGCTGAGAGGCTTCAATTTGTGGCTTCCAAGGTCATAAATATCCAAAGATCTCCACTCCACTCCACTCCTTGCTCTACCCAAGACACCAACCAGTCTGGCTCATTGCTCTGTTTTTCCATGGGCACTGTTGCACCTTCTCCAGTGTCTGGTAAATATAAACTGGATGGGGACAGAGTGGGAACTGGAGATGGAAATAGCTATTTCAGAAATTACTCCTGCCCCCAAATAAGATGTTTTGTGTTCAGCTTCAATTGCAGAAAGGGCCTTTGGGCTGGAATAAGGGAATTTACTCCTGAATACTGCTAATAGTGAATAGTGCTAATCTGTTGGAACCACGTGTTTCTTCTCACAGAGATGTACTTCTTATGGAATTATTACTTTTTCTGGATTTTCTATGGGGCATCTTTGGGGTGAGTTACAGTTGATTTCAGAATGCAGAAGCAAAGGGCATAAATTCTTTACAGAGCAAACTGTCTTTTACTGACAAACACATATTGATCCTAGCAGTGGGACCCAATTGTGACCGAGATCTGTAAACCTATTAGTTTATTATTTGAGATTCAAGGAAAAAGGGTTTTTCTCCCTCATTACTGTCATAATACAGCAGAGAAATTGTTCATTTCTTACTGACTTAAATTTTCTTTTCAGCAAAACTGAATAGAAATTATTTAATCATTCATCCTCTATTTACCTTTCATATCAAAGTAAAGTTAGCATAGGCAGCTTCATGGTGCATGTAAAACAAATCCCAACAGAGACCATTCCAGGATTTTAGGGGAAATTATTTGTATCATTATTATTCTACTGGGCTGCCTGCAATTTTCATCTCAAACCCAATACATTTCCCCCCCAGTATCTGCAATGACTTCCAAAATTATGCAGATGATTATTTTATTAGCATGTACCCAGATGGTAGACTGCCAAGCACAGTTACTGTCATTGCATGTAGCTCTCTGTAATGCAAGAATTACTAAGAAAACAGTGCATTTGGCCACTGGTTATATAAATTAAGACCAAAGCAACAAACTCAGTTCAAACAAAATCAGTAAAAGGTATGTGAATCATCAGACTAGTAACATTAGACATAATGCTAATGCTAATCTTTTCATGTCAGTCTAGCCCAACACTGAGTTGTGGGAAATGTCTGACAGGCTTCTGCCCCATAATGTTATTTCTCATTGACTTTATTTAAAGCCAGTTCTATTTAAAGCAGTTCATCACAACTCTTGCAATTTACTCCGTGGATATACCTTAGACCACATCTGAAAGACGAGAACCTAAGAGCAGAGCAGACTACAATAAACAGGGAAAAAACACACATTCACTTTAAATTTTGTATCATGGCAATCAGGTTCCTCTGTGACATTTGCCACACTAGACTGTAGTGATGTTTATTCCAATACTGTGTTCTGTATAAATGCAATGTTTGTCTCTTCCTACCTCCGAGGGATACAGTTTGTAAAATCATTTTGGATATGAAAAGCACTGTGGGGATAAAGTACCCTGTGTACTGTAGGATCACCTAGTGCAGAGAAAGCCCCCAGCTGTGGGGCTGCAGAGAACGCTGTGCAGTGGTGCTGGATCAGCTGCCTGCTATCAGCACTGGCTGAGGAGCTGCCACGTGCAGCAGGAGCCAACAGAGTCTGGGGTATGTCAGCACCCATCCTCACCCTGAGGGCTTTTCAAATGCTGAATACTCCCATCCTCCCCTCCTTTCTTTGATTTCATCCTCTGGTGTCCATCTCATCTCTGTGCTTCCCCTCAGCAGCTGTGGACTTCTCTTTTCTGGCACTGACACAACAGTGACCAGCTAGCCTCAGGTATTTGCCCTTACTAAGGCCCCAGACTAACAAGTATTTTATCCTGTCTGGGCACAAGGACCAAATATGGACTGGAGATCCTTTCCCTCAGTGAATCCTGGACCTACCTCTCTTCTCTGCAGCACCTTGTGCAATGCACTCTGTCTTCCTCCACAGACAGATCACTGTGGGGGAATGTGATGGCAGCAGAAGTCACCTGGCTTCCTCTCTTGGACTGTGACATGTAGGCAGAGAACTGTGGCAGAGTTTGCTGCTTGGGAAACTTCTCCCCATCTTCTTCAGGAAGAGGCAGAAGGCTACCAGCTTAACCATGTGGGTTAAGGCCTGCCCCAAAAGTGTGAAAGCATAATCCACAAGAGCAGGAGTTAGTATATCAAGGAGACAGCACTCTGAATACACCTTACACTGTTTCAGAAATCTGTTCTCTATCTGTTCAGGCACGGGTGGGAAGATTGTACTGTTGGATCTGGACAAGCTAGAAGCCAAGTGTTATATTAAAATCCGTGCACCACAGGAGGCTTGTGAACACAGTTCTTTTGTTGAAATATATTATATATACTATATCTGCAGATTGGGTTTAGCTTTACACCTTGATTCTTCTGGCACAGCTGTTCACATTAGGAAAGTCAAACATGATGACAGATCTGAAAGCTGGCACTGTCTGATGCAAACATGGGAAGCAGGAAGCAAGAGAAATCAAAGAAGAAAAATGTGTCTCTCCTTTAATGCACAACAGCAAACACTCCAGCCATATTCTCGCTGAAAGGAATTTGATGTCTCGGTCAGTGCTTTGCCTAATGAGCTACCAACATCAATCTGTCATCATCTGTATTATTTGAAATGGCCTCTGCTGACACAAGGTATATTCATATTCTGGCCCTCCTGGGCACTTGAGAGTTCAAGTCCTGGGCAGTTTATACCACACTGAATGATAATGAAGGGTAACAGAATAATCATTGGCTTCCTTCTCTCAAGGGGAGGCAAGAATGTTGTTGCAGGGGTCTCCCCCAACCAAGAATGGCTTTTGATTACAGAGCTGGGAATATGAGTTATTTGTTTCTCTGTGCACAAATAGTCTCCAGCAATTCTTTGCAACAGTGCTTTAGCTCTCCAAAGCACATGCAGCACATCTGTCCATCTGTCCTGGCATTTCCATGACCCTGCCCCAAGTATCTGACCCTCAGAAACTTGAAGGGCTGTATCAAAAGCCAAGAAAGAGATGAACACTGACAATAGGTAGGAATTTCAAGCAAATAAATCCCCTTCTAGTGCTTGTCTTTACCTGTTCCTGTAATACACACACAACATTACACAATCATCTTTAACATCTTCAGCTGTACGCAGAAAATGACTGTTTCTGGAAATATCTTCTGAGTGAGATTTTAGATTGTAAGGTTTCTAACCAACACCCAGCTGTTGTTTCAAAACTCAAATGTTTAACTTCCATCATTAAACAGAAGCTTCACACAAATGAAGGAAACAAATTGTCCAGAAACTTAATACAAATGACAACTACTATATTTTTATTGGTCCAAAGTTTGCAAAAGATCTTGTTTCCTTTCAGAAAGTACCTGGGAGTTGCAACACCATAATCCTAGCCAAGCCTTATGCTCCCATGTTAATGCACACTTAAAACTGCAGTTGAGCTACAGGTGAGTTACATAACAAGACCAATAACAATGTTTGACACCAGTATTACCAACCTTTCTCTTAGGAACTCAAAGGTTTCAAAATGTATGAACTAGACCTCACTTCCTCTTCTATAACAAGTAAATATTATATGTTCCCTTTTGTCAGTGAAAGGCTTTCATCCAGCTACCCCAAGGACAGTGTCATTTGCAAGACTTTGTATGAACTACAGGATGGTTTCTTTGTTCCTCAAATATCCCAAAATGAAGGCAGGAGTTAGGAAGGAGCCAGATAAGACTGTTTTCAAAGGAATGTTTCATACCAAACTGCTTTTGGTAAGTGAAGATGCTAAGACTGTTCCTAGAATGGCATTCCCAATGGTGTGCTCTTAAAGGCAGATTAAGAAAATACATGTCAAAACAGAAATGTGGTAGATAAATTCACAATTTCAGGTGGTTTTCAAACATTTTGCCTTGCGAAGTCCTAAAATTTTTCAGTGTAACTGCAGCCACCCATATAACAAAACCAGGTTTAAAAGTCATGTAACACTTTACTGCAGATAATGTGACAAGGGGCAGCTCTTCAGGCCCTGTGAGAACTCAGAGAGGTGAGGGCCTCAAGGACAAGCTCAGAAGTGGGATTCTTTCTGAAGAGAGTGCAAGAGACATATCTGTCAGTGACAAGGCTGAATGGCTCAAAGAGATGGTGATGGCAGAATGGACAAGGTGAGATCCAGGTGAAAGTTGAGCAAGAAGGTCTGGTCTTGGCCAGGGCCTTGCAGATGCAAGGAGAAAATGGAGCTTGATGTTCTTGTGAATGGGGAACCACTTGGAGAAATGGTGAAATACAGCCTTGCTTAGGGAGTAGGACCAGTGGGGGAGGAAGTCATTGTATGAAGACCATTGTATTATGAACATACTGAGCTACAGTGACAGATAAAACAGGGATTTTAGATACATTTGACAGGAAGAAAATTTTTCTGTAGACCCAGAGTAGTTATGTTAGACAAGAGGACTCAAAGAGACCCAAGATCCCCTTCAAGCGACAGAAGAACGGAAATAACTAATGGAAAAATTAGAAATTTACTGAGACTAATGATGCTCAACAGAACAGCAGAGGGGACATGCCAGGGCCAAAGGCTGAGATGCCCAGTACAGAACCTTGTAGCCTCACCAAAGCAGTTCTGTGAGTTCTCTTTGCCTGTTTTATTCATAAATCCATGAATACAAAAGGTGTGTTCTGCACTAGCCAGTTACACGTACAATTTCTAACTGGCAACATTTAACATCACTGTTTGGTTCAGAATTTTTGGGCTGAACGTAAACAAAGCTACAGCTCTCTTTCCTCTGGCATAACAAAACTTAACAAATTCACAAACATATCGGGGAAAAGCGTTGACATGCATCTCTGCACAGAAATGTGACACTGGATGTTGTTTTTAATCAGCCCATGATGCTCACATTCACATCTCCCTTTCTCTGAGATGCTAAGGAGGAGGTCACCTGGGCACTGGGCACACCTGGTGTGTCTGTTCAGAGAGCCTTGTGTTTATTGCTCTTGACAGCCTGGGCTCCCTGTCTGCTGTGAGTCCGAGGCTGTGTAAATTAAGCAAGGAAATCTGTAAGTGTAGTTACTTTGTTGTCATAAAAGTCATCCGTATTTTACGTCTAACATGCAAAATTTCAACTCCTTAAGCAGGAATGTCTATATAAATTCTTTCAAACTGCACTAACTTGGAAAGACCCACTTCCCTGTTGCAAATGTGTTATTAATATATTGCCTCCACGCTATTAAATTAAAATGTCCCCCTCATGTTTCCGATCTTACTTCCAGATTTTTAGCCATGTGGCTGGAAGGCAACAGGGATTGAATTAAATGGGTGATTTAGGGACATGTAGCAGTAAAAAAAACCCAAAACCCATAGGACTTCATCATCTGCCTCACTAAAAATAAATAACTTAAATTTTTTTAAGACTCTCTTGCTTGTCAGAATTATGTAAATCTCACTGGGATATCGATTGAGTTCGTCATGCCCCTGAAGGAGTGCTCCAAGGTGAGAAAGGATATCAGTTTGCCATCCTCTCACCTGCCATTCCCTAGCCTTGCCTGGAATAGTGGCCCCTCCTGTCACTCATGCCAATGAGCCTCCACATGGAAACACAGGCACTGTTTTCAAAACAGTAGAGATACAAATAAGTAGAGAACAATTTCGTGTTCTCAGGCTGCCACAGCAGAAGAATGGATGTGCAGTTTTTTCTACAAAACTCAGTGGAAAAAGCACTTACCTACCGTGCCAAGACTGAACTTTGTTTCTCACATCAAAAATATGTCATTGCAGCTGAGCATGTGGGAATCCAGAGAGCACAGCAGGCTTCCCTAACACTTGCTACTAAATCTCAGGATTTAACTCAGCAAGGGAAGATAACATGTGGAGTTATCACGTGGAGTTCTCCACCAAAGAGACTAACAGCGCCATAGAACATGACAGCACCCAGACAAATTGTGCACTTACATCTTTAAAGATTCCTGTAAGTGGAAGGAATTAATGTGGCATGTTTCAATTTGTGTTTTTAAACTGGAGCCATGTGTCTGTGGGTACCCTGGTAATGCCAGGACAGTCACTGGCTCTCCCAGGGAGTGGAGCTGAAATTCCCTTGCTGTTCATGGAGATGAGGAGAGGTCAGTGTGACTGCAGGGCGTTTGTTTGCTCAGTGTGAAATACCTCATTTCTGCTTCTGATCCGCTGTTTGCTCCCGCAGTTCAGCCCTGCAGTCTCTTCCCAGGTATCCTGCTCTGTTTGTTCTAGGTTCTGGTATGAAGCAATGGTCAGGGGAACACCCATATGAGTTGGAAGAACAAACTAAAGCATAAGAACATAAAGCCAAAACCCCCCAAATCCTTCCGCAGCTGCTAATCTCCGATTTCACAGTTGCCACCTATCCATCTCCAGCACAGCTTTCCCACACCCATCAAATTGCACAGGAACAATCCTGAGAGAGCCATGACATCCCTGCAGGGCTGAAGCAAAAATATCCCACTGTTTAGAGTTGCATGGCAACATAAATAACTTTGACCTCGATAAAAGGGTGAAGAAGTATAACAAATTCAGGAAGGGGGGGTCTCCCATACCAGGTCAGTGTAACACGGGGTAAGTCAGTCAGGGGATTGAAAACCCTCAACTCATAAAACTGCTCTTGTTACTGATTGCAACATCAAAACTCAGAGCAGGGAAAATGCGGAAATGGGGAGGAAAATTTAAATCAATCAAAAACTTCACTAAGACAAAACATCTTATATAATCTTCCCACTGGGAAGAGAAGGAGAATAGACTTTCATGTAACAAGTGCTAGTTTTGTCAGTTGATGTACTTCTGGAAGGCACTCAAGTATTTCAGTGGCATAGACAATAGAAGAGCAAAACAGAACAAGAGAGAACAGAACAGAAATAGGCTTGGTTGGCTTTGTCTGGGAGAGCTGGTCAAAAATTAAAATTTCCATTTCAGTAAAAATTTCAAAATTCTTGACAACTTTTTATGCTCTTTCAAAGGAAAAGAAAAATAAAAGCAGTACAGTTTTTTTAAAAAAAAAAAACTCTAACCAGTGAAAAATGTCTCTGAAATAATAAATACTAAATTTGGAAGACCAAATTTCAACCCTGTCAATCTTTCTACATTTCTGATAAATCCATGAAATAGTCTTATCTAAGGTTTTACTGACTGGCATCTGGTTTTCCTGACTCTTGGATTCCTCTAATGTTTCGAATACAGCTTCTACCCAGTGACACCAAAGATTTTTACAAAATTCATTGAGTTATTTCAGATCACAGAATTAAAAGAGAAAATAGTTATTTTCATCCTACAATTAAAAGAAAATAAAGATTAACAGATTAAGATCAGCAAAGCTGACGGAAAAGAAATCTCTAGCTGGACACCCAGGACTAGAGGCTCCCAAATTAGATGCCATGTCTGCACACTTTATATCTCACAGTAAGAAATTTCTCAACTGCAAATAGCACAGCAAACTAGGGCACATGGTCAGCCTTCCTTCTCTTAAAGATTATAATATTTAATAAAAATAAATTAATTTACATATAATATTCTACTATTACAATCTGGTAAAACTGTTACAGTTTTTCTTCAGCCTGATATTCCTGTTATAGGGACAATGGGGAACTTGGACTGAAGTGATTCTGAGCCAATTTACATCTGCTGAAGATGTGCCCATGTAGTGGAAAGGGGCCAATAAAACTATGCAAATCAATTAGTCTAATTTGTCTTGAGGTTTTCCTCAGACCTCCGTGGGCTTTCACACACTTTATTTTTAAATGATGATTATACTGTCATTTAAGGGAGCAATATGCTTCCTTGACAAGAGGGTGACTTTACCTTTCTGACATTTTCCCTGCAGACATTTTCTTGCCTTCGCGTGCAGGTTTCTGAGTAGGTGATGGCTGTATGGAAGACAGCCCCAATGTTCCAATATCTTGTGAACTCGATGATCCAAAAGTAATGTACTTAATCAAGTGTAAAGCAAAAGGTGATTAAGTTTTGCAGTACTGTACAATGCCTGACTGCTCAGAAATGCATCTTTTGATGTGGTGCAGAGAATTGGACCAGTTCTGTCTGCTTTACCAAAAATGAAGTTTTAGTAATCTGAAAAGAGAGCCTCCAAAATCCCCACAAGTGTTTAACTTTGATGTGAAGCTTTAAAAAGATATTTATCTGGCTGCTTGGTTAATTTGCTTGAATTTTAAGTGCAGGAAGGTGTCAATTTGACATCTAGGGAAGTGATTCTTTGCTTTTTTTCCAAATGAGGTTGAGCAGGGGCAGCAGGTTTCCAATCATCACTAGTTGTTCCAAGCATCCAATCAAAATAAAGAGAGAAAGCAAAAAAGAAAACCATCTACTCACCTTTCCATTGTGGTTTATATGAATTATTAAGAACTGAGATTCAGTGGAGCCTCAATTTTTGAGCATAGAATCAATACTATATTTTATATACCAGGGCAGTAAACCCAGCTTGCTCTGCTTCCATCGCAGTGAAGCCTTGTCAAGTCCCTCAGGCAACCTAATTCACCAGGGCCAAAGTCTCACACCACTGATGTGAAAGTGGATTGAGGTGGATTGAAAACTGGCTGGGCAGCTGGGCCTGGAGGTGCTGATCGTGGCCCAAAGTCGAGATGGAGACCAGTAAGTGTTGCATCCCACAATGTGGAGTTAGGGATGCCTTGGAAGGCCACAACTTAGAAACTGCTTTTCTGATAGTTAGTCATGTATAACAACATTGAGTTACTCCCCAAATTCCTTTCTACATTTAGAAAGCTCCCCCGTCCTGTTAACCCCATCGGCTTTTATTGATGTAGGTTCTTCCCTCTGGTCCCCAGTTGGCTGCTTTCATGTCAACCCTGCCTCTACCCTCCCTTTTACCTTGAGTTGTAAAAAGCCCCTGGTCCCCCCGGAGAGTCGGTTTTTGTCCCTGGACCCTTCATGGAATAAATCCTTGGAACCCACACAGAAACCCTCCTGCTTTCGCATGGATTTATTTCTTTTAGATCTGGTATCGGGAGGTAACCTGAGCTATCTCAACCTTCCTGAAGGCACTCCCCGGGAAGGCAGTAGCCAGACCTCGCGGTACCGCAAGTAAGCAGCAGGGCACCACAGGGGACAATCCTGGGCTCTAGTCCTGTTTGACACCATCAGTGATCTGGATAGGAGCAAAACTGGGAGGAGTGACTGATGTGCTACAGGGTCATGCTGTCAGTGAGAGGGACCATGGCAGGCTGCAGAACTGGCCACCAGGAACCTCATGAAGTTCAGCAAGAAGCCTGAAATCCTGCCCCTGGGGGAGCACATGTAGGACAATGTGCTGCAAAGCACCACCTAGCTGGAAAGCAGCTTGGCAGAAAAGGACCTGGGGGTCCTGGCAGGCACCAAGCTGAGCCAGGGATGTTCCCTTGCTGCACAGAGGCTTAACAGAACCCTGAGCTGCACTGGGCAAAGCAGTGCCAGCAGCTTTAGGGCTGTGATCCTTCCCCTGTATTCAGCACTGGTGAGATCACACCTGGCTTCTGTGCCCAGTTCTGGGCTCCTCAATACAGGAGGGACAGGGACATACTGGAGACAGTGTGGCAAAGGCCACAGAGGTAATTAAAGTACTCTTTAATTCCATGTGAGCATCTCCTATGAGGTAAGGCTGAGAGAGCTGGGACTACCTAGCACAGAGAAGAGAAGGCTTTGAAGGGCTTAATGGATATAAATACCAGAAGGAAGGGTGGAGAAAAACTCTTGTCAGTGGTATCCTGTGACAGGACCAGGGGCAATGAGCACAGGCTGAAACAGAAGGTTCTGTCTGAACATCAGGAAACAGACCTTACTATGAGGGTGACCAAGCATGGGCACAGGTTGCCCAGAGAGGTTATGGAGTCTGCTTTCTTGGAGATAATCAAAAGCCACCTGGACATGGTTCTAAGTGACGGTTTCAAGGTGGCCCTCCCTACTTGTGCAGTGGGATTGGACAAGGTGACCCCTCGATGTCCTTTTTAAAGTCAACCATTCTGTGATTCTGTGAAAGACTTGCTCACTTCAGTGGGGTTGAGATGTCACCTTCTGTGCAGGAGCCCTTGGGATTCAGCTCACTTTCTTGTGCTGTAAGAACTATTTGCAGCCACTACTGCTAATACAGGACAGTGTGTTACTGTCTCAGGCATGAAAGAGAGAGAATAGATCTGCCCTGAGTTCAGTGGGGAGTTATCTCTGCCATTATTGCCTCTTGAGTGAGGGTGCTGTAAAAAGGACAGTCGTGGTGGGCCACAGTCCTGCAGGGAACTGACACCAGCAATCCCATTTTCAGAGGGAATAATCAGGCAGATGTGTGTCAGTCTGTACCTAAAAGGTGAAAGGCTCCTTTGTCATATTACCTGTACCCAAACGACCTCATTGTATTTTTAAACTCCTTTCCCAAACATGAAAAACCAAACACAAATTTCCTCACACATATCACAAGTGACCCCAAACCTGCTAAGTGCCAACATTCCATGTTGCACAGAGCACTAATAATCATGTGGGCACACTTCTGATCCTCTGTTTGCCCACACAGAAAGTTCACACAGTCACCAAGAGGGGAAGGGCTTGAGTAAGCCTATTGAGAACTAAGGAGAGGTACAGCAGGCTTCAAAGTATTTCTTTTTTGTCCTGCTTGGTAAATGGAATACGGAATGTGACTGACAATGAAGAGGGAAGAAAGAAGATAATAAATCCTGTTTGCTATTTAAGGTTTTAAGTTGTTCTTTGAAACTGGAACCTGAAGTTGACTGAACTGGGTTATAAATTACATTTAGGAATATGCAGAGCTTGACAGCAGAAATGTTATACATCCTACAGTATTTGCAATGCTGAAGTAGAAAAGATGTAACCTAAGAAATTGAGTAATGACCACACAAAATTTATAAATAATATTTTAAGTCCTTCACTGGGATAATTATATGTCACTCAGGTGAAAAAAAATTTCAATCTGCATCTGGTGGAAGTTCACCTCATTGTTTCAGACCAAAAAAAGGTAAGGGGAATTAAAATATTTACAGGTTAGAAACTGAACTGTGCATTAACAGTAAAGAGTAAAATGCAATCTTTCTAAATAAATTTGCTGTGACTCAAAAGATGCCCACAAGGAACACTTAAAGTGTGTTTTTGGGACACCAAACCTTCATTCTTTAATTGTTGCTGGCCAAAATCAGGAAAACAAATGATCATCCAAAAAAACCCTGCTTCAAGTCACAGAGAAGAAACAAATCGTGCTCAGACCAATTTTTTAATGTGTGTGAGAGAGAAAAAGCCTTTCTTTTCCCCACAAATCTCTTCAATTTGCAAATCCTAGCATCCAAAACACACTTCATGCCACACAACTGAAGCAATAATCCAATCTTTTTAGACTCTTCCCATTCTCCTTCTTTATCATGTAATCTGTCCAACAGAACCATTTCTATTTATAGTGTTTCCTGTATTCACAGATTCTAGGAGAGAGAGGCATGACTCAAGACTGCTTCTTTTCCCAAAACTTTTAGCCTCTCTCACAACATCTTGTAAGATGAGGAGAAATACTTATTATCTAAAGTAAAAAAACTCCAACTTCTAACTATGCCAGAGTCCTTCTATTCATCTCAAATCTGCAGCTAGTTCCTCAATTCTAAAAATGACAACAGAGATTCAGTCATGTTAAAGCCAAAAGGGACCTTTACTGTTCTGCAGCCTGATCACTGCCCCAGCATGGATGGTAGAAACCTGCTCTGAAACCCCTGCAGGAAAACCATTTCTATTGGTGGAGCCAGACTGTCCAGCTAGAAGCTATCTAGCCAAAGTCATCTCACCTTAAATTAAAGATTGGAAATGCTGGACACATCATAGATGCTTTATTCTGCTACATAGAATATTTTCTATCCCGTTACTCTTCTTTAAATATGTACACTGAGAAAGTAAATATAAGATTGGATCCAGCATTCCTAAGCATTTAAGCAGCTAATTTTCCTCTATATCCTCCTTAAAACACTTTGTGCTCTTTAGGATCTTCTGCCAAATCCTCAAATCTGTACAACATATTCCAGAAACATTCCTACAAGATGCCTGCTTAGCAAAATAAAACTCCAAGAACTTTTGGACATATTCAGATTATTCACAGAAAGAAAGAGCTGATGCAAAGGATTTAGGAACTATGTCTCATTTCCTATTCCAAATAAATTCAGTAGCAAAAGTTGCTATTCAATTACATTTGCTGTTGAATGTGATCCTTAGAACTACTTAAAATTCCATTTTCTAAATTATCATGCTACTGATCTCACAATTTAGATTGGTGTCTGGTGAGATTTGGGCCCCAACAGAATGTGTCCTGTTTACAAGAAAGCTTAATTAGCACTAGCATCTCTACACATTTAACAGAAGGGATCACATTCCTCTTACATGGACAGTATTTGGTTGGTAGAAGTGTCTAAAAATTGTGTTACATTTTTGCTGACGCTTTCTTCTTGAGCTGCTTTAGCAGACTTCGCAATATCCTACCTGATAAAATTTACTTTGGCCAAAATTAATCAGTCAGCTTGATGTCCTAACATTTACTTTTCTCTTTTGTTGTTTGCAATGCCTCATGGAACTGGGACAAATATCAGGCGTGTGCTCATGTAAATCTGAGGTATGTACTATATAAATGAGGCCCCAGATCTCGCTACCTAGCTACCATCTGAGCTGTATTCTTAGATCTTTATTTCTGAAAGGGATCAGTTTTCCTCAGGTGCCATGAAGGCCCTAGTAGCTTTAATACTGCTTGTTCAGCTTCCAATTCACAAAGCTGTACCAGCAGCTCCCCCTGCTCCCTTGGGCTGTGATGACCCAGAATCTGAAGCAGCAGCTGAAGCTGCTGTGAATTATATTAATGGCCAGAGTCATCATGGATTCAAGTTTACCTTAAACAGAGTCAAGGAGGTCCGCGTGGTGCCCCAGGTGAGTGAGGAGCCGGCGGGCAGAACGCCGCGTTCGCTGGGGATGCTTGGAAATCACCAGGGCCTGCAAGGGCTGGATCCTCACATGGGGAAATCAGCATGGCTCTGTTGATTTAAAGGGGGCAAGGACACCTGGTAGCAGTGGAGAATCCAGGTCACTGGAATGTATCTCTCAAAGAACAGAACAGAGGGGGAGAGAGAAATGTTCAGATGTTTTTGTACGATGCTAGAAAGGGCTCGGTTTACAAACGCAGCACGTTTGTTGGGCAGATCGTTCCAAGTGCTGATTCGTAAGCCCAGTAGCTAATCTGGAGAAAAACTGAGGATAATCTTGGAGATGTAGGTAATTACTTTTTGGTTAAATGCATACCTATCAAAACTCCATGCAATTTGTGATTTTGTAGTACGCATTAATTTTACCTAATGTCTATTGAGCTGCCAAAGGGTCTAAATGGAAATAATAGTGGCTTCTTTTCCTTAAGCTCTATTGCCATCATTGTAGGCATCTAGAAAGGCCATAGAAAATGTCATGAATACAATGTATGTGCCAATTCAGAACCTTTGATTCTCTTAAAACATGGAAAATAGTCCCAAACATTGACATGAGTGAAACTCCATGGCTGTTTTCTACTTGTTATGAAAGAGAAGATGCCAAAAGATATGTTTAGAAAAGTCTACAACAGACATAAATGAGATTAGAAGTGTGTCCAGAGTTACCCACACAAAAACACTGGTGACACTGCTTTGCTCATATTAATGCTTTTACACTAAAATGACCTAATTGGTTTAAATGGAATCACTCATGACTCGAACATCAGAATCAGTCTTGGACCTAGGGAACCCTAGGAACTGTGTCCTATGTTACAGATGCAAAGGAACTGGTGCAATTCAGTGTAATTCCAATGGACTAAACAAGACAGGTCAATGTTTGCTGGTGTGTGTTTGGTATCTGGTTATAGAAATATGAAGTTTTTCATCAAAAAGAAAGCTGTTGATATTTTAAAACTACCCAACAAAACAAAATCAAGTTAACTTAAGAGAACTGATGCACTACATAAAACCTTGACTTTCCAAAATTTATAAGCCTGTTCCTTACTAGCTGGAATAAAATCAGTGTGATTATCTTGACTTACTCCAGATTTAGAGAGTCCTGGTTTTTTTATGAAGTTAAAAGTAAGGACCTTTTCAGTAACTCTGGTGTATACCTGGAGCTACCCATGGTAGTCAGCAACAGAGACCCCAGCGCAGCCCCAGGGAAGGGAAGGAATCTGGTGATGTTTTGTGAAGAAATTACGTCAATTCCAATGGTTTGTTTTTTTCCTTTCAGGGACCAAATAGTAATATCATATTTCTGGAACTTGACTTACTGGAGACCAAGTGCCCTATTCTCAGCCCTACACCTCTTGCAAATTGCACAGTGAGGAGCTTTGCAGAACATGTGAGTACCTGAACGCTCCCAGCTGGGTCCAAAGGTGCATGTTCAATATGTTGATACCAGAGGCCAGGCTATCACCAGATTCCCAAGCAAATGTCATATCCCTGTAACAGCCTATAACCACCCAACCCCTTGTAACGTCCTTGCTGACCTCACTGCCTTCCTGTCATGAAGGACTTCACTCCTGGATTTCTTTCATGTCCTGTTATCTGAAGAGGACAGATCTCTGCCAACATAACATCCCATATACAGTCCATGAATGCCATGGGGCCTTCTTTAGGGGCTCCAGATACAGTCCCTTTGCTCAGCCCACATGTCACTGCCTCATTGCAAACCACAGACAGGACAGGCTGTCAATCTGTGCAAAAATACCCTTCCCTTGGCTACATGTGGGTTGTTACCTGGTGCAGTTCCACCAAGCCATCCCTTCCTAGTTACAACTGCAGATGAGCTATTCCCTTCAGATAGGGCTCTGCCTTTGAAGTAATGCTCAGCTGGAACTTACTGGCCTCAGATATTTTGTTCTTATGCAAGTGTGATCCAGCTGTGAGACGCTTTCCCTGACCAAAGCAGTGAAAATGTTCTCTGAGCCTGCTGCTTCTAGAATGGGGCCCAATTCACAGAGCTCACTAAATATGAATCATGATCTACCCCTGTATTCATCAGGGCTCAGATTCTATTTTCCATCGGGAGGGAGGTAACTCTAACTGTTCCCTCTTCCCAGTGACTCTGGCTTTGCCTTTGACATCTCCTCCCTGCTGGATCATGTTGCTCACACAAGGCAGCACACTCTGCTGTTACCATGGCCACTGACCAGCTGAGATTAGTGAGAATGTTATCAAACAGCTCTGTGGAAGGTCTTAATTCATAAGTATTCATATTCTTTGCTCTAAATGAGAGAGGAACCTGTACTAAATGTCCACAATCTTGCTACCCTGGTTCTTTTGATACTTTTGAGATCCAGATTTGGATCCAGATTTTGTAGCTCTGATCTGCCTTTTACAAAAACACAGACATCAGGACATGCCTAGCAGTGCCTTTGCCATCAGACTGATGTTGCCAGGAATGGTCAGACAGGATCTGTTCTTTTGAATTTAGTGGCCCTTTATCAGAAAATCCAATTTATCTGAACAATGTAACCCTTTGATTTTTGTCCCTCTTTCTAGGCAGTTGAGGGTGACTGTGATGTTAAACTGCAGAAGGTGGATGGGATATTTTCTGTACTTGCTAGCAAATGCGACTCACATGCAGGTAAGGGCTTTGTTCTGTAGGTTTGAATCCAGAGGCTAGAGTATTTTTATAGCAGTGGTTACAGTTCAGTAGCTTTTCTGATTCTAAACTGCTGGGTATAAATATGGCATAAAGAACAACAGTTAATGGGTTTTCTAAATCCAGCCCCCTTTTCTGATTTTATTCCCTTACAAACCCACTGTTTCTCTTTGCTCCTCTTTACTGTGACAACTAAGATACTGTAAGACTAACTGGGGAGCAAGTCCCAGATTTGAGTCTTTTCAGTCAGCAGTTTAACCTTAAGAATTTGATTCCTTGTTGGTCTGAGTTTACTTGCGTTTGTTGGTCATCAGAGTCCCATTGGCAGATGCAGCTTCTTCACTAAATCCAGCATTTTCAATACTGTCATGGGAAAGCAGAATGTCTATTCTGCCTGCTCAGTGTGAGATCTCTTTGCTCTGTACGAGATGTATTCAGTACTACTTTCAAAACTGATGACTGAAATAATACACACAAACACAACTCCAGTAAGTTAAAATACCTTCATTTTCCTACCATTCCTTGTGTGAGCTGAAGCACCTTTCCACTGGTGTCATAGAGAGGTTTCCAGAAATAAAATCTGAGTAAGAACATATAAAATGTGCTACTGAAGTCCACAGCACTTTTCCTCGCAGGAAGATTTGAATGGCCAAGTCGTGTGACACACTGCCATCTATAGCCTGCACTGGAAAAATTCCTGCCACTTTAATTTGGGACCGGCTTTTAAACAGTGCTTTGTGTTACTGAATACGTCTATAATGCCTTTCTAAACAATTTACAATCTGATCAAAACATGATCTATTCCTCGTGCAGACTCCAAAGAAGACGTTCGCAAAGTCTGCCCTGACTGTCCGCTGCTGGCAAAAATGAACGACACAGAGGTGTTAGAAACGGTGTCAGCTGCACTCAACGACTACAACAGCAAAACCACTGGTCCTTACCTCAGACTCCTCGAGATAGGAAGAGCCAAAATACAGGTAATTTCTAGAGCTATGTCTAGCCTTTCATGTAAACATAATATTTCATCTGCAGTAATTGTGCACTGCTACCTAGTTATGTTTGCAAACAGACACAATTTCCTTGCTCTAATTCGTCCTCCTGATTTGCTTTTAATTTCCCAGCTATTATGTGTCATTTTAGCCACAGGATTCCCTTTCACTCCAGTGGGAGATGAAGCCACAACATTTGCCTTTTATCTTTCCACAGCAGCTCTGCAGTTTCCAAGTGCAAAGTCAGTTAAACAATTTTCCTGTTTTATCAGTATCACCCAGCGCATGTTGTTGTTACTGAGTTTGCTGTGGGTGCCACGAACTGCTCTGCAGAAGAAGCTAAAGCCCATGTGGAGGATTGTCAGCTGCTGCCCGAGGATCAGTCTGTGAGTATGGCAGCACATCAGCCCCAATCTCCCCAGCTCTGAGGTAGAAAAGCAGCATCATGCTGGGATGTGCTTGCACTAGAGCAGGAATAGACCCCTGTGGGGATCAAAGTGCAAGAGATGTGTAGCATCGTGATATGTTTTTCAATATACCATTCTTAAAGCTATATCACACCTTTCTCTTTTCTCTGAGCTATCTAGACTGAATTCTAATGGATTTGAATACATTTGCAAAAGGCTTGAGGATCAGAGACAGAATATTTTTAACCAACGGAATATATATTATTGTTTATTCTTAAAATGAGTGCCTGAGAAAATCTGGCTCTTTGTACTGGACAGTACACAGTCGTATTAAAAAAAATAAAAGCAGACTGTTTCCCCCTCCTACAATTCCAGTGCACTCAGTTCTGATATATATGCTCTTGAGAATTATACTGTATACTTTACCATGCTAAAATTCTTCTGTTTCTTATGAAACTGAGTCCTAAGCAGTTTTAGGGGGTGGGAGCTCTTTACCTAGATTTTTATATATTCTTTCCCTCCCTCATATCCAGACATACAAAGGATCTTACTATAGAAGAACACAGGAATTTCCCTTATTTCCTGCTTATGCATTTAAAGAGCTTGGCTTTTGAGCCCAGCAGGCTAAAAAGCAAGCACTTTACTGCTCAGATAAAACATGAGAACAAGTAGCCATTTCTAAATGTGCTGAAATTAAAAATTCTAATGCAACCTCCCTCTATTTTCTAACTATTTTCTCTTGACTATGTTCTGCTTTGCCAGAATTTTGGTTTCTGCACAGGAGTGATGGTAAAACGTCCCTCACAAGACCTTCAGGTGGACTGCCAGTTGTACGGACATCAGGTACCAGCTCCAGATATTCCCTTGCTTTCCTGGCTATTCTAGCTACTGGTACTGTTGCAACCCATCATCTTGAGTTTACTTCTTTCACTGTAGATGCATTAGCCACCTGTGATAACTTAACTTTGTATCCTAAAAGTCAAGGTAAGGTAGCTCCCGATTATCCTGTGGATTTCTGAGCTGGGAATTAAGTCATGTCTGCCATCCATGCCTGACACAATTTGCCCTCTTGACCATCTGGAAGATTCACATTTCTAGCAGGGCAAAGGGAACCAAACTCTGCTAAGCTAAAGGGATGGGGCAGATAAATGTAAATCAGAAATCAGCATTGTGAGGCTGGAGGCTTTTAGTCCTTAGACATGACTGAATTCAGGGACCTTGTCCTGCGCTGCTGTAGCAAGGGGAGGGAAACATGCACTTGACCTGAGTACTCTCCAGGTATTTTAGCTATGTTTGATCTCAGGAGGACTAGGTGGTGGTCAAATACTTGCTATGGACAACAGCTCTTGGTAACTCAACAGTAATTAGCTGTCTAAGAGGTAAATGAAAATGAGACAGCTGGTCTTGAATGTTTCACTAGCCGTGCAGGTGGCCCTGAAAGATCATATAGCACAGAATTTGGTCCTAATGATTCACTGGCTGTAAAAAATATGTTCCTCAGTTCCTGTGTGTGTGTTCCAATGCAAATCAGACTTCTGTGATAGGAACATTTGAACCTGGGTTGCAGGCCTGTAGCTAGTTAGGAGCAGGTACCTAGTAAGGCATCACCAGCCCCAGATCACTGCAAACCAACATGACCTGTTTTTCCTTTCCAGCCTGGAGTTACCTACGCCCATCCAGGTCAAGACACATCAGCAGGACTGGCGCCCAGTGCTGTGGGCATCACAAACCATAATCTTGGGCTTTTCCACAACAGCCCTGTTGCATCTGAATCCAGCTCTTCAGAAATTTTGCGTTCCATGCTCTCAGCAAAATCAGTAACAAAGAGAGCAGTTGCAGAGGTTGCTCAGCATGACAAAATACCTCGCCCAGTTGGCTTTGTGCCTCCTCCTCCTCCTCCCTGCCCTGGGAAGATTCGCCATTTCGATATCTAGGCTGTGTTTCAGACATGCAATGCAGCCAAACTGAGGGATCAGTGCAGCAGTAGCAGCAACACACAGACCACAACATCAGCTACAAATAGGTGAGAGCACTTGACTCTGAGCCTGAATGAATTTTACCCTCCAGAAGCAGAGCCATGGCCAGAGACTTGCAAAGGTCTGCTCCAAAATATAGATGATTACAAGATATAGCAGTAGCTTACTTTGCATACAGGGATTCTCTAGTTAAAATACAGAAAATATTGTTTCAGTGAAACTGTTGTAAGCGCTATACAACAGTTGTAGCTTTGTGATAGAAACACTACCTGAAAGGTTAGTTCACAATAAAATGTTCAAAGCTTTGCTACCTTCTATCTGTATATATTTTCATTTAGTTGTCAAGTATCTCCTTCACAGCATTATGAGTCATATTCTGGGCTTGATTTCAAAAACATTAAGCTCCTGCACTTCTCATCAGCTTCACTGGGATGTGTGGGTGCTGAGCACTGCGGAAAATCAGGTCAGTCCTCCCTTTTGATCACACACCAATAACACTAAAGAAATGGCAGGAAAAAATGTACTTTTCCCTTCCACCTATAATATTTCCTACCACGTACCTACTTTTGATCACACAGGTCCACCAGAAGTACCTCAAAACTTTTGGACACGGCACAAGAGCGTCCATGTCTATGAAAAGAACAGAGAGTCAGGACACACTCATTGTTGGCAGGCTGAAAGCATGAAACCCTGCAGCCAAATACATGTGTATTGTCTGTCTTCCAGCAGACACACAGGTGCAGTACAATCATGGGGTCCTGCAAGGTCGGTGTGCATATGAGGAAATGCCAATTCAAGGGAATAAAAAATATATGACTGGCATGTATCTCATAAAACAGGACCCTGACAGTGATGGCAATTTACCATTGTCCTAGCAGTCAAATCTTCCCTGAATTTCTGGCACATGTTAGAGGCAGAATCTATTCTAGGTAGAGAATTAATAAGGGGCTGGGGCCAGAAGGATCTTTACTGCCAGCCAGACTGGAATTCTGCAGGCCCTGGGGAGTAGTCTCAAAGACAGTCATGAATGTTTAACCAGGAACAGCACTTGCTACAAGATAATTATAATGCAGGCAGCAAAAAATTGCAGAACACATGTCATTTCTGAACCCTTTCAAATAACCTGTCCTGCTCTCCTAGTTACAACCATCCAGTACTCAGTAAGCAACATAACTAACACTTGCTCTTGGTAGTAGTGCAACAGCTCACAATACAGAGAGGTTCTGCTCTGCTGTGTCAATGGGGAAGGGAAAAGTCATTGGCACTTGCACCAGTGGTCCAGCTGGGTGTGTAAAGAAAAGGAAAATCAGGCCAGACTCTATAAACCACAGTCTAATGTGATGGCAGCACACTGAGGGCAAGCTCTGCCTGTGAAGATAGCTGCTCTCATGTTTCAAGCAAATACTGAGTTTTGCAGGAGTTGTGTTGTGGGCAGTTGCACCAGCCACAGCCAGTCAGTGTCTCAAGGAGTTTTTGCTGCTCGGTAAAGTCGTGACTCCAGTATATCCTGCATGCAGCCATTCCTTCAAAAGGTGCTAGTTTTAAGCTGTAGAAATCTCTTAATGCAGTAAGATAGGAGGTCTTCCCATCTCACTGCGTGAGACACAGCACAGGATTTAATGAAATGGCAACTATTCTGTTTTGCATCACTGTGACATCAGATACATGAGACTTTTCAAAACTAGGAATCACCATTACTAACAGATAGAAATTGTCTTCTGTATAATGAAATAGGAACTAATTTATAGAAGAGAGAGTGTTTTCCAGGCTTAGAAAATTTTCTGATGGCAGAAACAATGTTTATAGAAGGGATCCCTACCCCTGGGGATCCCTGAAATCCAGAAATGCTGCATTTTCTTGTTGCCTTTTCAAACCACACAAAGCAAATTTATGTAGCAGAAACATCTGCAGGCTCCATACTTCACAGATGTTCTCCTATACCTGGTGAAACCACTCCCTTGTTTTCTAAAACAAGAAGAAAAAAAATTTTCTCTCTGCATTCCACTATGGCGGCAGTGGAAACTACACTTCATCTTCTTTCTCCTTAGCACTTGTCCTCTTAAGGACACACCATGCCCCCTTACAGATCTGTTTTCCATGACTGCTTTGAAGCAATCACTTTGTCTCCCACCACTGTAGCCCTATTTTCATGCTCCTGGGCCTCAGTAACAGATTTAATAGTAACTCAGTATTTAACTCAGTATTTAACAATTGATTCTCTGGGCAATGAGACATATGAAACGGTGGTAGATGAAATACAAATGCCTCCTCCGTTGAAATGCAGCATGAAGGGTTTTGCCAGGTCTGCACTGCTGGCTGACAATGTTTTTCAGCTTTTTCAGACCCTGTTTTGCAAAAGCCCATGTACTTCATGTGCTGCTTTGGCTGGACATGCTCAGAATTCCCAGCTGTGTCCATGTTTTGAGGTCAGCTACTTCAACAGAGAAATTTTTCCTTTCCAGGCAGAGGAAGAGTACAAAGAACAGAGTCAAGGATATAACAATCCCCTATTATAAGAAGCACTGCCACAGCCAGTACTAACTGGCACCCCTCTCCAGAAATGCCATGCGCTGTAAGGACAGAGAAAATGAGTTATTATCCTGTAGCCGCAGGGGAAGCATCCCCAGGCACAAGGAACAATGTGAGCGAGTCTGCATTGCTGCTTCTGTGGTTCCTGTGCTATGGCTACAGCAGAGTTTCTCAACATTCACCCCAGGTATCCCATCCTCTGGGATACAGCCTGGGATACAGTCTGTGCATTATTCCCCACCCAACACGTGGCTCATTCTAGCAGCCATGTGCCCCTTCTGTCCTGCTACTGGAGTTTTGCACCTCTGCCACCAAACAAAGTCTTCTCAGAAGAGTTTCAGCTCCAGTGCTGTTGCAGGTCTTCTGGCTGAAGACTATCTATAAGACTACTTCTGGCTGAAGCATCTATAATTCCAGCTTTCTATGGACATTCCCTGGGACACATTCTGCTGTCTCCCAGATGCTTTAAACACTTCTGAGCTAAGATTCTTTACACAGCCAGTAAAAAACGTGACAATATAGAAATCTTTAACTACTCCAAACATCACAGTAGTATTGAAGAGACAATTATGCCCTTCACTTGAACTTTTTCTTCCTCATTCAATAGAACTTTCAAACCTAAAGGTACTTGGTGTCCTCCAGCAGAAAGCTGCAATCACAGAGTCCTATGACAAAAATAAGAGCCAGGGACATGGTAACCCAGCTTCTGGTATCCTTCAAAGTGAAAGGCTGCAGAATTGTCCTGTAGCAGAAAACCAGTGACATTCACTGGGGTCCTCCCCAAGTAATGGTCACTGTCACTTCTCCAGATCTTCAAGACAGAAGCTACTTGTAAAGTTATTCCCCTTGTCTCCGGCATGGAGCTCCTGACAGGTTACTCACAAGGCACACTGCTGTCATTTCAAACTAAAGTTTCTCTGGGAGGAATTTTCCATGATCCTTGAGAGGATGTCTCCAGGGCTAAGGGGTAGCATTCAACTGTAGGTATCCAGATGAATAGAAATGCTCACAGAATGAATCCAAACTTTCTATCACAACCAAACTAACTGCATCTAATAGAGTCAATACATTTGTTTAAAACTGTCATTTAAAAAGTGCAAAGTCAGTCAACCTTGTGGCATTTATCCATTTTGTGTTCAAATTAGAGACCTTTGTTTTATTTGGCAGAAGAACTGGATCACTGACAGAACAGAATTGGAGCCAGACCTGTTCTGCACATAAATTTATTCAAGCAAATCTGGTTTCTTAAGGAAGCAGTTTTGTGTGTGTATTCTTATCCCATGCCATGAGGTCAAAATTGCATTATCTGCCCAGTGAAGCGCAAATTAGAGATGGAAAGACAGGAGGAAAAAGTGCTCTCTGGTCTCAGAGGGGGCAGCAACACTTCTGTAATACCTTGTAATCATTGACGTAGTGTTTACTGTTGCAGCTGTAGGTTTAAAGGTGATGGTCAGTATGCAATAAAAAGGGGGCACAAGTTTATAAAGAGACACGGCTCCACTATAGAAGTCTGTGATCTCACTCAGGTCTCAGCCCCCCCATCCTGACTGACCACCCTGATCTGCAGCACTGTCTCTCTAAGCAGAATGGTTTGGCTCGCTGGGATGCTCTTTGGCATCCAGGTGCTTTGCTCCTGCACTGCTGCCCCTCCGGGCCGAGGGGCAGGGGCTGCCCTGCTGTCCCCCCGCTGCGATGACGCTGCGGTGGAGGAGGCTGCAGACCTGGCGCTCCGCCAGATCAACGCCGACCGAGACGAGGGCTACGTCCTCAGCCTCTACAGGATTGCCAGCGCACGAGAACAGCCGCAGGTAAGGCACCCTCTTGCCCAATGTACGTTCCTCCCTGTGACTGCTTCTTGGAAATAGCTATTTGAATGAAGAAGTATTTCCAAAGGCAAATGTAAAGCTCTATTCACAGGACTCCAGAGGCCATGTCAACTTTATGCACAGACTAGAAACAATTTCATCACACTGTGGGCAATTAGAGAGCAAATCTCAGTCATGACTCTCTGCTGCAGGCCCTTGGAATAGCTCCAGGTATCAGTTCAAATTTGATATGAAACACCACTATTCTGATTTAATTTCATTTTACACCTTCGTCCCAGTGCCTTGAGCAGTTGGAGTGCAAAGGCTAGTAAGTCATCGTGTGTTTTGCACGAAAGATATGAGCACTAACAGGTGTAAACACATCCTGCTTGGGACCAAGGAATTCCTTCACAGACCTCTAAAAGATTACTCATTCTCCAGAAGAAACCTGAAACCAGTTCAAGGACAAAAAATACACTGGGAATACCTATAGAATATCACTCACATTTCCTCAAGTATCGTATTTCTCTGTGTGTGCTTAATTTATGACAATTTTGTGCTACAATAACTGAATCTATTGGCACTAACCAGGGACAGCCTGAAATGAATTCACAAGGGCCTGCAGCAGATTAGGCACTATGGAAGCCTGCTGCTAGCATTCCCTGCAATGCCTGCTCACTTCCCATAAGCTTACCTGAAAGGCTGAGCTCTGAACGCTAAAGAAAATTAGGCTCGTTGCCAGATG
This sequence comes from Dicaeum eximium, assembly GCA_013396995.1. NCBI lineage: Eukaryota > Metazoa > Chordata > Aves > Passeriformes > Dicaeidae > Dicaeum > Dicaeum eximium. Next base: position 1,369,803 of record VWZP01008069.1, on the reverse strand, counting down.
CTTAAAGATCTGTGCTGGCAAGGATATGACACTTCTTCCTGCTGCTCTTACAAGGACATGGCTCCTGCAGACACACTGTGGACTCCAGCAACCCGAGATCTCACAGCTAAAGATGCTCTGCTGTGTTTTGCACTATGTTCTCTACATTGCCTTGCTCAGGTGACAGAATGTGCCCACTAAGCAACTGGATCAGGTCTCTTCAGAATTTTTCCACAAGATGCATGTGGGCTGGCCCAGAATCCACATCACCAGGCTTGGAGTTAGGTGCTCAGACCCCTTCCTGGGGCTATTTCATGGAGTTCAGTACCAGGACCTCCCTCCTGGGGCTATTTCCTGTTGACAATAATTAGACCCCTCTGTGAGCACCCTAGAGTGCAGCATGGTGGCTGCAGACATGCTGTAAACCACCTCAGTTACCTCCCTACTTCTCCCTTCACCTGTGCCAATGACACCTCAGCACAGGAGAATTTTGGTCCTTGGTTGTGATTTGTCTGTCATTCAATTTCCTAAAGACTTACTGCTTTAGAGCAAGCATACTTTGTTCATCTGGTGGTTTAATTTACTTATTTACTTTTATTATTTCTTTTTTATTTTTCATCTATTATTGCATCCTGTAAATTAGGTGTTTAAAGACATTGCCATAACAAACTAGATATTCTAAGCCTTTGCCCCATTGTTGCTGCTGCTGGGACTGAGTACATAAGGAGCAGTCAGCAATGTCAAGGGGTTCATGGACAGTAACAGCCTTATGCCACCTCCCATTCCTCTCAAAAAAATTAAGAAGTTTTTTTTCTTCCCCGCACACCACTCAGTGGTCCTTCCTCTCACTTTCTTAAGCAGTACTGAGGATAAAAACATTTTCAAAGTTACTTCAAATTCAAATCTGCCCTTAAGCAACCTGTGGTTCAGCTTTGCTCTAATTGAAACTAATGAGCCATCTGCTATTAACTTATATGCAAGTAGGACAGAGCTTGCTTTCATACAAGATACTCATGATTAGCTTCACTGACAGGCACTTAACCAAAATTACAAAATATGCCAAAATATTTTATTTCTTTCCCTTGCACCAGGTCACCCTGCTGCCACATCTCCTCTGGCTCCCAGGCTGCCCAGCAGACATTGCAGCCTGGCACCAGCAGTGCTGAGGAAGGGATCTTTTTGGCAGTGGAAAGATATACAACTTTTTATTCAATACTAAGCAGATATCAAAAGGCCTTTGCATAACGGTCTTTTAATGAAAATTAAAATAAGGATGATTAAACCTTCAATGATCTGCTGAGCTCTGAATAAGCCCCAAATTATCCTTTCCCCAGGAGAAGGGAAAGAAGTAGGTAGACCAAAAGATGTGTAGATTTTGTAATAACCTTATCTGCTTATTAGAGCTGGTATTATACAAGAGACCTATAGGCAACAAGAAATACAGTTTGATCTGCCCTGGTTGCATTTTGTGTAGTGTTTCTAAGATCACCACTCTTTATAATCAATATTCATGATTCAGCTGAGAAGCCCATCTAATACCAAACACATTTGATTATAAGAACATTTCTTTAATGTGGTATTTGTGTGCTTTTGCCTCCAGAATACCTTAACAACCAGTTTGAAAGCTCAAGTCACCAATTCCAAATATAAGACTCCTTAAAGATGCACATTTTTCTTGGCTATTTCTTCTTCATGAGGGTAGTCTTAGTGATGGCTTTTTTCTTATAGAAGTCATATTTAAAGTTACAAACTTGTACCAAATGCTGCATTCCTCCAAAACATATTTTCAGCAAATAGCAATTACTCTTTGACTGGTCTTGCTTTATGTTTACTGATTTCAGCTATATTAGCTATCATATTAAAGAGAATTATCATCATGGTATTTAGATATCTTGTATGCAAATAGAAAATTATGATTAGTCCCTTCCACAGAAGGATCTCTGCAGCCAGGTGTGGGGATATTGCTGTGCCACTGCACAAACAGCACTGCTGCACCTCAGTGTCACTCTTGTCAAAATAACTTTTGATCTTTCCACAGCCTTCAAAATGAAACTTATAATTAAACCTCTGGATTAGTGTAAGCCAGCCCTAAGATCTCAGTGCAAGGCATTACCACATCACTTTATAGAACACTTAGGAAAAAAAAGACAGTATGAAAACACAAAAGATAGTAGAAAGCATGAGAAGTTGCATATGTAAGAATAGAACTAAGAGACAATGGTAAAAAACAATTTAATAATTCTTTATATTTATTCTAGTTTTGCCCTTTCATATTTAAAGGGTTTAGTATTACCAGTATACATGGTAGAGCACACATAAAATCACCATCCCTCAGATCTCTACAGGGTGTGATCAGAGTAGTTTGTATCTCTCGATCTGCTCAGAACTCCAGGGCAGATACCACTTTTTTTCTAAGCAGTATGAAGACAAAAAAGTCAGCAGTACTCCAGCTCCATAGACCCTATGGACTGCTATTTGGTGACTGTTAAACAGAGGCCAAAACTGAAGCCAAAATAATACAGATATCAGCACCAGACTTCCACAAGACTGTTGCCCCATTTAGTGTTTTCTCCACAAACCAATGAAATCAAGCAGAGATGAATGAACACTGCTGTCATTCAGTTTTGGTTTTTCTCCCCTTTCAGCAAAGACATAATCTCAGTTAAACACGCAGTTAACACTCACATCTAAGTTCTTTAGGATGTATAAATGACAGCTGCCCTCTTTCCAGCTTTCCACTAAGGATATAAATAAAACATGATCCAACTAAGCTGTATCCTTGATAAATATGCGGGGAAGGTGCTAACCCATATCTACAGTGGAAGCAGAATGAGGAGCTGCACCACGCAGCATCTCATCTTCCTGCACTACATGGTGTAAGCACTAGATACACAGAGCTCTACTTTTAGTCCTCCCTTGTACTTCTTGCCTGGAAAGATGTTTGGCCACAAGTTGAGCCTCAATTGCTCTGTGCACCTTGTGCTGCAGTGAACTAAATAAAGGTTTCTGGACTTAAGCACAGGTCAGAACTCCAGCACTGGACTGAAGCTTTAAGTGAGTCTGAGACATCCATGTGACTCTGCAAGGTCTCTCACAGAACTCCTGATAGCTGAGAGAATATTTAAGCTTCTCTATCGACATAGCCTTTGCCTCTTTACAGCAAATGCAAAGCATCCACACTTGAAGAATACACTGCCCTAAGAAATAAGATATTTCTCCTTCTAATGCCTACTGAGAATGTTCCATGTTAGCAGTTTTTTATTAGTTGTGGTATTTACAATCTCATTCTTATTTCAGGCAAAATAACCTACCTTTCAAATCTGATAATAAAATGCAGTTGACAGTGAAAACATCAACATGTTTAGTCTTTATTCTTGGGTTTTGGTTGGTACCAGAATCAGAAGAATAAAACTGACCAAAGGACTGTTCTTTATATAAAGCTGGCCATCTGCATGACCAAGCCTGTTCTAACAGGACCTGAATTTCACCTGATTTGCCACTTTTGTCACAGGAGTATTCAGTTTTCAGGATATCTCTGCATTCCACCTGTGTGTTTTCCATTTCTTCATCTCTCCTTTCTATGAGTCCCTACTTTCTTTGATGCAAAACTGGGATGTGACCTTTTTGTTTCTTGCTTTCAGGAGATCACTGGTTCTGTCTTCTATCTCATCTTGGATGTAGTAGATACTGAATGCCATGTACTCAGCAGAAAGTTGTGGAAGAACTGTAACACCAGACCTGCTCATTCAACCGTAAGGATTTTATTTTTCTATTTAATCTCACATATGACAAGTTACTGGGGTACTACTGATGACTGCAAAATCCCTACACTTGCGTTTTTAGTGGGCACCAAAGCTTAGAAAAAATCAAAGCCCATTTTATAATATCCACAATTTTACTCTGTACCTTCTAATCAGTTTATAGACTGGTAATATTTATTTTAAAAAATGAAAATTAAAATAAAGTTTTTGATCAGAGCTAATAAAGAGATCAAACTAAATAGCCATGCTAGGACACTAGAATAATGCTTTACTTTTTATAGCAACCCTATAAGAGTTTCTTTTAAAGACAGCCTGTCAAGGAGGGAATAAAAGAAACACACTTTTATATAACATGTGATTTTTGGTTTAGTTTAATTCCACTTTTATTCTGACAACTTTGCAAAACTTGCACTGAAATAGGAGAAAAATGAAAGCTCAGCAAGATAAGCTGCAAAGACAGAAAGTGGTCCAAGGCTGTTGCTACAGGTGACCAAAACAGTTCTGAGGAACTGAAAAAACAAAAACCTCTTAGAAAATGAATAATGACAAGAAACAAGGTTCATAAAAAAAACAATTTAAAAATAAAAAAAAAAAAAGAAAGTTATTATTAAATTGTCCTGGACTGCTTCTAAGGCAAATCAATTTTAAGTTTTCAACAGAAAACTAGGAAAAAATAAAAATAATTCTGCTACTTCTCATTACAGTGTTTTCAGCAAAATAAGGGCACAAAGCCTATATGGTATATATGACTTCAGTGAAGCCAAGAAGTGCATGTCCAGAGGCCTTGAGCACACATGTATGAATATCTAAGAAGCTCTCAGAGAATATATTTTCAATTCTTAAATATGAAAGCCCAATGGATATTAACAGGCTAATATTTTTTTCAGCCATAAAGTCAGAGTTTTTGTGTGCAAGGATGACCCTACTATGCCATAAAACTGATTTATGGTCCTTCCTACCACTCTCCCTATGATTATAGGGAAAAGGGAGAAGGTGGAAGGCAGGTGACTAGATCCAGACACTCTGAATTATCTCTGGGTTTAAACTCTCTGGGTTCCAGACCTAGACCCAGCCCAGGACAGAGATCCAGGAGCATTCTGTGACACTTGGGCACTTCTCAGCTTCCAGGAGAGGGGCCCTTGGCAGGCCACCCAGCCATCAAGCACTGCATCTATATAGCTCAGAATCACACCATGGGATGAGCTGGCCTTTTATTTTTAAATGAGATGCTTAGAAATGTGCTTCATTGTCATTTGAGTATTAACAAGGCTTTTATCTTGAAAATAATTCCATGATTGCAAGAAGAAAATGAACCACTCTTGTCTAGGTACTAGATGATCAGTAAAGGGTACAATATTAATTGTTTCTAAATGTTTATATTGTTTTAGGTTTACGGTCAATGCAAAGCAATTATCTATATTAATCAGGCAAGAAATATTGCTCATCTGAATACTTATGAATGCACTTTACAACCAGGTACGTTTTTAACATGCTCTTTATAAGAGAACTGGAAAAACTCTTTGCCAAATAGCATTACTTTAAATTTTAAATGTAATTATGACACCGCAGTATCTCCATTAGCTTCAGCTGCCCTGATTTTCTCAAGTTCAGTGATCATAAGGCCAGGGAGGTAATGCAGCTCAAAAGAGTTCAGTAAAAACTGTTTTAACCTCTGGGACACTCAGCAGAGCCTCTATATGGGCTTTTACCCTCTGAACCAAAAAACATTTTTGTGGGTTTGTGAAAGGAAAGGAAAACCAGCAAGCCCACTGTCAATAGGCTGAATTTTTCCTTCAGTGTCTGCCTCCACTGCTACATTTTTATGGGTCTGTAAATACATAAAGATTCAAAATTATTGAGGGGTGCAAACCACATATTCTTACTCCAGGGGAGTGGAGGACCTTTGGGCAGGGTTAGGGGCATAGATGCATTTACAGTGACCTACACTGTCAACATGCTTTTATGCTTTCTCTAACGACATTGTTGTGTTTGAATAAAAAGTTCCAAGCAGATATATTTGGTCAATATGTCCCGACTGCCCAGTTGATGACTCTCCCACTAAGCCTGAGTACATGGAGGCTGCTGTCCGAAGTCTTGCCAAGTTTAATGGAGAGAGTAAACAAACTCATTGCTTCTCTCTCCTCAATGTCACAAGAGCTTCAATGCAGGTAAGCCAAGGCTCATCTGACTTGTTTTAGCCCTCAAGAATCTTTCTATTCAGAATAATCCTGATCTTCGTGATCCAAGATTCTGATTCCATTTCTTGCAAAAAGAAGGGCTTTATGCAAAAGTCAAGACATAGACTTGTTTGCACAGTTCAGAAAAGTTTCACCGTTAACCTTCTTCTTCCACCACCATGAATTCACAATTCCCTAATAGAAAGTATTTAATAAAGCACAGTCATACCTGCCAATACATACCTGTAATTCACTGACTGAGTCTAAGCATGGTTTAGAACTAATTTTAGACTAACAGAGAGCTCATGATCTCATGGTTAAATGTTTTTTGTTTACCACAGTATTATCTAGTCTCTCTAAAATTCAGTATGTGTAGATAGCAAAGTGGTTTTTCTTCTTTGTCTAAACCATCAGATATTACTACGATATACTACTTAATCACTTCAATTTTCTAACCCCAATTTCAGAAATAGTAAAATTATCCTGTTCAATAAAACAACCAGAAATTGTCAAAAGACACTGAAGAGGGTCTTTGTCTATGTAGTTCTATGTGGATGCTAACTTATGACAAAATCTAAACCCATTTCCACTATGCCAATACATGAGTTATTAAGATTGTGCATATATAAGAAGTAAAAAATGACCAGGCAATAAAGCAGCACTGGCAAAAAAACATTCACTGTGACACAACTACCAGTAACGCCCAAGTATCACCTGTTCCTTCCAGATCTAGCAGGAGTTTTTCATATATTTCAAGGTCAGCAGAATTCTTTATTCTTCCTGACACGTGCACAAGTTCTAATTGCCACTGGCCTCTCGTTTTCAGTGGGTGGTTGGTCCTGCATATTTTGTGGAGTTTTTAATTCAGGAGACATCTTGCTCCAAAGGTGACACAGTCACTGATACCTCGACCTCGACGCCTGAGCCACTGCCACCGGAAGTAGCTGTAAGTACATTTCCTTGTATAAACACCAGTTTTCCAGATGCTATAATTCCTCAGTGGATATTTAGTATTTATCTTCTTGGCTCTTTGCAGACAAGAACCAAAACCCACAGTCATCTTTTTATGGATCATAGCTCTATAGTGTCTGGCAACTCTACAGACTGCTTTAGAATAGAGAAATATTTCAGCAAAAGTTCTGAATTCTTACCAGAAGTCCATAAGCAAAGAAAAAAAAAACCATTCAGAAAAAGGTGGAGTAACAATTGCCTTAAAAAAACTGAATTAGTCTAAAGGATAAACAGACAATAAATCACAAGCAATGTGTGAAGAGTATATTCATACTACAATCAGGTCAGCTAAGGAAAACATTTAGGAACTAAGGAAAAAATTGTAAGAGAAACTGGAAGACCAAATGGGCATGTTGTCAAGAGATAACATTTCAAGCCCCGTCTTAAGTGAGATCCAAGCCATGATACCTACACCCATGATACCTGTAGCTGTATATACCTATACACAACTACTAGAAACAGCATTTTTTTCACGGTTTCTTTCACTAGTATGGCATGAAATTGGTTCTGTGTGGAAAATTATATTATGTTCCACACACAGCTTGCCTGCATAGGGATATTCTGCTGCAGGAGAACTTAAGCAAGCTGTTGTAGTTTGGCCTTAAGTAGCCAGCTTAGTTTTGCTATTGTGTTACCTAACCCTCCTTTGCAAACACAAGTACTTTATCAAAACACTGTCTGCCTTTGTGAGGTTGCCAATCCCAAAATAAAAGTTTGCCCAAGCTGTTTATCCATACAAATACACTTAGAAGCTATAACTATTCAGCCTTTCATAATCACTTATTTTACAAGATAGGAGCTTAGTATCAGGGCTCCATGTGAAAAAATCCTTGTATTTTCTTTTTACAGAAAATCGGTTTCTGCAAAGGCTCTGTAGTAAACAGTCGTGAGGAACAGTTTGTCACAATATCCTGTGAAATCTACAGTCAGCAGGTATTTCTTAATCTAATCTTAATATTGCAAGAGTAATACTCCTTTACAAAACAAGTATTGAACCTTTGAAAGCCTAGCCATTTTTAAGTTTTCTTATTCACAAAGACATGCTTCGAGAAAGTGATAAGGCCAGATCAGGAAGGAATCTCTCTTGTGATAAAACAGACTGTTGTTGGGTGAATAAAGGTAATAGAGTGAGTATAGAGACAATCCTGCAGAATGTGTTCAGAATGCTCTACAATGGAAATGTAAATCACAAAGGGAATGCAAGGGGATGTTCCTGTAGTTACCCAAGTTTCATGCACCCATCTCCACTGGCACAAGAAGTAGTTACATCCATTTATCCTTTGAGCTTCTGTTCTGTAGCTGAGGACTAGAGATGCAGCAGATCCTTAGTGTGAAGGGTAATCTTCATATCTGAAGGAATTTGGAACTGCTTCAATTTAGATAATGCTCATTCCTTGTTATTTAGGATCCTGCCACTGAAGAGGAAAACCAGGAAGCTAATCAGACACCTGGAAAATCCATGCAGGATCAACAAGCTTCCTCTTCAGATGCCAATCCCTTCTCCCCACACCTGGAAAAAACAGTGGGCTGGGTTAAAATTCTACCCCCTTCAAATGAGGACATCACTTTCCATAGCCTACGAGAAAGTCAAAATGAACATAAAGACAGAAAGCCAGTTCCTCCCAAGGCTGTAGGATCTGCCCACAGTCATGAAGGAGAAAAGACTCAAGTAAACAAACCAGACTTGGCCAAACCAGTCACTGGACCAGTTATTCTCCCTTTTCCTGAAGAACCTTCTCTCTCAGACTCATGTCCAGGAGAAGCAAAGCAGACAGAGGGCATCCTCCATCCTTTGATAACTAGAAAGCCTACCACAGTCTAGCCGGCACCCAATCACCTCAACTGTCTGCAACAAAATAACAGCCAATGTGGCTACATAGTTTTCCATTTGTGTTACACCTCCAAATAAATAAATTGTTTGTTACAGTCTTCATCTTTGGCATTCTCAGTTTTATGAAAGCACAAGAACAGATTGGGAGAAGAAATTTAACTGAGGCATTTTCCAACAGAAGTATTTGGCTTTTAATTCCCAAATTCCCTCCATCAGGCAGAGCATGAAGGAAAGACAACTGTGGAGGATAAAAGAACTTGCAGGGCTGGGACAGCCCAAAGACATCAGAAAAGAAATATCCCTGGTAGCAAAATCTGTCAGGGCCCCCCGGAGGATGGGGAGATGGAGCCAAGAGTGACAGCCAGGCTGGCGGGGCAGGGGCCTGTCCTGGGGTGCCCGAGGGAGGCGAGCAGGGCACACCCAGGGATGGAAGCCAGCTCGCGGGAAGGAGCCAGCTCACCACCGACGCCCAGGGTCAGGGAGGCAGGGCTGAGGTCAAGCCGTGAACGTGAGTTAGCAAGGCAGGGGCAGGGGCTGGTGTGGCTATGGCAGCCAGAGCCGGGCACAGCCCAGCGGTGTCCCAGCGAGCCCGCAGTGACCAGACCAGGGCTGCGGTCCGAGCCCGCCGCTGCCTCCGCAGCTCCGGGGCCGGGCTCGGGCGCGGCTGCGATGCAGCAGGAGCTGCAGCTCGGGCACGGCACAAACGCTGCAGCCTCGGCTTAGAGCAGCTCCTGAGGGAAGCGGGGCGGGTCAGCCCCGGCCGTGGCCTCCCCCAGCACTGCCTGTCCCCAAGGCCACCAAGGAGCAGCCCCGGTGTGCTGAGCCTGGCGCCCGGCACCAAACCCTGGTGGAGCAGGGCCGCTCTCGGGGCTTTGGAGTGTCACAGCGTGTGACAGGGCGGGCCAGGGAACAGCACTGCAGCGCTGGCTAGCATTAAAAGCCAGCGAGATTTTGCTATTTTGTGGGTAAACTTCTTAATTATAATGTGAAGAGCTTAGCCTATTTCTTTATTTCCCGGAGAAAATCTCAAGAAAGATTTTTTTTCCTTAATGCTTCATTCCTCAAAGCATGTGGAAGAGCCTACACGTGTGAAGACTCTGCACATAATTCTGGCTGGTGAAGAATCAAATCAAGGCTATTGAGATTGTTACGCTCTAGTGGTGCTGCTGTGCAGGAAAAAGAATGATTTAAAAAATCAGCCTAATTCTTTCTTGAGATAGGTCATATTAACTGCTTTATAATAAAAGCCACAGGGACACTCGACAGCCTGCAGCCAAGAAAAATCGATTTCACTAAAGTCAGACATGGTAATTGTACTGACAAAAACAAATACAAATAAATGAGAAGACAAGAAGAAGAACAATGAACATAGGAAAGAAATGTCATCTGTGGCCAGGAGTACGCTGATATTTGCAATAATTAAGGGGTTTATATGAGACCATAAAGCCTTTTTCCAGTTGCTACCAGATCTGTAAAATCATTTGTTCAAAACAAAATCAATAAAATATTATTTCTGAAGCTTTTATGATACTGTATCATTCCTAGAGATCCTGGATAACTTCTACATTTAAAGAGCCTTCCAACAAAAAATTATGGTTTTCTCAAAGTATCCTGGCATTATGCAAATTGATTAAATTGTATTATTTTATTATTACAAATAAAATATAAAGTATTATTTTATTTTGAGTGAGGCCAAAATAATATTGAAATATTGTGTGGAATTATATTCACAGAAACTATGTTTGCATTTTCAACCTGCAAAACTCTTACAAACATAAATTTGATCTAAAGAAGGAATTTAATTGCCTCAAAGATTAAAATAAACCAAAAACTGATGCGTGAAACATATCAACTGAGCCAAAAATGATTCCATTTTAATCCAACATTATGAGAAATTTCAATATATTTTGGTTTAATTTATTTAAGAGTAGAAAACCTTTCAAAATCAGATAGTTTCTGAAAATCCTAAAATTAAAATTCTAACTCTTATTGCAGTAGGAGCTCTAGGCTGTGTCAACATTCCCTTTTTTATCAAGTCATTGAATTACAGCATCTTGTTTTGCCCTCGGGAAGTTTCACCTTCGCCAGCTCAGGTTTCTCTAACACAACCAGTGTGTTCTCCTTGCCTGGACAGAACTGCTGATCTGCCATATGCCAAAATCTGGGATGCCAGGCACTGCTCCACGCCCTCACACAGAGCACCCATGGCTGCCTTTAGTGAGTCAGGGAACAGAGCGCTAGGACAACAGCCTGTCACACTTCAGGGATTTTCAAAGTGCTGGGTTTGCTCCTCTTTTCTGTTAGTCACCACATTTCTCACTTGTCCTGCACTCTCCTTTCTATTAACTGTTTGCATGTTGATTCTATCCACTGTGGCTCCATCAGTTTAATGACACTACTGAGACTTATCAACATACACAACCAGATTCTTCCCCTAAAGGAGCACTGGGGAAGAAATCAGCTTCATTAACTGCTAGTCACAGCCAAGAATACCCCATTTCACTCAGCTCTTTTTCTTGACTATGGCTCCTTACAACAGTAAATTGAACAGTGAGTGAAGATAAATGGAGTGGAGCTGGTGTGAACATAAGCAGGGGAAACTGGAAAGTCTGGATGCAGTTTTGAGCATTCAATTTGGATACTGTGTAGCCTGCTCTGCAGATGAGGCTCAGAAATTACATTTGAATCAATAATTTCCCTATCTTGGATTTGGGATTTGGGTTCAAGGACTTCTCTGATTTAAAAATAAACAGCACAAGGGGTGTTTATCTGAGCGGTAACTGAACGTCCAGCACAGATCAACAAAGCACCAGTGGTCAGTGCAGAATTGTGAGCTTTATTTGCTGTGGCCACTCCAGCACAGAGTCCATACCCAGTTTCAGGGTCACCTGAGCCACCACAAATGTTTACAATAACAGAGTCCCAGTGCTGATGTCCAAGATTAAATTCTTGAATTACAAGGAGACAGAGGCTGTATAGTTTCTGTGTTTCCTTTGTCCTCAGGACATACCTGCACACTGCAGCACTCCCATATGGCATTGATATTACTAACAGCTGGTAGCATTTAGTCATCAGGACTTCAGATCCTGCCGCTGATTCAGCACCTTTATGCCAACCTGTGAGTGGGCCAGCACTGCAGCATTCTCCCTCCAGCACACCCACATGGGCAGCTTGTCTCCTCACAGTGACTCTGTGAGACAGGACTGCAGGAAATCCTCTTAGAAACATGCCCACAGGTTCGTGCTGAACCTCTCCATCTTCTGGCCTGGTCTCAGCTTCCAGCCAACGTCAGCAAAGCAGCTGGGCAGTGACACACCCTGTGTCCCTCCAGCCACACCCCAAGGGCTCCTCACCTCCTCCCAGGACTCTGTACATGCTGCTTGTCCTTGTCCAGCAGAAAACAGGCCAATGACACAAAGAAGCCCTTCATCCAGTACTGGAGATGAGAAGCAGATGGATTTGGGCAGACAATTCCCAATTCACTTTTCAATTTTGTTTTATGGTTTTTCAACATTTATTGATCTTACAATATAATATCATCCATTAATAACTTACCTGGGCAATATGTGGTCTAAAATGTGGTCTGATGTTTATTTGAGCAAACATTCCAATTTCACATGAACAACATTTTTTATTCAGGCACAGATAAATTATGGTCAATGACCTCCAGGACTGTTGACATTTTTATCTGGTATTTTCAAGCCTTCTGCCCGTTTTTGAACTGAAACCAGCACACATCAGAATACAGGTGAGGCACCATGAATGCAAAAATAGGAACAGTAATATCCAAAGGAAACAGAAGGTTTTAAAAAGCAAGACCCAGACATCAAAGTTCTTAAGATGGGTTTTAAAAACAAGGTTTTATAAAATAAACTAAATATAAATTCTATTTGTGTGACTTCAGAACCTACCCATTGCACACACTTCATAATTAAGTGTTTTCTTCTGCATCTGAGATGTAGAACTCCCTCTGACTCCAATCTTAACCTTACCTTTTCCCTCAGCCTCTCAAGCCCCTCTGGAAAAAGGTCCATCTTTCCACACATCCTTACAGTCATCAATTTACAATTAGACTGCTTTTTTCTGAAAAACAATTTGCAGCCAAAGACACTGAGGACAAGGACTGACACCCTTTTAACTCCCTGTATTAGTCCTTGAGGCCTCCTAAGCAATGAGACTTCTGTGACTACACTGTCAACCTGCTCACTTGACATTTTGTCTCCTCCAAAGAGCTTTTGAACTTAAGGTCTTTTTGAATGAAATTTGATAGACAAGGTGATGAAACTTGTACAAGTTTTATAAAAAACTGGTGACTGGTAAAGAAAAATAAGCTGCAGACAGAGAGGGGAAGCTGGAGCTGGAGCTGCTGCTCTGAAAACCATAACCAAAGTGAATTTGTCTAGCATTGCATTTGCATTAGGGGCATCCTGTTTACACCCAGCAGATAAAAATAAGATACCTCACATTTACATACTTTTCCATCCTACCTGGGGGCATTCCTGTTAAATGAAGAGCAACCCCAAGAACTGCAAATCTTTTTAGGTTTTTGCATCAAGACAATAAGCTCTGGAGCTCTGGGGAATTTCAGACTGCAAAAAAAGAGAGAGGCCAGCCCAGAATTCATCTCTAAGCACCTGGAGCCACACGTGTTAGCTGGCCCTGGCTTGGGAGCAGGAACAGGAGGGGCTGCACAGCAGCACAGTGGGAGATGGGAAAGGCTTTGCTGCCTGCACGGGTGACAGGGCTGTGCCATGTGGTGACACCAACCTGGGCTGGGGAAGCACTCCTGCAAAAGGCAGAGAACAATCTGTTCATAGCAACTGTGCTCCCAAGAAACCAGGGATATCTGTAAATAGTTACAGCTGTACTTTAGGAAAGGAAGAATTGGTTATTGCATATCATCTCCTTTATGTGTCAGCTCTCCTTTTCCTATCTCTCTAGTTTAAAGTTATATTTGTATGCGTTTCATACACTGTTTTTCAAGTGGGGAAGATAAGCCTCTTTTTGATGTGTTCTCCCAGTGCTCTGGAGAGGTTTAGGATGGATGTTTATTACCATATCCTTAAAGTTTGAATGTGGATCACCTCTTACTGTTGCAAGTCAACCTTTGGTAAAAGTCATAAACGAGCCTTTGATACACTACACAAGAGAAATGCCATGTTTGGATAAATATTTCTATTCCTTCCAGCAATCTATTTACAGAGGTGCCTTCATTAAAGCAGCACACAAACTTAAAAGTAATAAATAAAAAAACAAAATAAGTTTTTAAAAAGATACCAAACGGAAGAAGTGATAAAAATACATTATCCTGACTTAAGTACAACCAATATTTAATGTACTGCTCTTACTGTGCCTGAAGTTCTTGTCAATGCTGTACTTTAATAAAAGAGTCCAATCTTTCTTTTCCAAAGAAATCAAGGGCAAAACTCTCTAGAGTGGGAACAGAATCTTACTTTACTTCCACAGTCATTTTTGCAGGAATTGCACATTTTCCACTGTTTATTCATACTGTTTCAATTTCAGACATAAAATATACATAAGCTATGGTCAAAAAAATGATGAGTGTCACAATGAACAACCCAGAACTGAAGAGGAAAAAAAGAACAATCTGCAAACAACAGACGGCTGAGGGAATTATGTTATAAATCACCTAATCCAATGCCTTTCTTCAGTATCACTGCCCATTTGAAAAAATTAGCCAGCATTATAATAAATGAATTGGAGTGCAATTTGGAACACAGCAATAATGGGAATTTTATTTTTAACTGATAAGATATATTTCAAATGTCTTTGATTATTTACACAATATTTATTTCACTGCATTTTTTCCATCTTCTGGAAGAGATTCTGAGTAATTATAATGAAATATTATAAAACCAAACCAAAAGAAATGCCCTATTTCATCAGAACAGTTGTACATCCAGCCCAGTATCCATCTCTCCCAGTGGGAAAAGACAGTTGTGGTTAGAAGAAGCTTATGACCTGCCCCTGTGTGTAAACCATTTCCCTTGTACTTTTCCAGCACCCAGAATCATTGCAGCAGGGACTGTAAGGGGTACTCTTCTGCTGAGTCCTTCTAGTACCCAGGTAAGGACCTGCTGCCCATGGACTTTTCTAAGCAATTTCTGCCCCCAGTGACAGTATCTGCATCCAGGGCTTTCTGTGGCAACAAGTTCCACAAGTGGGGGGACTATTTTTAACCATTTTAAACTTACTCATAATGGTTTTGGGTGCCCCTGGTTCTAATATTGTAAGATGTTCCATTTAGCTTATCTATTACCAGAGAACTGTTATGTCCTGAACTAACTACAAATTAAATATACTGCTTCAGCTCAGTTCCCTTTAAAAACATGCTAAGAGGTGGAATTTTTTAAAATAAAGATTAATGAAATGAGGTAATTGTAAAGAATGATTATTCACTGTATTTCTGAAGGTTTCTCAAAAAAGTAAAAACTCCATCATGGTCAAACATGTAAATCCGAGTCATAGTATTGTAGAATGCTTTGGATTGGAAGGGACCTTAAAGATCATCTAGCTTCCAGTCCCCAAGTCAATTATACAGCCAGCAGCTTTTATGTGAGAAGCTAATCCAATATTCACATCAACCTAGATTTGGAAAATTCCTCATCCGAGTCTGATCTTGTCAATTTGGACTCTCTTTGCATTTTTGTATTTTCTTACTCAGTGTTTGAATTTTGTATTCCATCTTCAGCCACTCCCTGACAAGCAATTACTGCCTTTTAAGAATGTCTTAAACTTCCTGAATAAAAGATTTTGAATACAATGAGACAACATCTCATCCTTTCTGCTTAGGAGAGGATATTGGCATATCCTTGAAAAGTATAAATCTTACTAGGTACTGCATTATTTTATTAAATACAAAAGAAAAATGACTAGCAGCTCTCTAACAAAGTCTGTGAAGGCTACCACAGCCAAAAAGGACACAAAACTGCTCAGGTTGAGAATGCAAAGGCAGCTTTATGTAACTTTTGCCATACCCAGACTACATGGGTATTAGGCCAGTCAGTCCCTTTCTGAGTACCAGTCTGAAATGATGTAAAGCTGATAGAAATCTGCTCCAAATTTTCTTGAGCTGGAGGAGTAGCAGCCACAGACCACCAGCCTGCAGTGCACCTTGAGCTATATCCCTTTTCCATGTCTGAGTGAATTCCTTATTTCCCTTTCACTAGTTGCCTGGTGGTTAAGGATTGGTAAAAACAGGGATATGGATATAGCCATAATTTGACCACAAATATTTCAGCATATTTTCAGTTCAACTGTTTTAATAGTAAACAGAAGACCAAGATTGTGTAGTATCTGCACACATAAACTGGACCTTCTTACTGCCAGGCTCAGCCTTACACAGTTAGAAGTAAGTACTTTCTATGGTAAAGCACCATTGCACAATGTCTGCTTAAAGAATCCTAAACGAGCCCTTTGAAGGGTAGTCCAGAGAATGTCATAAAGCCTCCTTTCCTCAAAATCTGCTCAATCACTACATAATCATTTACCACTGTTTGCAAATGTTAATCCAGGGTCAAGGTAATGGCTGTCTCACACACTTAAATTTATATAAAACCATGCCCTTTTAGCATTCATTTAGAACTTTGGTGGGCTGCTCTGATTTAAAAGCAGGCTGGCTTTACCAGGGCATGGGCACAAGTGACCTAACACTGCAAACAAAATGCTGCTTCTAGCTTCAGCTTTTTTTCTAACACTACTGCAATGCTCTAATGCCCAAAATGAAACAAGCATTACACCTGCAGACTGTAACACCATTGAAACAGATGCAGGAGTGGCCCTGGATTTGGTGAACAGACATCGCAGAGATGGTTATGTTTTTGGTTTATTCCGTGTTGCTGATGCACATGAACTCCATTTAGTAAGTATGAACTTAAAGGCTGATATACAAAGGACTGTGATTTTTAAGTAATGAGTCAGGTCATTAAGATCTTAAGTTTATTGCTTTTACTAGAACAATGTTGATGTAATCCAGTGAATCAGCTGTGATTTACGCCACCTCAGTATTCATTTGTGTATGATTTATTGCACATAAGCTTGATTTCAAGCAAGGCTGAATGGCCTCTCTTCTCTTGTTCAGCAGAATGTTTGCATAAGAGATGCTCTGAACAGCTTTATACAACCCTGGAAATTATTCTGTCCTGTCTGCTGTCTCGTTTCACATCTATACTCAAAATTTATATTCAGAAGGTTTCTTTATTTCATGAATGTCTAATATTAATTAGACCAATGTATTCTGCAAGATTGGCATTTTGTTATTATCTTAATTTCAGAGATAGCTGAATAAACTGGTGGAAAGGGAAAAAGGCAGGGGAAGTCAAAGGAGCTGCTACTCTGCAAAACAAGGGAGGGACTGGATAGAAAATCCCTTTAGGTAATTTCCTATTTCCTTCTTATTTCTATTTCTGTTTCCTAGAGGAGATACATAAGCCTTTCTCAATGACTGCCAAAATGCCAAAACAAATCAAAAGCATAAAAGCAATAGAATAAAAACATCTTTAACTAGTACATAAAAGAGATTAAGGACAGGCAGATTTACTAATCCATTGGTAGCTTTTAGCTGCTTGACTATGAAACTGGTATCCAGGCACACGTGCACTGCCCCAGAAGTCTCAGTAAGGCAACAGAAAAAACAGGCTAGTTTTTGATGGAGCTGCTTAGTACTGCCTGTAAGGCCAAGTACAGACTCAGAAGGTGACCCAAAGCCCAGGCTGTCACAGGTCTTCAGGTACACCTGCAAAAAAACCTGATGGATTTTTTTTGCTTTTCAAAGACAAGAATGCAGCAAGTTGTACCATTGAGTTTTACACAGTACCTAGGCAGTTAAAGAGCTTCATCTAGGAAGGAACTTTTCTGCATTAAGAGATTTAAACCCTTAAGTCTCCTGTCCTTGAAGAATTCTGCTGCCATGCAGCTATGTGTGTGCCACCCCTCTGAAGTGGTACCAGCAGGCAGTAAGACATGCAAAATGCATTGGATGAATGATGAAAAGCAAAGTTGTGTCTAAAAAGAAAAATCTCAGTGTTTATACATTTTAAGCAACTATTGACTATATAAAGTATAAACCATAACTTGGAATATAGATTAATGCAGAGGATTCACACTTCCAGATGACTGCTACAAGCACTAGACCACCACGTCTATGTTTTGCTTTGTGCCCTTAATTAATTTTGTCATCTTTGCAGTCCAGGGCCACAGCTTCAGCTGTCACACAGTGTGTACAAGAACAGAAAATATACTTCTATCTATCTGATTCTGCTAAAGAATCCTTCCTGTAAGGTCTCTGTACATTCTCAGACCCAAAGCCACCACATGTGACCTGTACATTAATCATGTACACCATTGTGCAAGAACCTTTTTGGTTCCACTGCCAAGATAACATTAAGAATATGTATATACTAAAAAAAAAAAAAAGAAAAAAAAAAAAGAAGACCAAAACATTATTTCATTATTTTTGTTTCTCCATGCAATAGTGTGCTACAGGTTTATCACATCAGCCCCATCCTAAGCAGGGCAATTCCAGCCAAATCTCTACTGGGTTTACACAGGAGTTCTAGAAGCATAAGATACTCAAGTATCCACAACAAAACAGTCCTGGACTTGTGCAGAAATGTAGTGAGCAAAATACTTTTAAAACAACCAAGAAGATACCATCTTTTGTCCCAAGAGCTACTGAGCAGATGAACAGAGGAATTTTCTACTGCATATTTGGATGTAGTTACTTAATCCCTATTTTAAAATTAGAGACAATGCTAAGATATACAAATATTGCAAAACCAGTTTTTAACATGACATTGGTGGACTCTCACTAATGAAAATATTACATTAGACTGCAGCAATTCTTTCACAAGGTCTCATCTATACAGAAACACTGAAAAAGGAACCTGAATGGATGGAACTTCATAAAGTCCAAGGACACTTATTCACAGTGAATGGCTTTGCATGATTTTATCTAAATGACAAAATAAAATACATATGCATTTATTCTGAATGTCCATACAAGGGCCGAATAGAGCTTAAATAATCAATTCCAAAACTGTTTCTGTGGGCCACAGAAAATTCTTAGCAGCACATGCCATTACACTGCCATCCAAATTTAAATTTCAATTCTTGTAATTCTATTTTCTCAGGAGACAGAACATACTAGAAGAATTTCAGAGTTAAGGATTCTGATTGGGATTATTAGAGTTTTGTTGCATCACTCCCTGAATAAACTGAGCTGGAAGCAAAGTTCTGAAAGAGTGTCTGGTCACTAAGGAAATGGATGTAGATACATAATTGGCTGCCTAGACAACTGATGTCCTAATAGAACAGTATGTTCTATGGGAAAATCAGAAAGAGGGAATGGCAACCTTTAACACTGGCATTTTCCCTACTTGATGAATGTCAGATTAACAACAGACCCTTCTCACCGGTTATCAACAAAAGGATAAGAGGCAACAGTTCTAAGTTGCAGGAAGGGAAATTCTGACTACACATAAGGCTAAAAAAAATCATGGAGAAAGTTGTTAAGTACCAGAATGGCCCAGACAGGTTGTGGAATGTCTGTCTTGGTGATATACAGAATGCAGTTGAAACTTTGAAGTTTCAGCTTTGCCTTGAGCAAGTGGCTGGGCAAGATGACCTCCAAAGGTCCCTTCCAGCCTGAACCCTTTCTATGCCTGTCAGCTCTGAAAAACTCTAATAGAGAACTGCAGAAGCTTCATTAAAGATTAAACATATCGACCTCCAAAAAAAGTTTATTTCAGATCAAACTTCTTGTCTACAAACTCTTTTTTACTTGCGCTTCTCTTCCAGGGAAATTCAACGGTCGTCTCCTTAACTTTGGATGTGCTGGAAACGGAATGCTCTGTCTTATCCAGAAGACACTGGGAGTCCTGTGAATACAGTGACACCTATCCAATGGCAAGCAATGGCTCCAACTCATACACCAATAATGCACTAACTTGATTTTCATCTGAACTGCCCAGAAATTTGTGTCACAAAATCTCTCGGTGAAGACTGGGCTTAATATGGCTCATTCTAAACTAAAATCTATCTAATTCTAGAATGTTAAACATATGCTAAAGGCTTGGGAAAGGATTGACTCTTCAAATAAGTATAGCTTTATTTAACTTGTTGTCTCAAAGGAACTATACTCCACATTCCATTGCTTGTAGCAGAACTTATGTTTTAAGGGTAACTTGCTGACAACTAAAAGGCACGAGAAATTATTTTTAAAGCATGTTCCTGGTATATGAGCCAGAAATACCAGTGGTTTATTTTGTCAGTTTTCTGTCATAACATTTGGGGTATGACAATGTGAAATATTGGTAGTGTCATTACATGAATGATATACAGCAATACTTGTCCTCTCTTTTGCACTCCAACGATGAGAACTCCCAGTCCAAAGTTTTATTTAAATAGGAGTTGTGATACTATGACAAAGAACAAAGCAGAAATGAGGAGAGAAGAGAAAGCATTTATTCTTTTTTTTCAAATGGAGAAAAGGAATAGATGAAAAGGTCCATCCACTTTTGACAAAGATTTGGGTAACCTGGCATTCCAACCTTCCCTGCTGTCTTGTCTTATCCTACTCTAAATAAGTATCAGGATGACTAAGAAAGCTGTTTCAGTTTTCCATTGTCTACCCAATCATGCAAACTGAGAATTAAAATAAAAATTCTTGCAGAGAGAGATCCCATTTTATCTGAAGACAAATTTTGAGCAGTACCTGATCAAACATCCCATTAATGACCACATCTGTTATTCTTAGAGGTACTGCACATTAAAAGAAGGTATAATTTCCATGATCGCCTACATCCAATTAAATCCAGGGAAAATAACATCATAATCATGTATTCTTTTTTCCTCTCAGGACTTTGGGCAATGTAAGATTATCACATATACAAACCATCTGCTGAAGAAACCTCAACTGTATGGATTTAATTGTACATTAAGTCCAGGTAAAATAACCACTGCTGTAAGCCAATGCATGCCTCAAACCAGCCCTCGTACCAAAGTCTGTACATTACCAGTGTATGGAAAGCGTAACAGATTCATTCATCTGCTTGTAATTCATATTTTAGATAATTCAAATGGAATGGTAAGAATGAGTAATAGAATTAAGGTTACCCTACTCCTCTAAACCAGACTTTATTGATGTCAGCTGATATCACCATTCCAGTCCACCAAAATATGATAATAAATATCAGAACAAATGTAAACTTGGGAATACTGCACATCTGGGGTGGTAAGATTCTAAGGTGATTTATAAGAATACTCATTTTCATGGGTTTTGGTTTTTTCACATTATAGGACAAACCCTTATTTGTGAAGCGAGGGACAGGTATTTCACTTCCAAGGAAATGCTGCATTTAAGTTTCTCATTATGAGTTCACCTTAAGGGCATAGGCACACTGCCAAAAGTATTAATATCCACTGTAATATTAGTAAATTATTTCTTTTCACAGTTCCACCTGACTTAATAGAGTGCAAAGATTGTCCTGTGAAACTTGAAGCCTTAGAAGTCACCGAGCAACATAAAAATATTGCTGCAAAGGCCCTGAAGAAATTCAACAGTGAAGGTAACCACACAAACAACTTCGCTGTGGATAAAGTTGAAAGAGTTTTAAAGATGGTAAGTGACATTTTATCCAGAATTACTTAGCAATGACACAATTTTGTGAGCAACTCCAAGACCATGGGAGCAGAACTCAAACCCTTCTAGGACCAGATCAAAGTTGAAGGTCCTCCTTTTGCAAAGACTTGTTATCAGCTTAAATTTAGGTGTGTGAAAGCAAAAGGAGTTCTCATTTGCTAAAGAACTATGGCAGTGTGATGGCATTCAGCATTCAAGGCCTTCTTTGTGTACATTTTTTAATTTTGAATGCCTACTTACCTATCATGCCATACATGAGTGTATTTACTACTGAGCAGACTTCGAGATGGACAGCCATGCATTATCACAGTCATACGTTTTGTCAGTTGTAGACAGATAGTTTTTTACTCTTAGAATATTTACCACATGGGTACAACAAACAGTGGAACATGCTCAACATCATTTTGACTCTTGCTGCAGAGCAAAGCAGCACTCTGAGGACGGGAAGTGAATTTGCGTTGTAACTCTTGAAGAACTTCTGGGTCTGATAAATATCTCCATATCTAAGTGAGGTCAACATGAAGACTTATCCTTTGGGTGATTTGAAGTATATTAATAACAAAATTTCTTGTTGGTAGATACTGGAGACTTTCACTTAAACAGCATAGTAGGATCATTCTGCCAACACATGTGTCAGCTCAGGACACCTCTGTAATGAGGTCCCATGGCTCCCACCATAATGCGTGTTGATCTTGGAAACTGCCTAAATGATAGCATGCCAAACCCACCTCCCTGCAGCTTTTAATATCACTCAGAAACCTGACAGTGTCCCACACTGTAGCCCTGTGCACAATGTATCCCTACTGCCATTTAGAAAGGGATTGTTTTCACATTGCCTGGATTCATGTGTTTCTCCCCAAACACTTTGTTTTCACACTTCACCATCTTCAACTACAGCAACACTTAACATTGTACCACTGGATTTTAACACTCAGAAACTATGAATTACAATAAAAAAGCATACCATAAAGTATGTGCATGCACTTTTAACCGATTTAGTTAAACTAGTGAAACTCGTATGTGCACACATGCTAAGGACACCTTCAACACAGACTTGAAATAAAAGTACTGCTATAGTTGGAAATTAAAATGAAACACCTCTTTATGGATTTTAATAAGATCACAAAGGCTTTCTCCCATGTTCATATGGAGTAAGGCCTTCTCCGTAACTAATGCCCTTGACAGCAGAGAAAGCAACATTCTCACAGTAACAGGCAGAATTTCACCTCAAATTAACATCAGCACTGTAATACTATGCACTCCCATCACTGGAAATGAGTGGTTGCCATCCAATAGATCTCTCTACTTTCCCAGAAGCAGCAGTTCAGTTTAGGGAGAAGACTCTAGGGACACTACTTCCTAAAAACACAGGCTGTAAAAGCAACAGATTTTATAACCCACACATACTAAACAAAGAATTAAAGCAAGCATTCCTGGAAGCTTTAAGGATGTGAGCTATAAATTATCTAACCTGTTTTCCTTCCTAAATATGTGTATGTGCATGAACATTTGAACAGGACAGGTAAGGAAAGCATGAGGTAGATGGGATTTTGACAATAAGATGATGTATAGTTGTTCTGAAAATTACAAAACTTTAAATACACCTAGTTACCACTTCTTCTTTGACCTCTTGGTTTCAGACTGCCTCCCGTGAAGGTCACATTTTAGGATTCTCTATAAAAGAGACCAACTGTTCCAAATCTATGCAGGAAACAGATCAGGCATTGGAATGTGATTTTCTGCATGACTGGCACGCTGTAAGTAAAGTCTTAGAATGAGAACTGATATAATGGGTGGTACCTGGAAGATTCTACCAATATATTTTCAAGTGTTTCTTATAAGCATGCACCCAAACTCAAAATTAAAATCTAGCATGTCCAAGCCCAGATCCTAATTTTACAGCTGCTCCTTTATCTTTTATAAGGAAACAGTCTGAGCTCTCAAATCTTAATGTAACTGGAATCTGGCATGTTAGAGGCCTAGCGTTTTTCAGGTTCTATCTGGCTTTTGCACTCAAATTGTGGCCAATCCCTAGCAAATCATTCATGCCATGTCCATAAAAACTTTTACACCAATATGAGTCATAGATCCTGAAAAAAATATATGTCTTATGTCATCCCAGTGAGCTCACTTTTTTCTCAGCTGCAGAAGAATGGAGAATGGAATAATTCAAGCTCATCTGCAGAAAGCTATCAAAGTATTCTCTTCACCCAATTTTACCATTACTATTATAGTCTACCCCAAAGAAACAGCTAGGCAAGACCTCATAATTTCAGAATAAATTATTCCCTAGAAACTAAATTGAAAAAATGAAATAAAACATGGAAAAAAAATATGTAAAACTTTTGGTTTATATACATCCATCACCTTCTCTGGTTTTTTATACTCCAGAAGACTGGACAAGGTTGTGAATTAACTGGTAAGGGAGCCACAAGTTTACTAGAACAAAGCACCAGGAAGATGGCAATAGAAGGTCTGAATTCTGTTCTCAGTGCTGCCAGCGCTGCTGTTTGTGTGTAAAATGCCATTACCATTTGTAGTCACTGATTGTAATGGGCTACTAATGGCCCAAACAAATATCAAGATAAAGCACCCAGTACTGAGAGCATACACAAGAGCCTACACAGAACCCACCATCTGAGTCCTGTGAGCAACTCCACACACAACGACTGGTCAGCAGGAGAAAGTCACAGCAAACAGGATGCTAAGGGAAGTAATGCAAAAAAATTGCAACAAATCACTTTTTAAAAATACAAAGAAGAAAGCTCTGCCTTGAGCTTTGTCTAAAGCAGCATAGCTACACAGTGCCAGGTTTTGAGAGCTTTGAGCAGAATTACAGAACAGTCCAATCTGAACAGATGTTTGACATGCAAAGACAGAGGAAAAAAATGGAAGAAAAATCAGGCACCCAAGGGTACTCATTTTGGAGGCTTTAGTAGCTGGCCAATCTCTTAGACATCAAAAGGGAAGCGAGATGCAGAGTAGTAGCCCTCTAGGTGCATCTAGAGAGCATCATAGCCAAGAACCCTCAAAACCAGCACATATTTAAATCATTATTAATCACTGGCAAGCATTGGTCAGAAGACTCAGGATCTGGCTAAGTTATGTGAAGATACCTAGGTATCAAAGGAATAGCCTCACTTATAAAATGTTGAACATTCAGTAGTTTGTGTTAATTCCATCACAAGAACCCAGATGTGCATTGTGGGTTTTTTCCCTTGTCTTTTGCTTAGCACACCGGATTCTGCAAGGCAAGAATTATCAGCGGTGCAGATGAAGCTGATGGAACAGATATAAGCTGTGAAATCTACCATCCCTGGGTATGTACTCAGTTATGGACACATCTCTAGATGTATCCTCATGCAGGTTGCAGCAGTCTTGCTTAGTCCAGATTGGCAGATGATCATAACATTTATGCCAATTTTCTATTGCCTGGGTGTGATGCAGCATGTCAGGACAGACTGACCTGCAAGTCCTAGGTCAATCAAAGGATTAATCAGAACTGAGCTGTCCCTACTACTCCTTCCAAGTGTGCCTTCTCCCAGTTCAATCACTTGACTAAGTATAAGTGAGTAGAGATTGGCAAAAAAGTTCAAAGAAATTTTAGAAAGCAAGAGGAGGGGAGATGATCTTTATCATATTTGGTATTCCAGTTTATATCACAATGGCTACTCCAGTGTGGATTTGTTTTGTTTTGATCTATCACAAATAATTCTCAGCTGGTTATATAATTTCAACACGGTGTAGTGTTACCAGCAGATTTTCAGTAACTCAGCATTTTATTATCTACTTCTCCTCCATTGTGAAAAAAATACAGATTTTTTCCCATCAAGATCATCAGAGCTACAAGTACAAACCTAACTCCCACCTCTCTCTTTCTCATCAATTTCTTCTGCCCTATCAACACTTGATTAATACTTCCTCCCTGGTGTTTTTATAAACAGCACCATGGCTGCGGGCAAAGAGGGAAATATTCAACTCTGAGACATCCACATAGACATCCCCATTATCGTCATCATTTTGGTCACAGACATCACCATAAGCATCACCACAGACATGAATGTCCCCCCTCTTCTCAGTCCAGACCTGAAGACCCTGAGCATAACCCCAAATCCAGCAAGGAAGATCAAGACAGCAAAGAAAGACCTTCTCACCCTCCTCCCCATGATGAACCAGATCACCATCATCCTACTCCACCTCCTCATGGACCAGATCATGACCATCCTCCTCACCACCACGGACCACCCTGTCCCCCTCCTCATGGACCACCCTGTCCCCCTCCTCATGGACCAGATCATGACCATCCTCCTCACCACCATGGACCACCCTGTCCCCCTCCTCATGGACCACCCTGTCCCCCTCCTCATGGACCAGATCANATCCAGCAAGGAAGATCAAGACAGCAAAGAAAGACCTTCTCACCCTCCTCCCCATGATGAACCAGATCACCATCATCCTACTCCACCTCCTCATGGACCAGATCATGACCATCCTCCTCACCACCATGGACCGCCCTGTCCCCCTCCTCATGGACCACCCTGTCCCCCTCCTCATGGACCAGGTCACCACCATCCTCCTCACCACCATGGACCACCCTGTCCCCCTCCTCATCACTATTGCAGACATCATCACAACAAGACAAGCATACCAGGAAAGTATTTTCCATGCCATGTAACAGGAGCTGTCTATCGCATCCCAGTTCTAAATCAGCAGGATTCTCTCACACCTCCCACTGTAAACTTTCCTGAACTATCCCAATGCAATCTTCACTTTTCCAGCACTGGCTCAAAACTAAAGGAGATGGCAGAAGCTCTAGGCTTTCCAGATCACCCTACACAATCAAAATCATGCCCTGGAAAACCCAAACATGATCTTCCAAAAATTTTGCCATTATTTCCTCATAGCTTTGTAACAGAAAATTCTCCTAAATGACCTCAGAGAAAGATGTTCCTGGCTCGATAATTTCAAGGGCAACCACAGTCCTACAGTCAATGAAAACAGCACATGGAGAAGTGGGAAAAGCATTCTATTCCTAAGAAGGATAATCACTGAAAATAACCATTAAGTATTTCAAGCTGCTTCTTCATCATGGCTATCTCAAGCTCCAGTGTAACTGAAAGGCCCAAAATTCTGAGTTCCTCACATAATGTGAATGGGTAAAAATCTCCCCAGAAAACAATGCTCCTTCAGTTCTAACAAAAAGGAAAATTTCCTAATAGTACAAATTACCATCTAAAATCTTTCATTTTTCATCATTCATAATTATAATGTACTTCTCCAAGAAATCTGACCTAGAGGAAATTTGACTGCTTCCCATAAAAAGTAATCCATGACACTGCGTTCATGCTTTATACAGGTTTATAGAAAATAAAAATGCAAGCATCTTTTTCTTGACATGGTTGCCTGTTTTGTGGGGGTTTTTTTTTGTTTGTTTGTTGTTTGGTTTGGTTTGGTTTTTTTACTACACATAATTAGCTACTAGATATTGAACTAGGAATTAAACTATTAAGCTATTTAGGTATTAAACATCCACAAAGCAAACTCTAGCATAAATTGACTAATGGTGTTTGGGTTAGCACTGTTATCTAGAAGGGGTCTGAGAACAGTTAATGACTTGCTGTCTCACTGCAGGGTGGCCTGCACAGGTGCTTCCATTGCTACAGCTGCTGGTGGTGATACATAGAAATATTGCAGTCAAGGACAGCCCTTCTCAAATAGTTCATAATTGCTCTCAGGGGAATAGAAAAGCAGATGCATGTAATAACTCTTCCATGTAAATGTTTTCTTTATTGCTGAACCTTTCTCACTGGAAACTGAGTTGGGAGGAGCAGGAAGAAAGAATTGCAGTGCCTCTTTATACTACAGCCCCCATCAAGGTCAAGTCCATTCAGACTGTCCAGGGACCAGCAAGCTGGTTCAGAACAGCTATGTCATAAGCAAGAATATGGGATTAATCTCAAAAAAGTTAGTAATTTGATCATCCAAATAGCTTTTTAATGACATAAAGTGAAACACAGTGCAAAGGCCACATTGAACAAAAAGAAACAAAATGAGGACTCAGTGTGACTGAGTGAAGATTGACTAATTTTTAAAAGTCTGTTATCATGTATGAACAAACTTATTTCTGGTGTAACTTATCCACAGTCTCTAAAGTGCATTTCCTTTAATCAAAACTTGTACCCTGGCTGGGTGCCAGGCACCCACTAAAGCTGCTCTGTCACTGCCCTCCTCAGCCAGGCAGGAGAGAGGAAATCTAACAGAAGGCTCATGGGTCAAGGTAAGGATAGAGAGGTCACTCACCAAATATCATCACAGGCAAAAACTGACTGGACTTGGGGAAATTGGCTTATTACTGATCAAACCAGAGTAAGAGAATGAGAAATAAAGTCAAATCTTTAAAACACCTTCTTCCCAGGCTAAAATTTACTTCTGATTTTCTCTACCTTCTCCCTCAGCTGGTGCAGGGGGATGGGAATGGGAGTTGCAGCCAGCTCATCACATGCAGCTCCTGCCCATCCTCTTTCCTCAGGATAAGTACTCCTTACACTCTTCCCTTGCTCCAGCTAGGGATGCCTCCCATTGGAGGCAGTCCTTCATGAACTGCTCCAGCATCAGAGCCCTCACAAGTCCTGCCAGCAGACCTGCTCCAGCACAGGCTTCCACAGGGTCATAGCTTCCACTGGGCACCCACCTGCTCTGGCATGGGGTCTTCCATGAGCTGCAGGTGAATCCCTGCTCCACCACTGACCTCCAGGGGCTGTGGGGGGCACAGCTGGCTCACCATGGTCTGCTCCAGAGGCTGCAGGAAAATCTCTGCTCTGCACCCACAGCAGCTCCTCCCACATCTTCTTCCTGGGTCATGGGGTTTGCATAGCTGTTTTTCTCACATATTCTCACACTTCTCTCTCCTGTTCTTTCTCAGTTCCTTTTTTTTTTCCTTCTCCACTATGTTATCCCAGATGTACTACCACCAGCACTGATGGACTCAGTCTTGGCCAGAACTGGATCCATCTTGGAGCTCACTGGCATTGGCTCAGTCAGACATAGGAGAAACTTCCAGCAGCTTCTCACAGAAGCCACCCCTGTAATCCCCTGCTATCAAAACCTTGCCACACAAACCCAGTACAGCAAGACACAGCTGGAACACAGGAGCTGAGGCAATCCCAAGGTGTTCACAGACCCAAAGCAAAGCTTTATTTGGTGGCACATACAGGAGACAAGCACCAGACATTCTCAGCCATCTCTAATCCTGGCCTGACCAGATTCAGACAACAGTGTTTAGTCCTTTGTTCTTGGGTGTCACATATCTGTAATGATAACAAAGCACTATGATCACTGACTAATCCAAGGCCAGGCAGTCTCCACATGGCAGCAGAGATGGACTTTCCAATAGGTCCATGAAGGACAAGGTTTATCAAGTGCTATTGAAGGGTTACGTGACATTCAACCACATGCATCTGTCCAAAGATTTTTCAAACACATTCTGAGTACTACAGTTCTCAGAACTGTTGCAACCTGAACACTAAACAGATATATAAAATTTACAAGGTTGTTGTCCAAAACTTCATTGCCACTGTGACCTTTCTGGGTGTTTTATTTAAGCCTTGCAAAATTCATTCTCAGTAGCACTTTAGGTGTTAAGAAGTCAGAAAGCTACAGCCAGTTCTTTGTCTTTTGCTTTACTTTGCCTAAACTGGTCCCCAGCTGCAGCCATTTATCCTGTAATCTTGATGGCAGGTGGATAACCTTAGTGTCATTCTAGTGAACAAACAAAGTTTATTTAGATAAACTCAGAAGTTTATTTGCAGTATAAACAGGGTATGATGAGAACCAACCAACCCCAGCAACCCACTCATTCTGTTTACTTAACTATTGCTCCTGAAAAACAGAAGAGGTGACTAAAATCCTGCCAGGCATTCCTTTTCCATTTGGTTTTCAAAGAGACTTCTGATTGAAGGGGGCCTTTTTCATTCAATTATGAAGGCCTTCATTGTACTAGCACTCTGCTGCAGTTTTTTCTTTAGCAGAGCCATTCCCCCTGCATTTGAGTTTTCGGACTGTGATGACCCTGATGTCTTTAAAGCTGTTGATGCGGCATTGAAGAAATACAATGAAGACAGAGCAACTGGTAACCAATTTGCTCTATACGTGGTGATGGAAGCCAAGAGAACTGTAAGTAGACTTTGATAAAAAAAAAAAAAAAGTTGGAATTGTTTACGCACTCTGAATCACCTTATCTCCACCTAGTTTGTAACGGGGCATGATAGCACAGTGTCTTCCAAATATGTTTTAAAAAATCAAAGTGACTTGCACAGTATATTATGTTTTTATCAGCAGAACTCTGTGTGCTGGTGAATTGGTTACTAATGCAAGGACTAAAGAATAGAAAATTTCTATCACCAACACAATTTGTCTTATTATTCCACTCTGTTCTCTTTATTCTTTATGGGGAATTCTACCCCTTTCTATCATCTGTAAGGTTTTCAGACCAATGGCAAAACCACACTTATAAAAAATATGAATATAATCTTGATTTGGGAAGAGCTGGTGCTGCACAT
The DNA here is from genome assembly GCA_013396995.1 of Dicaeum eximium. Classification (NCBI taxonomy): domain Eukaryota; kingdom Metazoa; phylum Chordata; class Aves; order Passeriformes; family Dicaeidae; genus Dicaeum; species Dicaeum eximium. Next base: position 1,339,825 of record VWZP01008069.1, on the reverse strand, counting down.
AAAAAAGATCCCCTGATAAAGTTTGGCAATATTCTGAATTGTTTGTGAATATTATTTGACTGAAACCAGTCCTAAGTCACAGATCTACCTAAAAGCACTAGGTGATATTTTAGTCAAATACGGTGACAGCTAAAATTACAGAAGAAAGAAGAATGCAACATGATCCTTTGCCTGGAGTCCTTTTATATAGCCTTAATCTAACAAAACAGTATTTACCTCGGAGAGGTATACGAAGACTGTATTACCATAATAATGACAAACATTATTTTACTTGAAAATAGCATTAGCATTTTTTTCTACTGGATTGGATTTTCAGATGTAAACCACAAGAAATCCAGTTTTAGAGAGAATATTTTCGCACTTGAAAATCACAAGACACTTTTACCCAGATAGAAATTGACCTCGAAAAGGAGCCATGCATTGCTAAACACTTACAGCAAACTACTCACATCTCCTGGCACCTGCCCTCTTGTGTTCCTGTTTACACACTGGGGAGATTTTAGCATGTGGAGACAAAGAGTAAAATCAGAAAACACTTTATGTAATTAATATTAAGTAAATAGTCTCACTGTTCTTACTGAACATTCTTAACATTCTCGTTCTTAACAACAGCCAAATGCAAATATCTCTATATCAGAGCTGTAGTACCACCTACCTTCCTTTTGCTGCTGTTCCTAAAGGAGAGATAGGAGTTTCAGAATTTTATATTAAACAATGCTATAATTTTAAGAATACATATTTATTGCAATTATTATTAATCTTTCCTTTTCTAGATATCCATCTTTCCTTTTCTTAAAAGATACAAAGTGGAAATCAATTACTACTTTGAATCATTGATCTGATTATGATGTTAAGTAAAAAACAGAGAAGAGGAATCTGCAATTGAAATTTCTTCATTTCTGAGATTCTTCTTCTAAGAAGAGTATAGATTTTCCCCTCACTAGTCGCACAATGTTGAATGCATTAATTAAATAGCTGGTTATTACATATTCATGTACATTCATTATTGATAAGGTAATAAAACATAAAAGCTTACTAGTGAAAGACTAAACCTGCCCCAGTTAAAGGCATAGCTGTTCATAATAGTAATGAAATAAACTAACAGCAAATAATACAGAAACAATGCTTTTTCTTACTTTGTTTACTTACTGAGCTGATTTATTGCAGATTTAGAACACTGTAACAGAGAACAGAATTTGGCTCTTTTTAAATACCAAATACTATAATCTGATGTAATTCCATAAAAGTCAATTTCTACCTGCTGAGGATTAAGTCTATTATATTTTTAGAGTCCATTTTATCCTTTTTTACAACCATTATATGAGGTACCTCTACACTTCTTCGTACCTCTAGCAATACACAACTGGAATTAAGAGAAGGCAGAATATACGTCTGTGTCTACTACATCAGTGTAAATCCAGTATATGCCAACCACAACAGCTTAGCCTCACTTTTTTGGTAGCACTAAGGCAAGAATTATCATTTAATCCTCCCAGGAGAGACAGAGAACAATTACTGGATATTTTAGAATAATCAGTGCTAAACTATGGCAGCTGCCTGTTTGTATTTGAAAAATCACATTGGCAGAGCATTTTTAGTGGTTGTAAAAGGTTAGTAACTTCTGACTTTATATCTTCTCTAAAGGATGAACCACAAACCTCACAGTGTTGACACTGTCACCTCTAGGCACAGGCCTCCTACTTGGTTTATGGCAAGGAGAAAATGCCCACTACTGAATTACCAACTTTTGAAGTACTTACACTGGCTGGGCCAAACTTTGCTTAATGTTTTTTATTTCATCTTACGGGATTCCTGAGCTGTCCTGCCCTGCAGCCCAGCCTTCAATGCCTGTAGAACACCGCAGGCACCGCTCAAGGCTGTCTCCAGAGCACACCCCTGCTCCCCGTTCCCGTGCAGGCGGGCAGCTGGAGCTCTCCAGTACCCCCGGGCAGGGGCTGTCTGGGCACTGCCAGCCTGCCTGAGGGCTGCTGGTTCTGGGCTGCCAGGGGAGCTGCACAGAAAGAAAGCGGACAGAGCTGGGAGGAGGCCAAGAGTGAGAGAGTCAGACAGGAGCACAGTCCAAGCTGGTAATTATGCTAACTACCCAAGGAGCCACCCAAAATGGCTTTTTTGGAGTACATTTGAATGAGAGTATAAAACCTAACCGCTTCTTTTTGGTTCTAAACCCATTGGTGCTACAAGTTAAAATGAAGGCAGTTGAGCATATTGTATCCATTATATCAACATATTGTCATTGTAGGTAAGGGCTAAGTAATATAATTAGGTAAGTTAATATTTGAACTACCAAGATCTGAGAGACCAGCAGCTAATGGGAAATGACACTATAAAATTTAAGGTAACCAAAGAATAGTATTTACTTTTTTGAAACGCTTATGTTTTCACTTGATTTATTACCATGTAAATGATGATATGTATATTGTTTTAATCCAGGCAGGTCCTGACCCACAGATCTATGTGAAATACAGAATACTTGAAAGCACCTGCGCCACTGAGGAAAACAAACACTGGCAACAGTGTCATTACAAAGTATCTGCAGAGGCTGTAAGTATCTGTTCTCTTTACAAGTTCTCTGCGCAGAAACATCAGCATAATGATCAGGTCTGCAATTGCCTGGGGAAAAATACAGTAGAAGAATTAACTTCTTTAGCTGCGTTGCTTTTAAGAGCTTATGACTACAGTACAGAAATGTTTACCACCCCAAAGTTAACCATTATGATTCTGAGTTTTCTGGTACAATCCTGAGTATATGCAAAAAGGAACATTTCAGTGCTTCAACGCGAAGGTTTGCAATAAATACAATGTAAGATTTGTGCACTGTGAGAGTGTAAGGACTGTAAACTTAGTATTAATTATGTATACTGGAAACTTGCACAACCAAATACTGACATGGAGGCCACTATGGCAGGAAGTTTGGCAGAGGGCTTTCAGAAGTGCCAAGTGTGTCTGGCACCCAGGGGAGGTACAACAGGGCACACACTGCAGGGACACTGCCCATTCCCAGGGGATGGCACAGTTAGACATTACTACAAATATACACATGAACCTCTTCCCCAAAATCGGTCTGCAACTGTCAGCTGTGTTCAATAGCTAAAGCACTGTATTTTTAAAGCAATTTTCAGACAATTGTTGCCATATGTTTTTGCAGAAAACAGGAGAATGCACAGCTCGAGTTCATATCAGTGATGCTGATAAAACAACTAATGTTTCACAAGAGTGCAAAATTTTCTCAGGTATGTAACTATTCAGGACAGCGTTCAACAAATACATTTACAAATAAAAATGGAATAAATATGATACTGAGACTTCCAGGTAATTTTAAAGGTAGAAGCTCCTTATCATTCTAGTCAGACATTTATAAGTAATCATTTGTAAGCAACTATTGGTTAAAGATAAAATTTCACTTCACTGTTATACACATATAGACTAAATCAGTGAAGCACAGACAGTTTCTGCCCAGGGTAATCAAATTCAGCATGTGTGTGTAGTAAGTTTCTTCGAGCACTAGAATTATGGAAAAGTTAAAATTAGTTTGCTTAAGACCAAAAGCATACTAATAACTTAAGAGACTAGATACAACTTGTCACACTTTGATTTTCTGTCCTTACTTATTTAAGCATAAAATTGTCTGAGGAATTACTGGAAAAAACTTGGTATGACAAAATTGCACCTTCATTTTCTACAAGCTGAAAATGACTGAATTCTTGCTGTTAAAGTTTACCAAAACAAGTATTTACCCCAAACAAGAAAAGAAAAAAATTCACTTACAAAATAGAAATCTGGCAGTGATGTAATTGTGTAAGAGACTGATCTTAACAATAAGCAGTACTACATTTTTCACCTATAAGACACTCATATATGACTATTACATTCACATACGAATTTCCCTTATTAAAAAGAGGTCACATTGTTTTAAAGATTTAAAGATCTCCAACTGAGATCTCTATGCCTGGTGTTCTGAAAGACATATCCAAGCTCACTTTAAAATATCCATCTAACTACTAACTACAGAAATATATTCCCCCCAATTTCTGAGATGTTTGGCAGCCGGTATCTGTTTTTTGTTCCTAGCTATCTTGTTTAAAGCTGAAATGGCTTTACCCACAGCCACTGTCCTTCTAGGAACTGCAGTACACAAACTCCATGTTCTGCATTGAACAAATACTGCATTTGTAGGGCAATGGTGACACCTAGTTGCCAGCAAAAGTTGTGTGAACTCCACAGAGAACATACGGGAAATTTGCATTTGAATCTTTGCTTAGAAAGCAAAAAGTCCCTATATATAAATTAAATTAATTCACCCTAAGGAACTCATCTCTTCTTACCAAGTTATAACAACTCAGAAAAATAATACACATTTGTTCAGCATAGTCCTTATGAAAGTGCTGAGACCACAGTTAGTCTAGAAGTGTGTGTGCTGTTGGTTCATTATCTCCTTTGTGACTACTTACTGAAAACGTGGTCACGCTTTTCTGTAAGGTATCTATTTATCATTACTGAGACAACACAAGACATACTAGAAATATGAAGGGCCAGACTTTGGTCACACCTGACAAGTGAGGGATTTCCCCACTGTATTGGTACCACACTGTTCAGACTCTTTGGTGGAACAGTTTGATCTAACTGACTCTGGACTGGTTTCCTGGCTGGTGCAAACTGGCATAACTTCATTTAAACCAGTTTATGCCAGCTGAAGATCAGGCACACAAATTTTACTTCAATTCCACAGAGACCACATATTGTCCCACTTCCATTCTCAAGCTCACTGACTTGTGAAATTAATTTATGTACTGAACTATAAAATTAATTTATGAAAATCCAGTCCATGATTACTAGAAAGGAAGGAGAGTTAATAGGATTAGTAGTAGGAAACAGGAGTTTGAGCATCCCTGTCAAGCTTGTCTATTCACAGCCAGTCCAGCTGGTTAAGCCTGAAGGTAGCACCAAGTGGTAACTGGCAGCCACAATGACTGGTAGGGACAGCAGAATAGCCCAGCTACAGTCCCTGGGGCACTCAGAGTCACAGCAGCTCACACGGGTGAGCCCAAACACCTCTGCTCAAGTCCCCATCCTGAAACGTGGTGAGGACAGCAAGCAGCTGCACACTGTGGGTGAGCTTTGAAGAATCTGAAAACCATCCCCTTAGCTGCAGCCTCCACTGGCTCTTCCCTGGCTGAATGAGCAATGTACCTTCCTAAATGGTGTCAAAACTACATGCAAGGTTTTTCTGAAATTCAGTAATTGCTGGAATGGGGCTCACTGCCAAAACCATGCCTGGACCCTAAGGTCATGGATGGACCCTGCCACCACAACCAGAGCATGTTCCTAAATATAAAAATGTCTTTGTAGGCCTTGAAACTGGAAGATAGGGTTTGATTATCATGCCAGTTAAAAGCAGAAAAGGTTCTTGCTCCCTCCCAGATAGGAAAAACAAAACCTAATGCTGTTTTGCATGAAGCCCTATGTTTTTTGGTTTGTTTCTTTTCCAGATGTGTCAAAGATAAGACTTACTGAGGCTCCATGTCTTGGATGCTTTCATCATATATCAAGTGATGGTTCAGAAGTGTCAGAAATTCTGAAAAAAGCCATTCAAAAGTTTAACAAGCACAGTGATGAACTTGCCCTTTTTAAGCTTGTTGAAATAAAAGAAGCTAAGAGACAGGTTTGTGCAAGATTTTTCTCTAAATTTTACCAAAATAATTCAACCCAAATCAGGTAGCTTGTATGTTTTGTGTACGTTTCTGATACTAAAGTGGCTTATATTTAATAGTAAAACATAAAAAATGCATATAGAAGGTAGACTCAATAATAATTATCTACATTTATAAGGAATCATTAACAGTTACGTACTGGATTTTCAGAGCTCTCAACTGATAGTACCCACATTTTTTTCTTTATCTGCAGTTGCTTCTAAGCAGTGTTTAGCACCAGTTTATTTGCATTCTGTTCGGCACATGCATCCTGTATCATCTCAGATCCTCCTGGGTACTTCCTTTGGCCTTGCCCTGAGGCTCCAGCAGGAGCAGATCCCTCCTAGGGGCTAAGCCAAAGCTGCCAGCCTGCACAGATGTCTCTCACGCTCCCCAGCCTCTCAAACAGCAGCAGGCATCTCTGTTTTTGCAGGCAATAGGGCCCATTTGTCAGCAGCTGCTAGAGGCCAGGTAAACCCCACATAGGAAAAATGGGTAAGAGAACCCAAAAATCCAACATGCCGCTTGCTGCAAGATTTCTGCTTGTGGGAATATCTACTTTGCAAGAAATGACTCCTCAGGTCGCAGAAATTCTGTGTCATCTGGAATTTCGTGCAAGAATTCCTCCCCTGTGAAAGGCTCTCCTGTGAATTGGTGTGACAATGCTAGAAAGTAGATTCTTGTTTGGTTTTTAATTAGTGTACAACCCAACAGCAAACACAGACCCTTTTCTTTGAACCTGTATGTATTTACTAATCCAAAAAGCAACTTCTGGTCTCAGGTCAGTTTGACTCATGATTTGAGCCAGACTGTCTCCTTTATATTTACTGATGGCAGCAATCCTCTTTGCTGAAAGACAAACTTGCACAACATTTAAGCCACATGACAAAGTGTTGCAGATACACTGCAATCCAGCGTCTGGAAAGAGAACCCTCATGTCACCTCTGGCAAACAGAGAAAAGTCAGAGCTCTCCAATTGATCTGGGATAAAAAGTTCTTATATTTGATTGTCTTTCCTTTTTAATCCAATGTTACCTGGCCCAACACTATGATTTGGAGAGGTTTCATGGGTGAGAAGTAGCCACTGTTAGGAAAATGAAACAGCTTCCTGGAGACAAAATTTTAAAAAAGTATTATGAACCTGGACAAAACTGTGTGTGTGGGAAGGTAAAGCCCAGGATAGATACAATTATGGGTAGATGATAAATGCAGAACACTCAACAAAAAAATGATGCCAGCAGTATAAAGTTACATTATTCAGGTACTGTTTTACTGTGTCCCATGCTCAGGAATGCAGGACTTGCCAGGCTGTGTTACTGTAGTCATCTATCTAGACCAGCTTCCTGTCACAGGGAGTAATAAGTAACAGATCTTTGGAGGAAAGCTCAAGAAACCCAGCAGCATGAGGCTGCAGGCTTGCCAGAAGTGGACACCAAATACAAAGTGCACTTCTAACAAAAGCAGGACTTAGTTTACATTTTGTACTGCAAGGACAAGATTTTTTTAGCTGTCCACAAACAATCTATGGCTTAATGTGTGCAAAGTGATTTGATAGATAGAAGGCACTAGATGAGTAGTTTGACTTTCATTGCTAATCTCATGTAATAGTTTAACTTCCAAGTTTGCACTGTTTTACATAATATATAACATAAATATCTCTTCCAGGTGGTAGCTGGATGGAATTACATAATTAGATATAAAATTGAGGAGACTAATTGCTCCAAAGACCAATTTCAAGATTTAACTCCAGAATGCAAAACCACTTCTAGAGGTGTAAGTAATCTCCAAAATCTGTTTATCAAGAAAATATCACATTAACAAATAATCATTGAGATCTGACTCAAGAAAATATTTATAGTCTCGCTTCATTTAATAAACAAAGTTTAAATCCAGTCTTATACATAACTGTTTATGTAACTAGGACATCCATGTCTTCTGAATCAGTGACTAAGAGGACCACTGAAAGGTTTATAGATTACACTACAGAATCTAACCATGGAATGACCAAATTCCAAGGATGTTTTCTCATACCTTTATTTAGCTCTGTAGTATTGACCTTTAAATGAGAGGGCCAGAATGGCACCCTGTATTCAACACACATATGAACCACTGAGCTATACTGGGACATTATGTCAGTCCCTTTAACCTGGATAATAAGCCTTGACATTATTCTTCATCAGTTTTTCTAAAATACTACTAAGTAGATTTTTTATAATTACAAGTAACTGTCGTGGCCCTAAGGTCTGAATTTTAAGTCTTCCTTCTTATTGTACGGTTATTCGGGTTTCTTTAGTCTTTGATAAAGGGTTTCACCAAAACCTTTCTTTAAATCTCTGTATGTCAAGAGGTCTCTTTACCCACCTTTGTTGATGCTTTGCAGAACTTTGACAAATCTGCAAAATATGACTTGACCACAAAACCTCAGTCTCTCCTGGATGTACTCATTGCCCCTAGTTCTTTCCTTATTACAATTTTTAATCACTGGAATGGTGGAATTTGTTTTAGGCTCTATAATATTTAAAAAAAAAAACTCAGCATCAATATCTGCTTTCTTCCAGCTTTAAGATATCAAGCCAGTTTTAAGCAAGTTATCTACCACAGTTCCTTTAGAAGACCTGAGAAAATACAACAAATTCAGTAATGCTTGATTTGATAATTGTGTAATTTTCTTTTTGGTCTTTACAGTTTGAGACAGAAATTCCATGGAGTTCTTCATAAAATATGATTCTGGCTTGTAGACATCCTCACTTTTTCTTTTTTTTTTTTTTTTAATGAACAAATAGAAATAGTTCATTTGGCTCCTCTTTTAGGGTGTTATTTTCTTGGAGTGGTCCTTTTGGGCTCTGATTATTTATTGCCTCTGCAAACTGTCTGTCAGACTTTGAGGGAAGTGAGGGAGGAAGGGAGGGAGGAAGGAAGGAAGCGCGGAAGGAAGGAAGGAAGAAAGGAAGGAAGGAAGGAATTATTAGAAGCATGCTTGACTTAACCTGTTAGCAGGAAGCTTGTTCATTACTAAATAACAAGGAGCTGTTTTGCATTTTTGACTCCAGCGTGTAGCTAAATGTGAGGCCAAAGCATTTCAGAATCTTCAGGCAGAAATCGTAGATACCGCCAGCGACTGCAAGCTTCCAGGTATGTCTTGGGCACTATCAGTTTTGAAAGTTCCACAGTTTTCAGTGTCTTTTATTGTTATGTATTGTTTTTCCTCCAGCCTATCTGGACACAGATACTGTTCCAGGTAGTAAGTGCTACCCTCTCACCCATTCAGACTAGGTTTTCTTCAACACACAAATGCACTGCCAGTTACACGCACCTCTTGTTTCGCCTAAATCAGGTGTTTCACCTTTCCATACATGTAGCAGTTCCCTCTCCATATTTTCTACAACTGGCACACGCAATTCTTGTTTATACGAGAAAACAGTTGCTAAGTGTCCCATGTGACAGTAGATGCTGATGTCCTTTTAGATAACCAAGATATGATACTGCTGATCATATAAAACTCAAATATATTTTATTTTCATTTCATAGACCCAAATATGAAGAGTTCCAGAAAGCAGAGCTTTATAATTGTTTTTCCCAGCCTTTATCTACATTGAACCTTTTGTTTCTTAGATCTGAAACATGTTGTTCTCTTTCAGTAAAAGAAACGGTAGTTGCTGCCATTTGCCCAGGTTGTCCAAGGACTATCCCAAATGACAGTCCAGAACTAAAGGACCTACTGAAGGTTTCTATGGAGAAGTATAATTTGGAGAGCAATGATGATTTCTACTATAAAGGTGGAGAAATACAATCAGCAACAGTTCAGGTTGGGATATATCATAGACATGAGGAACAGACATTACATAATTATTGGCCTGAGCTGAATGTTGCCTAAAGTTTGGATTTAGATTTGCAATAATGTCTTTGTCTAAGTGCTGATACATGTGGAAACTGAAATATCCATGTAATTTTTCCTGTAAAATCTAATCCATATTGGCTTGCATTCAAAAATTTCCCATCTCTTGTATTTTCTATTTTTTTTTTAAACAAAATGACTTTTAAAGGATGTGAAGGTTGGCTCAGGGCATTTGATTTCTGTGTATCTACCCTACTTTTTACCTTTGTAACATACCTCAGACTTTTAAAGTATAAAAGTTTTATTAGACAGGACTACTCCCTTGATCCACCACACCAATACTCTCCATGTTATTTTAAGCAGTGTCCAACCTACAGTTGTCATATGGTCCAAGAAATGAGGCATCTTAATTTCCCTTAGAAATCTGGTTTTTATATACTGATTGTGCTGCTAATAATAATCTAGCTAGATTCAGAAAAGGCCATCTGCAGATAACTTAATATATACAGATAAATAGAGCTTCATAAAGGATGAGGAATCAGAAGGATAATATTGGTCAGCATTTGCATAAGCCTTGTTTACTGTCCCAACACATCAAAACAGAAGTTTAGGATAGAATTGAAATTTGATAGTGCAGTAGTTCAGAAAATACTTGGTCGTAACTACTCTTGAGCATGAGATGTCATTGGAGAAGGCACTAAAAGCACACCAGAACATTTCCAAATAGCTCATATTATCTTACTGATAATATCTGTGCCTTTTCTTCTTTCAGACTTTTTTCTTCCTTCTGACTTTCCCTATCATGACTGATATTAGCATGCATACACCTTTAAAATAGATTTCAGGGAAATAGAATTTCATGTCTTGCCTGATGTCCCCGAAGGAAGATGTAGTATTTCAAGCTCTGTGAAAAATACTAAGAGAAGTCATAGCAGGCACATTCTTGAACCCATGCAGTTTCTCTCTTTAATGCATTTGGCAAATAGATTTATTTTCAACTGAGCCTGTTCATCACACACTTTGTTTTACTCACATTCCACTTTTCTGACATCATATTTGGCTCTCTACAGTGCTATCACTAATGATTTCATCTGTTACTAATGAAATTACTACAGACATTTAATAATTGTGGGCCCAATATTAGTCTGACCTTTTCTGTTTCCTTCAGCTTCAATGCTAGAATTTTTGAGAATAGGAACTGTAGTAAATAAGTTACTTGATTAGAAGCAGATACGTTTACTGCCAAATATTTTAATATTGTTCTCCACATATGTTGGCCCAGTGGTTAGGACTTGTAGAATACAAGTAGTATAAACTTGTAGAAAATTATCTTTCCTGTGAAACCTTTTCAATAAAACACCTTTAGCACAGAAAGCCTTCTTGCTAATTTTTCAGGTGGTTGCAGGAAAAAAGTATCGAGTAAAATTTACAGTCTGGAAGACAAACTGCTCTAAGACTGAGTTTGAAAAACTTAATGAAGACTGTACAGCCACATCAAACAGTGTAAGTAATGATAATCTTGCCAACTGTAATGTTTCTAATGGACAAATTCATTTGCATCAGAAACTGTAAACACTTAAGTAAAATCACATCCTGGGTTCTGTTACCTCTTTCAGTAAACCTTTGTTCCAAGAAGAAGGGCAGCTTTCACTCTTTGTAACCCAAGTTAAAAAACCCTGAAACTTAAACTGCAGCTGCAGAATCAGTGCTCACTGCAAAACCAAAGGAACTTTCTTTTGATAATAATCAATCAAAGAAAGGAGAGGAGAAGGCTGCTGCCAAATGAAATAGCTGCAATACTCCTGACTCTGTGGACTTGCAGCTAAGGCAAACATGAGACTGGATTGTTACTTATGTGTAAAGGAATGACATTTCTGGGGTGTATGCCGTGCTGTTGATACTGGGAAAATGTGTTCTGGACACTGGAAAGGGATGCTGAAAGGGCCAGAAAGCATTGGCAAGGGGTTGTTTGGGGAGAGGGCTTTTATCTCCCATCTCTTTTCCCACCATATGAACAGTGCTTACCTGTGAGATTTTAAAATTTGTTAGTGCAGCAGGCACTAAAAAGAAAAAATAAGGTTTTATTTCAATTTCCAAATTTTTAGTAGGAGAAACACCATAAACAAAAAATACTTCTGAGGAATATCAAGAAGATTATGCAGCTAGTGCTCCAAAAGTGATGGAGATTAAAAATCTGATTTTCAAGATTCAATCTGAAATCCAAAGTTGAATTCAAGTGTTCACACAGGCCTAATATAACCTTGAAAGGCTAAGCTCTGATGTGTCCCGATACAGAAGTATTCATCACTAAGACAGATTTAATAAATATTTGGTTAAAGTTCCAAGGATTTTAAAGTATTATTCAAAAAAAAAGTTTTTTTCAGGCCCAAGTCTCTTCCTTTGTGTCTGAAGTTTTGTTGCCTTAATGTGTTGGTTTTTGTTTTGTTAACAGGCATCACTGTCATGTGACGCAGAAATTTACGTGATCCCATGGCAGGATAAAATCTATCCCCGGGTGAACTGCTCTGAACAGCTGCAAATGGTAAGATTCTTCTTCATAACCCATCCTATTAAGCAGAATGTAGGACAAAGGCAGTCAATAAATTCTTCACCCATTCCAAATTATCCCGTATTTTATACCAAAAATAAAGGAACACACTTCTTTTAACAGCCTCATTCATGTCACACGCTTTTCTCTCACTTTCTAACCTCAACAACCTGTTAAATCAAAGCAGTTTCACCACAAGTGAGACAATGGCCAACAAGGTGATCACACAAACAAAGACATTGGGACAGGGAGAAGTTCTGCCTATTGGCTGCTCCTCTGCATTTGCAGTTAAACTCTGGAGTATCAAGCCCTATCAAATCCCTCAAATTGCTACTCATACTAGGTTTAAAAGTTGAAATAAAAATGTATTTGCTGGCACAATAATTATACCCCACAGATTTCCAAAGCATCTGTGAACCTTTCCATATTAGTTGAGTGGCACCTGCCGCAGCTGTCAGTCTCTGCACAAGGATCTTCCAGTTTCTTCCTACTCAGCTCCACAATGAACTAGTCTTGAATGCAAGTCAGTTTGAAAATGTCACAATGGAATACAAATATTTTTCATTATCAGATATTTCTGAGGATTGCAGAGACTCCAGTGTGACACTGAATAAAGACAGATTACCCTGCCCTCATAACTAATAACTTCACTAAGCTCAGCACCTTCATAACCACGTATTCATTTGTTATGTAGCAACTAAGGTCTCTCCTCTCTATTTTCACTACAATATTTTATCCGTATCAACTTTCAAATTTAGCTTCAACCCAAATAACTCTGATTTGCAGCTAGATAATGATCAGAGACTTTGGTGGAGAGAAATGAAACTTGTGTTGTACAGAGACTGTATACCATGAATTCAGCCTTTGTCTTCCAGCTGAACACTGATGAGGGAGTAGAGATGACTCAATAACAACAGAATATTTGATATTATCGGCTGTAATCTCTGTGTGTTATTTCCAGGCAGTATTCTGAAATGCATATGTCAAATCTAGAAGTAAAAATTGAATAGTTACATTTTATATAACAAAATGACACATCTTCTGTATATTCTGCCACTGATGCTATTCAGAGATGTGTTAACCTTCAGCATAAATTGGTTCTGTACATGGGAGTGTAACATTCTAACAAGTGGCGGGACATTTAGTCCTGGAATCCAACTGTATTGTTCATAAATTAAAACCAGTAAATGTGTTTTGCTCTTTGTAGTATAATTCCTCTCTTACACTGACAAAATTTCAGTGACACAGAAATTTTTCTTTTACACATATAGCTGCTAAAATACTCCAGAATGATCTGGGAGGATGTTTATGTTTGTATGCTTACCACAGAAGAGAGAATTATTTAGTTTAGATTTTAGTTTAAAAATCTGCTAAATGATTAATGTACTGCAATGAGCCAGCTTCTGAATTTCCCACATCTGAAGCAATTGCTCTGTTTCATGTAACAAATGTGGCTACTATTGCAATGTTTTTTAGGTGTTCCTTGCAAGAAGGCCTCCTGGATTCACACCTTTCCGAAGCACTGCAATGCTTATCGAGCCAGGTGCAGTTTCAAATGCTGATAACAATCAAGGAGAAAGTCAAAGCCCTAGCACAGAAACGAGGAAAGACAATGGACAGGAACCAGAAGGTGAAGGTGAACCTGAGCATAAACACAGGCACAAACACAGGCATAAGCACAGGCATGGAGTTAAAAAGGATAATGAAAATGACAAAAGGCATAGGCATGACACTGGTTGTGGGCACAGAAGTGGCCATGGGTGTGGGCATAAAAAACACAGTAAAAAGAATAAACATAAACATCCAAACCCCAAATCTTCTGAGGAGTCAAATGAAAGGGGTTTTAATCAAAATGAAACCCTCCCATCATCCAGTGCTGGAACTGCACTGGAGCTGGTTAGTACAGGGGTTGCAAGGGAGGAAACCAGTAGACCTGCAGAGCCACTAATTCTTCCTGATACTTCTTTATTTAATGGGTTGCCAGATCACCCAGAATCTCCTCGCCCCAGATGTCCTGGAAAACCATGGAAACAACTTGTGGGCTTTCCAGCCCCTCCTAGCTTTCCCAGAGAATTCACAAATGAAGATCTCTTGCCTTCTGCAGCAGAAAACATCAATCCAGCTACAGAAAACAATGAGGAAGACTTTGATCTCTCAGATGCTTTAGCATAATTCAAACATTGTATGATTCTTTTCAGAAATGTTACATAGAAAATACGAAGAATACTGCCTTTTGAAATGTATAAAACAACAAGTGGCAAAAGCTCATATTCTGTTAACTGAAATACTCAAGTAGGTCACCAGCACTTCTGGGGACCTAAGACCATATGGTGATACTGTATATTTGCATATATTTGCAAATATGTAAATTTGTGTAACTCATCTGCCTCAATTTTCTATAAGTACAAACTGAATCACTGCATCAAATCTTACTGTATTATATTTAAAACAATGGCTGAAAGAATTTTGCAGATTACATGAAGAACCTCAACCAAATATGGGTAAAACAGAAGACAATATAGAACAAGGGAGCCTCTCTTAGATGTGTGAAATAATTTTTCTCTAATTTACTGGAGTAGATCATTTAAAGAACAAAATAAAACAAAGGAACCTTTTTAACTGTTAATTTCTTTAAACAAACCAATATTGCTACCAGTCTATCACTAGTGGTTGTTCTGTTGGATGAGATAATAGGGACAGCTGAGAGAATCCTAAATAAAGCAGATTTATTATTCCCTATAAATATTATGTTAACTACCTAGAGAAGCACATTGATTGGCAGATTTTCATTCAGCAGAGACGCACAAATACTACAGATCAGATAACAAAGTTACGAACTCTTGAGACACCTAAAATTTGTGAGCTTTCTTCCATTATTAGGTTGTGCATAATTTTGAGACTGGACTGATTTTTCTATTCTGGATATCTTCCAAAGGTTGAGTTTTTGGTGCAATGCATTAACTAAAAAGCACCAAATATTTCTTGCAAAATAAAATATGTTTTCCCTCTGTATGGATGTGATAACTTATTCAGCTGAAAAAAAAAGTGACAGCAATAAATAAATAAATAAATGAACACTTCAATGCAAGATCAGTTCACCAGTTTGAAATGCTACTCCATCCTGTAAAGGGTTATTGACAGGGTGATGTCCTACAAATGGTAACACTTCACTGATTTTGTTGTAAAAGACCACAGTACTTGAAATTGCAGTAGAAATGCCGTCCACCACAGCTGCAATTCTGCTTAGCCCAGCTGCCAGGATTGCTGTGGCATCAAGACTTAATACTCAATAGCTGGGAATGGGTCTTTTTGTGTGTTGTGCTTCTACAATTAGTGAGGAGGAACTATACAGGGGAAGTGTACTCAGATAATACAAAAGAGATACTCATACTCCCTGAATCTAAGCATTCTCTGACAGTGTAGGCACACCTCCTGTTTTCAATGCCTGGTTCCTTTTTTTCTATTTGCATTAGAAAATTCATTAGAATGTATTGAAAAAGTAAGGAAATTTAAAATTAGAAACATTCATAGCCTGTGAGTATAAATCCAGCACGGTTGTGTGGATCTGAACTGTTTTTTACACAGTGTAATTGGCTGCCATATAGGGATGGATGGAGACAGACAGACAGATATCTGTCACCACTGATGGTATCAGAACCATTATACTTTGTTCCATTATACTTCCTTTCTTACTGAAAATAGTAATTCAGAAATCATACAAATTAGCTGGAGCCCAATTTTAAAGAAAGATACAATAATAATAACCCCTGGATCCATCACTAATCAAATCCAGCCTTTTTAATTAATTCCTTTCCTTGCAACATAATATGCAAAGGCTATTTTCTTGTTTTGACAAGAACCAAACTTAGAAAGCTATGCCAATGAAAGCCTTGAGAGTTATCTTTAGTTCTCTGCTTCTTCTTAATATTTGACTGGTATGATTTTGGCTGTAACTTGAAACTCTTTGTGTATACTGAATTACAGGAGTATAAGCTCAAACCAGTTTTTCTTTAAATTACAGTAGCAATTTAATAATTAGTGCAAAATTACAATAAGGACATAAAGATGCAAATATAGAAAAAAACAAAGTTTTATTTCCATTCCCAGTGTCCCTGATCTGAATGAAAAGACTGTCAAACTCGATGTATTCCCCCCACAGAGCACACATCCACAACCACAAGTAGTGAGACACAGGACTGAGTGGTTGTTTACCACGTGCTACAGTGATGATGTGAGGTTTCATTATTGTTTAACACGAAGATGACAAATTTAAATTTGTTTATATAATTTACAAAAGTAATTACTTTTAAAAAATAATTCTGGAATAAAAATCTGTGCTCCATGCCTAAATATTCTGAAACAGAACATTTGGATATTTTTAGAATGGAACATTTCCATTTCTCAGTGATGAATTCCCACAGAAAGTTTCAATTATCACAAAACAGCACTTCCGAGTGGAAGAATCTGCTGTGAGAAAACTCCGGACCAGGCCTATTTCTCTCAGCTGCTGAAGAGCTCTGCAAAACTCCCAGCTTCTCCTCCTGCCGGAATCACGCTGCAGCGCTTTTACCCAGGGCCCGCAGCGCCTAACGAGCACTTTCCTCCTTGGCCAGCAGATGGCACAATTTTTGTCACAGGGTCTATGATCGCCAGATTTTGTCAGGTTTGTCGTTGCCAGGAATGGTTTTGTAGGCTTAACACTCAGCGTTTCTTCTGGGTGAGTAACACTGTAGCTAAAAACACCCCATCTGTGCAATCTGTTTTAAATATTAAGCTCTAGCAATAGAGCTTCGACGTTTGCCAGTTACTATAAGCAAAGTGTATAAATAACACCGTAAATGTAATTTCGTTAATATGAAAAATAAGGGCTATTCCTGCACCAGAAACATTGCATTCTTACTGATACAGATAATCGGAACTAGGAATCTGGGGTATGAAAACACGCCTGAATTAAACTCCTGTTTACTCATACTGCTGATATCCAGAGCCACATGATGGCCATTTGGCAACTGTCTGAATTTAATGTGCTCCCTCCCTTGTTCATTCCATCTGTGACAATGGGACAAAACACATATTTTAACTGACCATATGAAAAATTCCTCAGCTTTACTATGGATGGACTATTGGATTTTTGCCATAATTCAGACATGACCTTTTAATCACACTCAGCAGTTCCAATCATCCTCCAGTACTATGTTCACACAGTGTAAGCCATGGGAGAGAGCTGTACAAACACCTGACATCAGATCATGTGCAGCATTGATGATGAACACTGCTATTTGATAGGATGTAAGAACCTTGTTTTTCCTTGTTTTCTCAGGTCTCTCAGCCAGCAAGATAATTGCTCCTAATTTAGGAATAACAGCTCTGAGAATAAATGAGTCTAAGCGGCCACAGAATTAGAAATTACACTACTACATGGCCATTGTCATGTAGACAAAGCTGTACCAAATCCAATGTACAAATTCCTCATATATTCTTTAAAATAACAATGGGGATATTTTCAATTCTGTAACCAGCTACTCACCCACAATTCCTAATTCTGCTGTGTT
Organism: Dicaeum eximium; assembly: GCA_013396995.1. Taxonomy (NCBI): domain Eukaryota; kingdom Metazoa; phylum Chordata; class Aves; order Passeriformes; family Dicaeidae; genus Dicaeum; species Dicaeum eximium. The sequence continues at coordinate 1,322,182 of VWZP01008069.1, read as the reverse complement.
TACAAGACCACATTCGTGTAATGCAGCTCCTACAATTTTAATTAAGCTTTATGTGCAAGTTCATTTGGGAAAATGTAATTAATAACACAATGTTTCTACTGCATTCTAAAATAATATGAAGGGTGCATTAAGGAGTAAAAAGTGAAGGTTTTTCTAGTTGGCTAAGGCATCTTGCTGCAATGAATACTCGTAATACTGCAGCTCCTGCAATGGTTTCAATCTGCTGCCCACTGAAAACCCAACCATAACCTTCAAAGGAGTAACTCCTACCATTATGGAGTAACAGGGATTAGAAACCTCATAGTGATTCTTTTCTCTTCTGCCATGACTAGTGATAGTGCTGATCTGTGGGTTAAAGATCACTCATTAAAATATTTACCTTACTCAAACTGAGCCACAGAAAATCAGAATTCCTTCCAGAATCCAGAGTCACGCCAAAGGAGTATATTTGTTTTAAAAATGCAAAGTCAAAATGTATTCATGAGAGGCCCTGTGTGAATTTGGTGGATGCCTCTCCACCTTGCACTGGATGCACTTATCACAGGATCCAAGACCACTTGGCTTGAAACAAAAGAAATACTATAGTTTTAGTGAAAAACGAGAACAAAAAAAGTGTGACTAAGGCAGAGAATGAACAAGGATGTATCTTTAACTGCAACTTTGATTACTATAGGAAAACTCAAACAGTTGAACTAGACAAGAATTGAGGATTATTGATGTCAAGTTGGGGAACATAATGCTTATCAACAGAATATCAATAGGAACTATCGGATGTTTAAAGAAAGACTTTGTCCTACATGCCCAAAACACTATAGTTCAGTGCCTTGAAAAAGACACATGTAAAGCAACATTGTTTTATTTCTTATTCCAACCCTTAAGCATGTCAGCAGAAGTTAATTTCTTGCCATTTAATCCAATAGAAAAAAGACTAATGCCATAAAATATTATGAAGAAGTAAATCTACTATAACTGAATTCTCTTCCTTTTATGTGCCAATTGTTCTACTAGCTGTATACTCACTAAAAGAGTAGTAATGCTCACAAAATTAATAAAAACAAAAGGGTATAATGGGAGATATACCCATGGGATCAGGCTCTGCAAAAGAAAAAAAAATCAGTTCCAGAAGGAATCCAGAATTCAGACTGATTATTTAAGCAGTCTTGTGACTGCTAAACTAAAATCTCCTGTTTGAGTGCAGAAGCCTGATTTTACATTTTGCCAAGAAGTCTGTGCTCCCATTAACCTTAAATAGCATTATGGGTACTCAGTGTTTAAAAAATCAAGCCTAGGACCACTCAGCCAAAGCCTATCGTGTGGAAAGCTGATATTACCTGGAGTGGTTGAGATGGAAATTGAGCAGTGCAACACCTCAAAAAGGTAATTATGGGCAGCATTAGCCATCAAAGTAGTTTTATATTTTACAGTGTTTTGGGAATTGGTGCAAGTCCTGGCATTAACCACAGCAGCACTAGTGGCTTAACAGCTTTTTTTCCTGGCCCACATACAGAGATAAAAGTGCTCTTGGCAATGCTTGCCATACTTCCTTTTTCTCTTGATCCCTCCCACAATATAAACCAGGTGGAAGAAGCAGGCAAACTAAGCATAAACTACAAGATCACCTCCTCCTTCAGAATTCAGTACAAACATGTGAACAGATTAGCAGATTTGCAAACAACTCCTCTGTCTTGTTCAGCTTCATTAAGTTGCTTTTCTATCATAAGACAGCCAAGATGCCTCTGAAACTTTGACTCAAGTTGATAGATCTGTGGCTTGTACCTGACAGTTTGGCACAGGAACAGCAGCAATATGAAGGTTATAATGTGAGTGCACTCCACTCGAGACATTTCTGTATCAGCACTACTGTAGCTCTGCTCTTTTTCACTGTAAATACATACTAGCCACCATCAATCCATCAACTGGAACAAAAAAATATTCATACTATTTGGAAATTTATGAGAATAGCTTGTCATTTACCAATATTGTGCTTCTGCCTACCCCTTTGCCAATGAAAAACTATTACACTGATCTTAGACTGCAACACTAACCATCCACTAAACATTTATATAAGGCAACTAAATTTTTGTCTGGATAGGGCCCATCCATTCCTTGTTTAGCACTTACTCTACAAAGAGGTATTTATTATACAGTCATACTTGTTTGAATAATCACCTCATGTCTCTGAAGAACTCAAACTGGTTTGACTCAGAAGTTCAATGATCTCTTCTGAAATGTAGCACCTAATGTTCTGTGGAAATCAGTCCTAACACAATTATTCACTCAGCAAGGCAGTATCAACTGTTTAGAGAAAAAGACTAAACCCCTTGCTGACAGTGAACTAAATCACTTGTACTGCCATCACTGAGGATGCCTCAGTCATGGATTAAGACCTGAACTTCACATGCACTGGCTCAGAGGACCCCCACAAACCTTAACAGGATGTTATCAACCCCGAGTGCACTGGGGAACAAAGTAAATCCAAAGAATGGTTCTAAAGAATGCAGAACAACTTTCTGTAGCTTACAAGTTCAACAAATTAGTCTGAATCAAAATTGAGTCTGGCTAATAAAATTGCACTTGAACATCCAATTCCACATGACAAACTTTGGAAATGGAAACTTATGTATTCATGATTGATAGATCACGCCCAGTGCCATTCATGACTAGGAAATGTATGAGCTAAATTCTATACACTCAAAGACTAACAATTTCACAGTGAGAGATGGTAATACTAAAAATAAAAATCTGAATCCCTAACATTTACAGCCTGAATTACTCAGTCTTGCTACCAGGCTGCTATAGAAAAAAAATTCACTGATCCAAACTGCAAACAGACTACAGGAGAACAGTCAAACACTATTCGATAAATGGTGATAAAGTGCAAAACAAGAAATGGTGAGAAAGGGCTGATCTATCCAAGCACACTCAATAACACAGCAAACAGATGGTTAAGCAATGTCAACACAGGAGTATCAACATAGCTAAGACAGCGTTATCGCTGCCTCCACAGTTTGTTTTATTCTCCTCAAGGCCCCACCGTGCAAACATGGCAGGTGTGCTGGGTTTGCTGTGCAGGGCACATGGGTTCAGACACCTCAGAAACATCCTAATGACTGGGAGAAGGAGCAGGGGAAGGACAGCAAAAATATGTAACATGATAGACAGATGTAGAAACAGCAGCAGCAGTTTTTGCATGACTGTGTTGCAGATAATTCTGTAATGATATTGAAGTCTTAAACTACTACAAAGCTCATGCCATTAAAGAGATCCCACAGAAAACATGTCTGATGTTGGTTCTATAGTCAGTATGCTTGAGTATCTAATAATAATTTTTATTTATTTATTATACATTTCCACTCAAAAGACATCTACTTAGATAACAGAAAACAAAAGATCATTGATAAAAGGTTGATAACACATCAACATATCACAACAATCTTACCACAAAAAGCATGATTTTTCTTGTATTTTGAAAGGCTTTACAGCACTGCACAGCTGAATGTAACAACTGAGACATTTTAATACATACAAACCACAGTCATCATATTAAGATTATGCTGAATTTTTTACCACCGCTTTTTCTTCCTGTTTATCACCCTACTGAGTTTTTTCATGGCCGTCTTTACCCAGGGTAATAATGTTAATGCCCAAGTAGTATCAAAAAACAGCTACCTTGAAGCAGCAGTGAGTAATTTCTAAAGGAAAAAGTCACTCTTCTTCTCCCTCCTTTATTTGCAGCATTTTGTCCTGAAAGCATGGGAGTGTGCTTGCTTGCTCATCACTCCCGCTACCCTAAACAACTGAGATAGCTTTGTTCTTCTGCACCAGCAGTTCTGCTCATGAACACTGACACTGAATTTCCTTTTTTAGACAGCAAGGACGCAGACTTTCTTCCTCTTCTCCCTCCCTCTGCCTCGCCTCCCCTCCCCCTCCTACAGTCTTTGCTGTGCCCTCATCTTACCTTCAACAGCACAAGAAATCCATGCTGCAGTTTTTTTCCTCGTTAGCAGCTCTATGGCAACAGCAGTTCTGAGGCAGCAGTCCTTTACAGTTCCCACTTCATTCTCCTTCATACTGCACAAAGATACACAGACTGTTAGCCCAGGAAATCAGCAAAGACAATTCTGATGTGATGTAAATTAGTAAACACAATTCCATAATTATTTCAGGAAAAAAGTGTGTTCCAGGGGATATAAAGTTGTATTCCTAGAAAAGATGAATATTAACAATGCAAATGAATAATATTAAAGGAAATCAGAGAAATCCTTTTGGGTAATTAACTGTAAAATCATTGTGGTAACTCAGCTTTCTTGGACAGAAAGGTGAAAAAAGAGAATTCTTAAGATATAAGCTTAAGATATACACAGTATTACATTCAAATAAAGTCCTCAGAACTTGTCATTGTTTGACAGAGTCTTTATTTGTTATTAGCACATAAATCAGTGCTCTGTTAAAATCCTGCTGAAATAAAGGCAATAATGGCATACAAAATCTTGTCGTCTTGTAACCCATGGAAAAATATATACCAGAATACATTTAGAAATGGTAACACAAACCTTAGACAACAAAAAAGCAACAAAAGAAAAACTATCAGTAATTGAGTAGTTACTAAGTACTACAGTATCTGCCTGCTTCAAAATCAGGATTTTCCTGATTTCTTACTTTGTTACTTCTATATTAATCAGAACAATGAGCTACAAATAAATGCTGAATATGACAGCAAAAAACCCAACTACTTAAGACTCAGAAACAATTATTAGCAGAAGCCCTTAAATTAAAGCAAAAGATAAAAATACTTTGAATAGAGGCACATACATTCTCTCTATATACTGCAAAAAACTGCCAGTATTTTATAATTGAATCACTTTTATCACATGCACAAAATAAATGAATCAATATATTCCCACAGTTCAGCATGAACTCGCATTTCTCTCTCCTGCTGTGTAAAGAACAAAGGTTTCTGGCCACTGCCAATTGCTGTGACATGATGTGTTAAAGTGCATGTCCTCGACTGGCATGAGCAACACCACAGCTACTCCTGGCTAAAGAAAGGGATCGCCTGCATCCTGTCTGTGCTTGCATCAGTCCACGTCCACGCTTGCTGGAAAATGCGGAAAACGGGGGCACGTGTTCCTGGGCACAACCTGAGAGGAAAACACTGAATTCCTTACTAATCCAGCACCTCACATTTTCATTTTTGTCTCATCTGGCAATGTTCAGTTGGCAAACAAAGTAATGTAGAATAGCATTCTGGGATGGGTTGAAGCACAAACAACTGGGGCTAAGGACTGGCCTACAGAGGCTTCCTAGCACTAAACAAAGCCCCAAAAACCAGAGCAGTTACATTTAGCAGCTCACTTGGCACTTCAGCTTCATGGGCACACAATTGAGACTCAGCAACAAGAACATGCACATCTAACACTGTTAAAGAGAAAAGCCTTGGAATAGTTATATTTTTCAACCAATAAAATCTCAGAAGGATTAAGAAACCAAGCAAATAAAATTATTAAACAAGTCACAATTTTGATCTTGATTAATTTTTTAAACTTTTTTTAAACTTTTCCCCACCCTGAGCTGGCTGCTTTGCAGACTGAAGCACAGCTCACAAACCAATCAGTCCCAGCTTTACAATTGAAGAGGTTCTTCAAAGAGAGATAATCATTTCCATTTTATAAAGAGATGAAAGAAGGGCACAAAGCTGAAACTACTCATCTATAGTTTCATATTGTGCCAGTATCAGTGACAGAAACAAAACTTGGGGAATCTGAGCTATAGTTACTGTAGAAATGTATAGTTACTGAGCTATAGTTACTGTAGAAATGAACAGTCTCAATTTCCTTATGAAAAGTAAAGCTCAGTATGAAACTTTCAGTTTGTAGGAACTAAGATTTACCTTGAGACCAATACTTCTGATCACACAGCTCATTTTATTAATGACAAAGTATTTAGCTTTATTGTTAACTTTTACATGTTACAACAAGCTCTATAAACTGCAAAATACTGTTATGAAGGTTAAAATACTCTGATAGAGAAGAAACAAGAGAATTCAGTTAATATGCAACACTGGATATGGACAGAAATAGCATCTGTTAGGGAAAAATGAAATTGTTTCTGTGATGTCTTACTGCTTAGGAATGTACACATTTGGAATATTCTGACAATAAATACAGAGTGTATTACAGCCTGTAATACACTCAAAGCAAAGCTCTCTGTGCAGTGCTGTATCAGCTGATTAACACCAGACATTTTGTTGTCACTAAATTGAGATAGGCCCTCATAACTCACAGTGCTGCTCACGCACTCTGGAAAGCACAGGGTGTTTGTTCTGACGTCCAAAAGTGTGACTGGGATGGGGACGGATGGAGTCACATGGCTCATTGCTGTCACCAGTCAGGACACAGGGCATCTATCAAGCTACACATATCTACAGCATACATTAGAGATTAGTACTTTTTTTACCACTGATGGGTCCTGTGAATTTACCCCTGTAAAAGTCAAAGAACTGCTTGGCCTTTTTGGTGTTTTCATCTTGGGTTTGGTTCCCACGCATTACTTCCTCCTACTAAGCACATAACACTCAACATTTTTACCAATAAGGAAAGGTATTCAAATTAAATACAGACATAGGTGTGCCTGTAGTGGCTGCTCCAAAACATAACCAACTGAAATCAGCAATTAAAAAACTCAAGCAATGTCAGTGGATTGCAAATTAGTATAATCATGAGAATAAATAATGTGCAGAGATGGTTAGCCAATAGCAGAAGGAAAATGGTTTTCTTCAAAATAATGCACAGGCTTATATTTACCTTTCTCTCAGAACTGGAGAAAATGTTCTTTGCAGATTGTCTCACAGAAATACATGACAAGCAGTATTTCATGGCTTAAAAAATAAATGTAACCACAACTGTGTCAGGATGTTATCATCTGCCACCCAGTTCATCTCTCAGCTTTATTTACTTTTGTAATATAAAGAACAAACTCTACCCTGAAAGTAGCCTGCAACTTCTATCAAAGATTTCTAGGCCTCCTTCCATTACTGATCCCCATATCCTTCAAGGATTTGCCCACACAACCTCTGAGGCAAGTAATACCACCCCCACATTACAGAGAAGAAAACTGAAGTGCAAAAAGAGCTCTCATTCCAATAGAAGTCAATGGCAAGTCTAATAAATATCATCTGCTCAATTTTAGAGCTAAAATTCTTGTCTGTGGTCACACTACACAACGGAGGAACCAAGCTAAGCTGATTTCATGTCCTGGGCTTGACTAAAACCTTGAAAACTTGGAAACAAAGAATCTAAGTGCTTAATCAAGAAGAACATTCAAGACATAAAACTGTAATTATTGAGTTTTATAGCATGCAGAGGGCTGGATGACTACAAAAATCATAGAAAGAAAAGCATATTTCTGTTTTAAGTATTTGGGTTAAGATTTTATTGTGCCAACATTCTTCTTAGTACCAGAATCGTTACTAAAATTACAAGGCCACCATAAGTGATTCCATATGACAGTTTTCTTATGTTACACTCATTTAAAGAATTAACAGTAACTTACATACTTCCACTAAGAAATTAAATACTGACTTTCTAGAATTAACCCTAGTTTTTTGTTAGAAGACCAACGAAATGCTAACCAAAGTAAAAGGGAAAATTTTCACAAATTTTTTTTGTTTAGTTTGTTTTCACAAATTTAAAGTTTTAGATGAAACTATACCTGCTATAAAAATAATTAGTAATTAACTTCCCTTAGTTCTTTAGATTTTTTGACCCCCTGGAAAAAGGCTGAGAAACCAAGGGTCCTCTGAGGGCCCAGAGAACTTCTGCTACTTCCTTTTCAGCAGCAGTTTATAAGAACTGTCCCACTGTATAAAAGAAACACCATATTTCTTAATTCAGAAAGAACTTCATTATTCCAGAGTCAGAAATAAGTAACAAATAACTCCAAACCTTTGAAGGTGGGAAGGTCGCTACGAGTCTGAATTTAAACTCCAAACCCTAAGAGGAGATGAATTAATGGACGAATAATCTGAAATATTAAATTCACACAACTTTGCTGTTTATTTAAAAACAAACAAACAAACAAACAAGTAAATTAGTCTTAAATAGTTTAACAAATTATTATAATAAAAAAAAACCTAACTGGGAATGAGAGAACTTAAGCTAAGAAACAAAATTCTGCACAATTGAAGCAGGAACACTCCTTGGAGATATGCTCCAAGCAATTAGGAAGCACAAGCCACAAACCACCCTGCATACATTTCAGACAAGTGAGTCAGCTGGCCAGCAAAAGCCCCCGTCCACCCCACATCCTCTGCACAACTTGAATAGACTGAGCATGTGGGACAATTAAATCAACCAAAGCAGTTTAAATCCCACTGCCTTTCCATAGTGCTTGGCACCTAAATAATTTAAGATTTTTTGAATATGTTCCTTATTGGCATAGTGCACAACTATTCAGTGAGACAGAACTTGGACAGAGAGAGGAAATTCTGGATGTACTTTCAATTTACTCAACAGGGACATCACTGAGATTTCAGGACACAAATTTCACTACAGTTACAAAGACTAGAAATATCTGTCAAAACATAACAAAGTTGTAAAATAACTTTAAAAAAGGATGACAAAGCAAGCCTAACAACCCAATGTACTAAAGTCATCAAAATGTGCATTCCAGATTACACTGAGGTACTACAGAACACAAAGCCAGCATTCTCAACCCATTAAAAACACTGTATCTTATAAATTCTTATTGTTCAGCTTTTTAAGATTGTAGTTTCAATGGAGTGACCAAAAATGCTTGTTAGCATTAATGACACCCTGACTGCATCTAAATAACAAGCACAGGATTCCAAGAATTTGGACTTTGTTTCTCCTCTGGAGGTTTTCCAGAACCTATCCACTCCTACATCCGAGAAAGCACTTTTTTGTTTAGGCAGGATCCTTTGGGGCTGATGAACTGAAAACATTACTTCTTCCTAACAACACCCTAACAAATCATCTTGATCCTTAACATGACCTACTGTGAGCAAACTCTGTCTGTTTACCATTACCTTCCTTACCTGCCAGTCATGGCAATCAAATAATACAGAGTCTGAACCCTGGCACCAGACTAAGAATTCAGGAAAAGAATTCTGGGATCTTGCAGGTTTCCTGTGAAGTACCTGGCAGTTTCATGGCAAATTCAAATCATGCCACAAGATTATTAAAAGGAGATTTCTGAGACTTCCTAATGCACACTGTACCATCGCCTTTGCCAGAATATTGGTGAGCAGGGATTGCTCAACTGGAGCTGTTTCAGGAGGTGTCAGCTCCTACTGCTTTCTTTAAATACGTCACGCCTTACTTCAGTCTGCATGAATAATCACTGGAAACCCAGCTGCTAAACCAGCTAGTCCATCTGCCACCCCTGTTAATAAATGCATTATTATGTTCACTCTCACTAAAGAGCTCATGATTCACTGGGATTGTCTTTTTGGGAAACATCTACAGAAGCATATTAGGTGCACACATATATGTGGCTGTGGATCCCATCTTTAGCAGCACAGACATTATTTAGTGTTTTCATGGTATCCCTTCTGCCTGAAGAGAACATGAACCTGGTCCTTGGGGAGCAAGTTTTCAGTTGAGGCTGCTCTAAAAGTCTTAATCAGATTTAAAGCCAGGGGACCACAAGAAATCCTACTGTCATTACAAAATTTTTGTCGGTGACAAAATCTGACCTTTTGGCACCTCTCAGTTTGACACTTCCTGTTCAGAACACAAATAATTCCAGGCAGAATATGGCTAACACTGGCCCAAAAATACACAAAGTAGATATGAACACACATGAGAAGGCTGTTTGCACTACTGTAACCAAAGAGACATTTCTCAAACATTGTAGGGAGGTTTTAAAGGCTATAAAATGTAGGATCTAGTGCAGTTAGGGGTCATTGCTAATACAAGAAGCTCGGATATCTTGTTTCATAAAAAGAGAAAACTGGTTCTCTGTTTCCAACCATTTGCTTGAAGTTTATGAAACAAAATTTTTTTCATCTTTTCATTTGGTGAAAGAAGTCAATGATTTCCACTGGAGGAAACACTGGATTCCTTTTCTCATATAGCTTCATATATGGATTTGCAACATCCATATGAATAAATGCCTTTCATATGGGAACTGATGATTTGTTTCTTAAACCATAATTTCATTTTTCTAGTCATACAACACTTGAGGCAAATAGAGCATCTGCCAAGGGGCCACTGGACTGAGGAGTGTCACTGCAGTAAAACAACCATGAACCAGAGCAAATAACATGACCAAATCATTTGATCAAATTCTGCCAAACTCTGCCATGAATATGTGACAGCAGAAACCATTCTGCTCACAGGTTTTTCTTTATATTTAAGCATTAGGTGAATCAGAAATGAACAAAATCTCAGATACAGGGATATTTCAAGCTCATCAATCAGGACTTTGAAATATGAGGAGCTCAGAGGGACCTGTTGGCTCTGTAGTTGCCTAATGCTAAGAAACCTTAGCATTTAATCAAGAAATCCCCCACTATTTTAGCCAGTAAATGACAATATCAATTTTTAAAATTGTCCCTCTTGACTGAAGATAATAATTGAAAATTTTTTTCAAAGGTTTTTGGATTATTATTTTTTAGTAGAATGAAGTTTGGCCAAGTCTTGTAAAACAAGATTTGCAGTAAGGTAGAGCAATGAGAACAATTTCTCGTTTAAGAAAACCAGGAAAGCCTTGTTACTGGAGAATTGTTGTCCAATCTGAACAGTCAAAGTGATGAATACTGGGGTAGTCTGAAATGACACTGATTTCTTTAGTGGAAAATATAAAACAGATACTTGTTTCTGAGATGCCATTCCAGGTCTGTGAAGAATGATGGCTTGCCTTCCTGATATTCACCTATCTGGAAATCTTTTCCTCTCAGATTTGCAAATCTACTAAGACTTAAATGCAGTGCTTGAATAAAAATATTCATCAATTCAAATTCAACAGTTTTCCTAATAAATATTCAAGATCCTTAACAAATATTCAGTAGTGTTATTTCTCCATTTAGACTCAAATCACTTTTAAATCAGTGAGAAATCTACTTGTACTAGCCCAAAACTGTGTTCACATTCTTTCTTCAGTCCGTCCTGTTTGTTTTTCAACCAGAGGTTAATAGTCCACGCAAACTGGCATCATGCATTTAAAAGGCCTCTGGCTATTGCTGTGTGTCTATCTGAACTGAAAACACAAGAAATATCCTCAATATTTTCTACCCAGCAGGGGTGGACAGAAAGAAATTGAGAGCATTAGGATGTGCTGACAGTGGAGCTGCATTTATATAATTTTGCTGGGATAGTGGTAGGTTGTACTATTTCTACAAATAATATTGCCCCAGCAATATTGAGAGGTTCCCTTTATGGATATTCTAGATGGTTCTAGGCAATTTACAATATTCTAGACAAGTAAGGGTTGAATTTTTCAAGCACTGCCTCCATTTCTTCATATATAATCACTATGGAAACAGATTGCAAAGTGATACACATAAACCATACAAAGTTGGCACAAAATTATTGTTTATAATTGATATTACTTGCCTCCATAAGAAATACTGATGAATAGATTAGATTATTGTGAAACCTAAAAAGAGCATTAAAATGATCGATATTTTTTCTACCACTGGCATGATCATGCATGCAATCGGTTTGCACAGTAACAGTTCTCTTAGTGCTTTATTTTGGACTGCACTAACCTTTAAATCATTCTTTCCAGGTTTTTTCATGGACACCGCTGCACTGCGACCTGCAGCACATCACAGCACCGTGCTTTCGGCAGCACCCCGAGGACCACCTAACCCGTCTCCTACAAATACTCCTGCATCCCCTTCAGGAATGATCCGCCCTCAGCGCCTCGGGATAAGTTTGCGGGATTCAGCCACGGGCCCGCCGGCCCGCACGGGGTGTGAGCCCGGGCCGAGGGGCCAGGGAGCCCTCAGAGGCGCCTCCATCTGCCCCCACCGCCTCAGGGCCTCTCCGAGAGCTCCCAGCGCTGCCCCGGCCCCGGGAGTGCAGGGGGAGAGCTCGGCGGGGGGAGAGCTCGGGGTGTGTTTGCCCTGTGAGGGAGGAGGAGGCGGGAGCCATTTCTGTGTGCAAATGGGGCGGATGCGCGGCCACCGGCTCCCGCCCGAGAAAGCCTCTCTCTCTCTCTCTCTCCTGTCACCCCCCGACTCCAGGGCTTTAAAAACAACCAACACGGTGCGGAAAACGCGGCCACGAAGAGGGGCCGCTCTGCCGCCCCAGCCGCTGCCGCAGGGCCGCTCGCCGTCCCCACCGCCCGGCCAAGCCGGCGCCGCCATTCCCCCTCCCGCCCCGCGCTGCAGCAGGGACCGGACGGGAAACCCCGTGCGCGCGGGAGGAGCGGGGGGGGAAAGGAGAGGCAGAGGGAGGAAGGAGTGGGGCGCTGTGACGCACTCAATGGTGCAATATCCTTCCGCGATCTGACAGAAAAAGTAGTTCCGTGTTCCACGTAACCTCGTAGACCTCAGAGGTTCATGCACAACCTTCGGATTAACTGAAAAAGTCGCGTGACGGGAATCTCTTGGGATAGAGGGCTTAATCCGGAGGGATTCTCGTTTTTTTGCGTGCGGCATAAGGCATATATCCATGCGCAGAGCAGAGCGCAACGAGTCCGGCAGCAGGGCGGGTATATAAGGCGGGCGCCGCGGAGGGCTTGCCTTTTCAGTTGAGGACAGAGCTGGCGATCGGAACATGTCAGGGGGCTCCGCGGATTATAGCAGGTATGGCGGGGGTTTGGGCTCTTTCCTCTCTCGGGGGTTTCGAGGGGTATGCGGGGGTGGCCGGGTTTGAGAGGAAAAGTCGAAAGAGGTGGAGGAGAGGGAGCTGAAGCGCCCTGCGGGAGGCAGGGCACCGTGGTCAATCAGCCCTGCGCCCTGGCCCCTCCCGTTCTAGACGTTTCGGTCCCTGCGCTCCCCTTGCTCGCGGTTCAGCAACGGTTTGGCTCTGTTCCTCGGGGCTCGATTTTCGTTATTGCCTTTCCGCAATCCAGTCAGCCCTAAAAAAGACTTCTTCAAAATAAATTCGTACACAGTTCTGTTGTAGTTAAAATGTTCAAATGCCTTTCTGTGGATTTTTTTTTCTTTATTTTTGGACATTGTTCTCTCTCGCGCCGTTGGTTCGCCCCGGGTTTTCGGGCCGCGCTGAGGGCGAGACCATTCTATTTTTTGCGGGGGGAGGGGGAGGCCCCCCTCGGGCGATCGCCCGGCGCCGTCCGCCCGCAGCGCCCGGTTTGCGCAATCCCAGGGGTGGAGCTCTCGCGAGAGTTCCCCGGCGGGGCGGGGCGGGGGGGATCCGCTGCAGCGCCGGGAGCGCGCCCGCCTCCCCCTCCTCCGCGCGCCGCCGCGGGAGCGCGCGCTCGGTGCGCCCATGGCCGCGGCGTCGGGCCCAGCCCCGGGAGCTTTGGGGCGCCCAGGCCGCTGAGGAAGAGGGGTGGGAGTTTGTCCATTGGCAGAAGCTCAGAGCACCTGCTGAAAGGATCTGTCACGGGTCTCGCCGCTGTCTTAGGCGAGGTGTCAGCTCGCTTCTGCGTGGTAGTGGCTCCTGTGCTAACAGCGTGTTCTCTTTTATGGCAGAGACCATGGCGGCCCAGAGGGAATGGAGCCCGATGGTGTCATCGAGGTGAGCACTCAAGAACTGACCTGAGAATTAAATCACTGGTGGGCAGGGGTATTTGATTTATTAATTGTTATTCTTTCTTTATTACAGAGCAATTGGAATGAGATTGTTGACAATTTCGATGATATGAATTTAAAAGAATCCCTTCTAAGGGGCATTTATGCTTATGGTTTTGAGAAGCCTTCAGCTATTCAGCAGAGAGCTATTATTCCATGCATCAAAGGTATGCAGTAGATTCATTAATACCAACATCGGATAATAAGGAAAGCATTGTAAAATGCATCCTTTGTTTCATTAGTGTGCAGTAGTAACTAATTTTAATCTTCATTGAACAAGTGATATGATGGTACACCATCTTTCGGGACTGACCTGAAATGGAGAGAACTCTTTAGTACTGATCACTTAATTCAAGGGGAATTAAGTAAAACTAACATGATTGACCTGTGTGGGAGCAGTAAATGTGTATCCTACTTTTTTTAGGGTATGATGTGATTGCTCAAGCTCAGTCAGGTACTGGCAAGACAGCCACATTTGCTATTTCCATCCTGCAGCAGTTGGAGATTGATCTCAAGGAGTCCCAGGCACTAGTATTGGCCCCTACCAGAGAACTGGCTCAACAGGTATTGATAGTGTAGTTTAAAAAAACAAAACTGTGTGTTGCATAGGTTTCAGGTTTCACAACTGTGAGACAACCTTACCAGACTTAAGGGGCTGTAATTAATGTCCATTCAGAACCCTTCTTGTGTGAAGTAATGGGGGATACAAACTGGCTGCTGTCCCACACTTTCTCTGCCTCCTTGAAGAGCTGAGTTAAAGCACATGGAGGGTGTGCTGGGGCAGGGGTGCAGGAGGCACCTGCTGTGTGTGAAGTGGAGAGAGCATCTTCAGCCAAAAAACACAATTACTAAAGCACAGTGTTCTGAGTGGAAACAAAAAATTGACTTGTTTGAAAACTATTTAAACTTTAAAGCAGTTGTGCAACATGAAAACTGCAGTGCACATTTGGTTACTTTACTGGTTTTGTATTTTTGTATGTTTTCCTGACAACATAATTGCATGTCTCTTCCAAGGCTTGGTGTTCTGTTATGGTGAGTGGGTGTGTGGCAATAACTTCGAGAATACTTAAATATTTAGGATAGTGTATCAATAATGTGGGGTCAGAAAGTGAAATGTTGAACCAGCTCTGTCATTTTCAACTAGACTTCACTGAAAAGCCAGTGCTATGTGACAATTAATCAAGGCAAAGCTAAACATACTAAACACACACGGAAAACAAATTAATGGAATAAAAGCCTTTTATAATAATATTATGCCTTTGTTCTACTCCAAAGCTGTTAAGGTGAAACTTGTTTAAAACCTGGCTTATAGTGGTGCCCTTGGAGAGCATTCACAGAAAAGTGTCCCAAGTGCTTACCATGCAGGCCTGAGCAGCTGAGAGCTCGAGCTCACTTGTGGTGGCCCTGCTCTCAGTTTAGTAATTGTCTCATGGCAGTCGCTCAATCAGAGACTTCAGCCAGTGAGAACAAAAATGTAACTTAACTGTTCCTCTGCCTTCTGGTTTCTAGGTAGCAGCTTGAGTTATGTGAAGTTGGGCAAAGTCCTCATAGCAGCTCTCGCTTCCAAGAGCTCCATAGTCCTTGTTTGGTGTCTTGGCTTCCAAAGTCCATAAAAGCCAGTGATAATGGGGCTTAAGCTTTATTGCCCTACTAACTGCTAATGGAAGATTCTATTTTAGATTCAGAAGGTAATCCTGGCCCTTGGAGACTACATGGGAGCAACATGCCACGCTTGTATTGGTGGTACAAATGTGCGCAATGAGATGCAGAAGCTCCAGGCTGAGGCTCCGCACATCGTGGTGGGAACTCCAGGGCGTGTGTTTGATATGTTGAACAGGCGCTATCTTTGTAAGTATGGGTCTCATTGTGCACCTGCTAATAAATTTCCAATGGAAGCCTGATACCCACTGAGGTTTAGTGTATTTGCTCTTGCTGTAGAGAGTTGTGCTGGAAAGCTTAGTGTAGTGCAGAAGAATGATGTTTGTAAAGAATTGTGTATTTCTGAAACTTCATGAGATGCTTCTCTTTTTCCAATAGCACCAAAATGGATCAAAATGTTTGTTCTGGATGAAGCTGATGAAATGTTGAGCCGTGGATTTAAGGATCAAATTTATGAGATCTTTCAAAAACTAAGCACAAACATCCAGGTAAAAACACTTTGACATGGTAAAGTGATGCATGCAGATCATGCAGGTGATGCATGTACAGTGTGGCTGAGAACTGAAGTTTACAAATGAAAATTATACAGGATACGTGCTAACATAGAGTAATACATTTTAGGTTGTGTTGCTGTCAGCTACAATGCCAATGGATGTGTTGGAAGTGACCAAAAAGTTCATGAGAGATCCCATCCGTATTTTGGTGAAGAAGGAAGAACTGACTCTGGAGGGTATCAAGCAGTTCTACATTAATGTTGAGAGAGAGGTGGGTATTGGTTATACTTGATCTGGCAGGAGAAGTTAGGTTCTTTTCCCTTCTTGTTGAAGCACTGTGCTAAAATTGCAGAAACCAAGGCTGAGCTTTAGTTTCTGCAATAATGCTAGTAGAGTAAACACAAGAAGAAGAAAAACAATGCACTAGATCCAAAAGGACTAGGGTGGACCTCTTTCTTAATGTCCAGTGTCCTGTGTCTGAAGATTTGGTGCAACAATTAATGCTAAAACTTGGACTTAGTTTCCAGGTTATACTAAACGTAATTGTGTGACAGAGTGTGCTTAATCAGTTGCTGCATTTGAGTTCTATTCCTTGTTTAAATTTGGTGTCACAATGCATTTCCTGATGATCTTTTTTCTGCTCAGGAATGGAAGCTGGATACTCTCTGTGATCTGTATGAGACACTGACCATTACACAGGCTGTTATTTTCCTGAATACAAGGAGAAAAGTAGACTGGCTTACGGAGAAAATGCATGCCAGGGACTTCACAGTCTCAGCTCTGGTAAGAATTGTTATCTCCAATTACTTCTGAAATGCTGTGTATCTACTGGGAAAGAAATGGGGATGAGGGATATAAGTGAGAAGCAGGAAAGTTATAATATAGCTGTGCAGTGCTGTATTATCGTTCCCCCTGCTTAAAGTAAAATGTTTCCTTTCTATCCCTACCTGCTTCGTTCCCACAGCAGGTAGGGACGCTGGGTTTCATACATGTCTTTGTTGCTTAAAGGATTCTCTGGTTTGGAGCACTGGAACTGTACTAACTGCAGCTTTTTGTTTCAACTCTCCAGCATGGTGACATGGACCAGAAGGAACGGGATGTTATCATGAGAGAGTTTAGATCAGGGTCCAGCCGTGTCCTGATCACTACTGACTTGCTGGTGAGCGTTGTCTTCCATTGAACATGTTCTGTTACAGCCTTGTCCCAAAAGCTTCATAATTAAGTGATGGTTTTTGTAACCTGAACTGTTGGGAGCTTTTTGGAACAGCAAAGACCATGCTCCACTATGGACTACACAGTTGTAGTTCATAACTAATGATGTGGTTGACAAAAACCCAAGATAAATAAATTTGAAAATAGCTTCTGACTTGGCATTAAAGACTTGGTGTTGCTTTGCAGGCTCGTGGCATTGATGTGCAGCAAGTGTCCCTGGTTATCAATTACGACCTACCGACCAATCGTGAGAATTACATTCACAGGTCAGTTGGCTCTGCCCCCAGTCAGTTCCTGTGCTGTGCTCCATGTGGGCATTGGCACACACCCTCCTCACCTGATCCTGTAGTCCTCACCAAACCAGAGGTATTAGCATCCATGCATAAACCTCTCAGAGCTAGTAGGACATAAAAACAACTTGGGGATTGGCTTTCAAAAGCCCCTGCCTTGCACAGCAGTGGTTCTGAAACAAGGGGAGAGCAGAACTTTGAAACACTTAAAGCAGTGGGAAAACTTAGATATGTAACAGGTTCGGTGATGACTAATGAACCTTGGAGTTGTGGGGAAAATGCCAGCAACTGAACTGCATTTTGTCACGTAGGCTGTGGCGTATGTGTGACGCCGTTATTGGTGCAGCATCTTGACGGCAGGGTCAGCTTGATCTGGGTTCTGGCTGATGCAGAGTTGTTGCTGCTCAGTGACAAGACAAACCTTACTTACTCCTGGCTTGTAGGGCTCCCTTTGCTTGTGGAGGTTCAGCTGTGTCCATGTTCTGTGTGCCATGTTTGCTCTTCGTGGCTCCTTAGTGGGATTCTTCTCTGTGGCGTGTGTCTTCTGGTAGCAATTTGAGTTTGTTTCCCTAGGTTTAGTTAACTGCTTCTAGTGACTGTCCCTTAATTAAGTAAACTGTGCTTTGTTACTTGATGTAAAAAAATACAGGAGTCGATAGCAGCAGTTGATGACACAAGATGGTGCTCAGAAACGACGTTGACGTAATTTAGGACGTGGATTCGTAAGCGGCACAGTTTGAATAAAGAGCGAGTTGGTATTTATTTATTTATTTTGTCATGATTATCCCCTAAGTTTTGTGAGCCCTTTCTGTGTATTTGGCTCTTGCTGGCAAGGTGCTCTATTGTGCAGTCTGTAGGAAGGTGGAGCTCACGGTGGGTGTAACTAAACCACATGCACTGATGTGTCAGTAACTAATGTGGGCTTAAGCACAAATACTGAACTTGGATTTTACTCTCTAAAGAAAACCAACAAACCCTAAGTTTTCCCACTGGAAACAGTTAGGTTGAATTAAAATTCTGAAATTAAGTGTGATGTTACTGGATAAAATTGGATTAATTTAGTAACAGTCTTACTGTTTAAACAACAGCGTGTGCTCTGTGCTTGGGAGTGCATGCATGTGAGGGGTGGGGTGCATAGTTGAACAGAGGGGAGAGAGACTGACCCAGGACTTCAGAACACAGCACCAAGCATTAAATGAAAATCTTACTTTGCAGCCAAGAGTTAACTCTGTGTGCCCTGCTTCCTGCCACGGAATGGACCTGCTGTGCTGCTGGCACCAGCTGCTGGTTTTTCCTGACCAGATGTGACTTGCATGGCAGCTGGCCCTCTTAGGGCAGCATAGACTGGCCAGTGGCAGATAAGAGCAGCAATCAAGAATGGATCTTGCAGACATGTAAAGCAGATGGGCAAGGTTAACTTGGGTGTAAATGTGTTTTCTTTTTGTGCAGAATTGGCCGGGGTGGCCGTTTTGGCAGAAAAGGTGTGGCTATCAATTTTGTCACTGAAGAGGACAAGAGGATCCTGCGAGACATTGAGACTTTCTACAATACTACAGTGGAGGAGATGCCGATGAATGTGGCTGATCTCATTTAGTCCCCGGGATGAGGTGGTTGTGAATCCAGTGCTCGCTGTTGCTGAATAGGCGATTCACAACGCGCATTGTGCTTCTTTCTTTGGGGATATATTGAATCTTGTCTCAATGCTCATTACGGATCAGAAATACAGATTTTTGATAAGAGAAGCGACTTTCTGTCGTGAGCTCTTGTGGGGAAAGCCGTTGGCTTTGTCCACTTTAGGGTTAGACTGTTGGGGTTGGGTGGAAAGTCATGGGGTCTGTAAATTTTTTCTTTATTAGAAATTTATTTCCTAGTTCCATAGAAGTGGTTGTATTAGATGTTCTTTATCATTTAATAATTTACTTATGGACTAAAAGATATAAGTGCTGTATAAAGTCAGCCAATTATGTTAAACTAGCCTACCTTCCTTTACTGTATGTACTTACACCTCAGATTAAATTGGAAAGGCCTTTCAAAATCTCTAAACTTTTATAAGAGCATTAAAATGCATTTTTGTTTCATATGTATTTATTCAATAAAGTATTTAATTAGTGGTAAGTGTGATCTGGACCCTGTTGCTAAGCCCCAGCAAGCAAGCAATCATACTATTGTCTTAGTTAGGGTTAAACCCAGTAAAATTTGCCATATTGCACATGTCTTAATGAAGTTTGAATGTTCAATAAAATACTTCTATATTCACTTAAATTGTAAATAGTTGCTTCTTGGGTTGATAGGAGGGTGATAGTAAGCTGCTCTTTTTCAGAGTGGGAGCTGAAGGTGGCAACTACTGCAGCCTTGTGCTTGTGCCCATAGCTCATGAACTTCGTCATTAATTGCAGGGGTGGTTCTGGACTCAACAGAGTGAGCTTGGAGTGCCAGTGTGGCCCTGGGTGACAAAAGCTCTGAGGTGCTGCACCTGTGTCCTTAACACTGGAACACCCTTTCATCAGAGAAGAAAATTGCTCACTTAATAATTGGTGCTGGCTTGATGAAAAAGCTCAGTACTGCTTCATTTATGCTTAATACCTGTCCAATGGTGTATCTTTTCCCAAACCATTCAGGAATGAGGGAGAGGTGGTCAGACAGCACCTCTGAAAGGGTATGTCCCAAAGAGGCACATCCAGGTCACAGCTTTAAAATGGTTTGTTAGCAAGAATGGAGTGAGATGACAGGAAATCTGAAGTGACACCTCCGGAACATGACCTACTCTTTGCTAAACGTTTTTATTTCTTGGAGAGATTGAATGGAGTAAAAGTTGTATTTTTATTAGTGAAGTGATTTTTGCCATGTTTAACACTAAAGGATCAGACACAAGATGGTGGAGATGGGGGCTGTGCTCCTGCAGGAGTTGGGTTCAGCCTGAAGCTGTGTGGTACAGTAATGTGATCGTTTTGCCAAGTCAGTCTATTCCAAGCCGATACAGGCTACAAGGAACAACATCCCTTCTGTCTGTGCCTGCAGCTGATGAAGATTGCAGTACGGATATGCTCATTCTAATACATTTGTTTCCATGTGTAAGCGCACAACAATGAGCTGCACAGTAGGAGCATTATGGACCCCTCTGCTGTTTACCCAGTGTAAAAGAATTAAACAAAATATTCCAGCCTCAGGTTTTCCAACTGCAGTGCAGTCCTTTTATTGCAAAAAGCCAGTACAAAAGTATAGGGGTCCTTGCTCTAAAAACCCCAGCCACCCCTTGAACAAAGGGCGGCTGGAGGAGTCAGGTGTTCTGTGTGAGCTGCTGCATCACAAGGGCACAGAGACTCATCAGCTGCAAGAATTCATCAGCACCGTCTGCCAGGCATTTGTCCACTTCCTGCAGAGGGAACAGAGAAGGGAAACCCCTCTAAAAATGGCAATGCTCAAGGCAGCTGTGTCTTGGGGTACAGTGGAGAACAAGTTTCCCAGCTGTTTTCTTAACCAGCACAGATTTCTCCAGCAGCCACATCACACCCCCTCCAACTGCACTGGGAACCACGAGCTCTCCAGCCTCCACCTCATCTCCTACAGGAGGCCACCACACGAAAGCTCCATACACAAAGGGGTGAGGCACTGGCCCTGCAAGCCCCTGCCAGGAGCATCACTGCAGGGCATCCACACCACCTGCCTGGCTACAGTGACTTTAGCAAAACCTCCACCACAGCTGGCTTTCCTCCTTCATCAAAAATGGAGCAAGTTAGTGAATCTTCTCTTTTATGGAAAGGCATATTTTATTCACCAGAACAAAAAAAAAAAGCTTAGGAGCTGCAAAATGCAAGTCTTAAGTACTGACTTATTCTCATCTTAATTTTCCCTCCCACGTTATATTAAAAAACCCCAAAACAACCAAACCCACAAACCTCTTGACTGAATCCACTAGAACAACATAATATGGATAATAATTCACTTAACTAGATTTCAATTCCTTTGCATGAAATTTCTCAGGACAAAAGTTTACATTCTACCAAGGAACATCTAGAACAAAAAAATCACCGTGTACTTGTGGGGAGAGACTGTGCAAACAAAAATCAATCTGTAGAGATTAGTGTGTTTCGTTTTTTTTAACTCAAGCTAGACTTACTGCAAGTTTCTCAACTATGGCAGATTTCTGCTTGTCACTGTAATCTTCGCTTTCCACAATGGTGTCATGCAGCTGGTTTACAAGCTGAGCAACAGCAAACCCCTCATTGATGAGATTCTGCACAGGAAGGGAGGAAAATGGAAGTAATTCAGCAGCAGAAACACCACAAACTGGAAAGACAATCTTGAAAAATTCTGTCTGAACTGAGAGGCTGCACTGCAATTTAGTATGGAACTTCTACATTGCAGAGGACAATTCAGTAGCCTGTGCACAGCCCTGCCCTGCATCCTGCCCAAGCGTGACCCAGCGTGAGCACCTGGGACAGGCTGCACGAGTAAGGCAGGCACAGAGCAGCAGTTCTGTCCAAACATTCTTCCAGTGTCTGACAATTTACCTCTCGGAAATTTCATGAACATTTAAAACATTTAATGACCTCCACTGAACTTGTCCTATCCTATTCTAAAATTAGGAGGGTTTGGCATCCACAGCATCAGATGGCAGTTTCACAGTCTTCACATTTTAAAGGGCCACCTACTTAGGATTTATTTTCTTCATCTGGTCATTGCTAGTCTCAGAATTTAGAGAGCTGTAAGACCAAAGTTTTTTTAATAAAATAAAACCCATGGTAACTAAAGACAGCTTTAAAAAAACATAAGTAGTGCCCCATTGCAAAAACATCAAGTATTGAGAACAATGGTCAGTGAAGCCATTTAGGGAGAGAGAAGTTTATGAAAATAGAAACAGCACTGGTGTAACTTATTTTTCTGTTCAGCCAAACAGATCTACATGCCATCAATTTAACCCAGGAGAAAGCCAGAGTCAGATTGCTAGGGAAACTTATTTGCAACTTTGACAGTGCTTCCTCAGAAGGGAACGACTGGGAGTCCTGACTGGTAAAAGACACTTCCCAAACATGCATCCAAACTGACTGAAGCCAAATACCCAGGCTAAGCACTAAAATAAACTCTACCTTTGCCAGTGTTTCCAGTTTCTCAAAGGAACCACTCTGGCAGCCCAATAGCAGTTCATCAATTGTTTCTTTAGGGATGACCTGTAAGAAGAAGTGACATTTCTTAATTTTAACTTTGTAAACTTAAAATCAGTGTTGATGCTTACAGTAACAAACTGTTCATGGCAGAGGCCATTTCAGGATTCCATTCCTCTACACATCCATCCACTTCTAGCAAGTATATGAGACAAACTAAATAAATTTTTCAAAGTGAGAACTAGGCTGTGATATTTGTCCTATACTGGTGCTATTAAAACAAAAACAAATCCTATCATGACAATAGACTGTCAAAGTTACCTTCCTAAATCCAACTGCTTATTCAGGAGACTGACTAACAGGAGGACACTCTTCAACAGTTAGATCAGCCAATGCTTTCTGTACCATTTTACACCTAAACAACACAGCAAATAGGTTTTATTCCCAGTGACACAAAAATGGCATCCAAAAAATGCCCAATGCAACAAGATCAGACAATAAATCAGAAGGAAAAAAGTTGACAGATGCCATTATGTCACTCTGCAGAGAAGAGCTGCCCTTTTCCCCCTTCACTCATAGTCATTCCTGTCAGTTGAGTGCCTGGACAGTTTGGTTTCAAAGCTTCTTTATGAAGCTTTTGTACTAAGGTCACTCCAGGATCACCGAAGTCGTGAATGACCAAGAACTTCAAGTTTTTATGAAGATGTAAAGTTGGGTTCCCTTGCTTTAAGCAAGCATTATTTGTTCAATAATGGAATGTCATGCTTCTCTTTCTCATCATTACAGTCAATTTCTGCCAGGTTTCAGATGTCTGACATCTATCCAGATACCAGCTGGTTTACAGATACACAAAACTGAACAATGACTTCACTGTGAAAATTGTTTAAAATTGTTCTGTAAAACTCTGCACAGTAGCAATTGCCTCTGGTTTTATCAAAGTGAGAACCTCCCAACCCCTACCCATTAGCTACCATGGCAGCACCTTCATGGGAAGTGTGTCTATCATTAAAGCCCATTTATTTTTCAACTCGTAATCTCACTTTTCCTTCTTCTGGGGTGCTTTGCTGCTATAGGAACACCTTCACACAAGTTTTATTAAACGCATTTTCTCTCATGCTTCTCCCGTGCCTCTCAGTATTACTCATGTCATTCTAGAGCAAACCACTGCTGTTTTATTAAAAAGCAGGATCCACACAGATTCTTGTCACTGTGAACATTAAGCTGAAAATGAGCTGCTACTGCAAGTCATTTCCCTGTGGTGCTTCCTAGCCAATATTGCAATGCTCTATACTTATACACACATTTAGAAAAGCACCAAAAAACGTTCTAATCTACTCTCCCACAAAACCCCCCCCACAATGTGCATTATTTATGGGCAGATTATTTCAATTTCAGTTTGAACTATAAGACTGTTTTACAGTTTTCCATGATTTACAGAAGAAGCTGCTAGAAACCTGCCATGTAATAAGAGTACAGAATCAGGCAGTCCTTAAAATTCTGGTAGATAATGCATCATTACCATGCTGCAATACTAGTGAGTATAAAACTATTTCTTAACCAAACTTTGAGCAATGGCAGAGAGAGGTAGGAAAAATGCTTTTCAGAGTAATTCCAGAAGAAACTGTAAGGCATAGCTTACCCCAGCAATTTCAGTGATTATCTTCTCTGTGATCTCGTTTCCACCCATTAGGCGAGTGGCACTTTGAAGAAAAGTAATTGCTTTTCTTAAGTCCCCTTCTGACACTTTCACCAGGTATGATACTGCCTGAAAAACAATGTCAGAAAATGCTAAGTTAAATGTCCACTGTTAATTAAAATCTCATATACTTTTTCAGCAGTTACTTTAACACACCAAGTAGCGTATAAAGCAGATTGTCAGAGGCAAGCACAATACACAAGTTACAAAACAACCTCTCTACTAACACAAATGTATGCTGGCAGTTTGAGAAAGAAGCATGGTTTAATGCCAGAACATTCAGCAGAGAACAAAATGCTCTACAGCTTGGCTTCAGTTTTCTCTGGTGGACATTTCTCTGGTTTTAGGACAACTTAAAATTCATCTCATCTATGGAAGGAGAATAAATGAGTTTATGTATTTTATTTCGTATGATTGAGCAGCCTGGAAAAGTATGCTGACTTGGCCTCTTTGGCTGCCATGCAATTATGCACTGGATTAAGCAGTAAAATTACATGGCAACCACAAAGTTACCTCATTACTGATTTTCACATGCTCCTTCTCAGAAACATCCAACAGCCTCTGCTGTTGGATACTGTCAGACAAAGGCTTAAAGCGGAATTTGGAGCATCGAGACGTTAAAGGTTCAATTATTCTGAAAGAAACGAAGGAAAAGGGTAAATGAATGCATGGGTCAAGTTCTCACAGACAAAGCAAACAATGGCAGAAAAGGTTTAAAATACCTTAAGGTTTAAAGAACTCTAAAACTGCAACATTGTAAAAATTAAACGTGAAATCTAGGTATTGTTTCAGGCTTGCATGCATATAGTGACATCTCTATTAACTGAAAACTAGGAAAATTAGATATCAACTTTTAAGCAGTGAAAAAAAAAAGAGACTACAGACCAGACAGCAAATCCAAATAAGCAACAAATTCCAGGTGTACCTGCTGATGTAGTTACAAATAAGACAGAAACGTGTTGTTTTAGATTCTTTTTCCATTGTGCGTCTTAAGGCTGCCTGGGCTGCTGAAGTCATAGAGTCTGCCTCATCCAGGATCACAATTTTAAAAGGAGGACACATTTTACCACTGAAAAATTAGAAATCTGTTATGCAGCAGACATGAAATGTACAGACAAAGGGGAAAAATAAAAAGAAAAACATACACAGAAAAATCACTGCAAATAGCAAGTAATATTTTACTTAAGCATGTATCCTTGAAAAATAGAACAGATTCAGAAGGTCAATATTTTTAAAATTATTTTTAGATTAAAGAGTAATATTTGTAATAAAGGCAGAGACTGAGTTCCCATAGAACGACCAACACTTGAATACTGCAAAAATCCTCTAAAATACATACTCTTACTGTAAGATGCTTCCTTTAACACTTCATGTAGTTCTTCCTTTTACAGGCTTCCTGATTCCTAAACTCCCAAGAATACTCAACAGACTGATTCCAGTACACAACAGTGTTTTTTGCCGGGCTGTCTTGGCATGCAGTTTCTTCCTGCTACTTTCCACAGTCCATACACATGGCTTGACCTGCACTGGGCTTCCTATCACCTAATACCAGAATCCTTTTAGAAGCCAACATCCATGTCATAGAAATTCCTGCAGATTAGAAGGACTAGGAAGTAACTTCTGGCACAATTTACCCGAAGAAATTTTTCTATGGTAGTCAGACAAAATCTGCAAAGGCAACAACATGTGCCCAAACCCAGAAGTCTTGACCTTGTGGAGTTTTTGTTGTCTGCCTCCAATGCTAACAGCAACAGTAAAAATCCTCTTGGGTATTCAAACCCCCAATGTGAAATTCCATGAAGTAAAAGCTCAGCCAAAGCACTGTGTGCTGCCAACTGCTGGGCAGTGCTGACCCATCATTTATATTAGAAACAAAAACAAGCACATGCTTTGTCCTAAGCAGGAGGGGTTGGATCCAGCACTTACTCTGAACGGGTTCCAGACGCCGTTAGCTGAGCAAAAGCCTTCACTTTTTCCCGAATCACTTGTATCCCACGCTCATCAGAAGCATTTAACTCAAGGACTCTTTGCCGGAATAATTCAGGCCTGCAAAATTTTTATTAGAACACATTAGCTGCTAACCCTTGTAATGATATATTATAAAATGTGACAACAACCCTTCTGGCTGTTTTGAATGGCAGGGATTATTTTTAACAGCATTACTAAATAACAACGTTAAAAGACAGTGAGATCATAAAATGTTAAGTATGAATTTCCATTAACTATTTTTAGAATCTCCTCTTGGGCTACAAAAAACAATGAAGTATAAAATTACATCAGTTAACCAGGGGCAAAAAAAAAGTAGGAAGTTGGCTTCATACTTTCAGAGCACTACATTATATGCCTTTTCACTTATAGCCCGTGAAATAACAAGTAAAATGCTACAATACAGTCACTAGCAGTACTACCAGAAAGTAGTACTGAAATATTCAGAAAGTAAAAGACATGCAGTATTTACCTACAGTACTATACTTAATTAAAAAAAAAAAAAAAAAAAACCAAAACCAAAAAACAAACCAACAGTTAATACACTGGATTTTAATTCCTGGGAGTTAAAATGGACACACAATGTGAAGTTGTCTTCCTCCTACTAAAGTAGAAGTGGTTGTCTTCAAAAAACAGTCAGCCAAAGATTAAAGATGACAAATGGGAATGGGGGGAGGTATTAAATTCAGCATTACATTTGATCATAACATCACACCACCTTCTCATCCATTTTTTGCTTAGAGATCACTGAGCTCACTACTCAAAAACCCCCAAGTGTTACAAGTGAGTTAATGAATGTATACATGCTGAATTTTAGTCTGAGTCCCAATACTACTTTCCAGAAACAATTCAATGGTGCATAACAGAGAGATTAAAAGTCAGACATTTTATAAAGCACTTTGAGATCTATGTGAAGCTAACAACTTACTAAATAAAACAGAAAAATTGGAATTCCTTTACAAAGTTCAGTAAGGCATATGCAAACTATATTCTTTCCATATTCTTTGTTAGGGGGTTACATGGCTGCCAATCTGAAGTCTATACTGGTAACAGGAATCAGTGACTTGTGACAGGACAAATAAGAAAGAAATCTTATGTTAGAGCTGAACTAGAATATGAAGATATTCCTGAAAAAGTGCTGGGAACTACCCAGGAGCAGGCTATGACCAGAGGCACTTCATCACATGATTAGGAGACATGTGACCGTTGATTACACTGAAGCAACTTGATTCCAGCTTACCCAAACAGTTCTCTAGCAGCTGCTAAAATAGTGGAAGTCTTTCCAGTTCCAGGTGGGCCATAGAACAGCAGATTGGGAAGCTGAAACAGCAAGGCATCATTTGTAAGAAAAGCAAACAAAAAAAAATCCACTAACAGGAAAACCTACTGACAATCTGAGCACCTAAAAGAACAGAAACTATCTATTCCTCAGTAAATAATGACAAGTCTTTCACTTCTAGGTTTCTAAAGGAGGACAAATAGTTGCTGTTTATAGCACTGTATGAACAAGTGTTATTTAGTGGCACCATCCCATGCTCTATCCAAACTGATATTCTAATCTATATTTATTTTTATATATGCACTCCAGAGCATGTCTGAGATCACTATAGCCTACAGAGCTTACTGTTCTGATTGCAGTGACACCCAAATTTATCCAAGAATGGCCTTAAAACAGCCTGGGTAACACCAGCAGTGCAGATTAAACCATCCTTTCCTTTCTCAGCTGCCCAGGCTGCCCTGTCCGGCCACGCCGAGGGTTCTGTGCTGCCACCGACTGCACTGCAGCGAGCACAGGGCAGCCCGAGAGCGCTGGGCTGCAGCGGGGGCAGGGCGGACCCGGCCCGACAGCAGCTGCCTGCACTGCACGGCCCCGGCAAACTCCTGCACCATCCGGGGAGCTTTCAAAGGAGACCACTGGCATTTCTTAAAGAAAATAAGCTAATTAATCTTTAAAATAATTTAATTAATAACCTCAGCATGACAAATACAACTGCATTAAGGAGATATGCTGACACAGGAAGATCAAGGAAGCACAGCAAAGACTGCAGCAATAATTTTAGGATGACATTTAGCAGCACAAGGCAGAAAAATCTCTCAATTTGAGAATATAACTAAGGATCTGGTAGATATCTGAAATTCATTCGATGGAATGAAACACAAGCTGGTTTTGTCTGTCAGAGAAGCAGTTATCACTTTGAAACTGCTGTCTTTGACAGTAGGGGATGTTCCATTTCTACATTCTTAAAACTAGAATCCAAAAGTTCC
This sequence comes from Dicaeum eximium, assembly GCA_013396995.1. Taxonomy (NCBI): domain Eukaryota; kingdom Metazoa; phylum Chordata; class Aves; order Passeriformes; family Dicaeidae; genus Dicaeum; species Dicaeum eximium. The sequence goes on along the minus strand of VWZP01008069.1, from coordinate 1,293,752 downwards.
CTCCAGCCAGTATCAAAAAGACAAACCTCTCAATCTGACTTGATTTCTAGCCCTTAATAAGCATTCTATTTTTAAACAGTCAACTAAAATTAGATTAGAGAACTCTATGCTGAATATAGCATGCAATGCAGACAGAATGGGAACAGCAAAACCAAGTCCATTCAAAGAGCACAGAAAAATGCAGGAATACATAGCCCATAATCAGAAAATGAAATAGAGACAATCAGCTTGTAACAAACATTCCATTTTAACAGCTAAGGCAAGACACAGAGCACAGACTCAACTGTGTATGTACTCTAAAAGTAGAGATAGAAGAATTTAAATCTTCAATCAATTTCTAGTTAAGAAATTAATTTCAAGTTTTGCACGCTCTTTCTGCCAATCAATTGTTGCTTGTTTCCCTAATTACTAATAAGCAAAGAGCATCCCCTACTAACAAACATCTTTTCAAGTTTAGATACCACACTATTATTATCCCCCTCTATAATTTATGACAGAGAGATTAAAAGTGTACTGAATGACAGCTGAAAATTCACCAATCTCTGTGCTAGGCTGGCACATTGGTAGATGTTTGTGAGGAGATTCATAATTCCACTACTCCGGGCATAATTCCATGACTCTGTACTAATTCACACAATACTGTCCTCAAAAAAGCACAACCAGGTAAAAGTTTTAATTAGAATGTTTCCTAATTCCATTACACCCCAACTTTATCACTTTTCCTGTTTTAACCTAATTTATGCTGGTTTCTCATTGAAGTATTTACACCACTTTTCACCAAGCACAACCTAATCCTTTATGTAACTGTGGCAGTATTTTTAAATAAACTGCAACCTGATCTGGTTATCCATTTTTGCATGCTTGCCAGAAGAGTAAGCAGGATACCTGCAGGCATCACTCTGCTCATGGGAAAGCTACCTCATACAGTGCAAATCTCAGATGCTTTTCCAGAAGTTTCAGTACAAGAAGATGTAAATTGCAGCGATAATCCTACACTCTCTTTTCAGTTATCAAGATACCATGAAGTAAATGAAAACTAAAGAATACCATGACTCTTTTCAGTTTCTTTGCCAAAAAACAACACTTCTGGCAGACAGAAATCACTTTCTCCAGTTCAAACCCCCTTGGACTCTGCTGTCCCCAGTTTTTAACAGGATGCTGACTGCTCTTACAGATGGAGGTATATTGGCTATAGGGAGTCACAAGTCCTGTATTAGTTATAGGGAGTTAAAAGTCCTGCTCCATTTAGCAGCTCCCAAATCAAGGCCCACAAATACAGGCCAATCAACAGAGTCTGACCCTCCATTTCCAACAGTATGGTTTAAATAAAGCACATTACTCAAACTTACAGCATTGTCACAGCTGTTTCTTTGATCTCACCAGATCTCCAAACTCAGTAAGAACCTCTGCAGTAATGTGTGCTTACTGAAGTAAGTAAAAGCCACCTCAGAATTTCAATTACACTTTGGCCTTTTTGACAGAATGAGTCTTTTCAAGAAACTAATAAAAATGCATAAATTTAAAAAAAAAACAACCAGATTTTTAAAGTACTTGCATGATTTTGTTCTCAAATGCCTTGCTGAATTTGGGTAGCTATGGCAAAATACAGAGCCTCTAACCATAAGCAGGAATTATAATTTGTCTTTTCAACTCAGGAGGCCAGAAGTCAACACTAGTGCACTAGGCTCAGAATCCAAGAAACACTGCTGATCCACAAGCTGTAGGGTTTTAAATAACTGTTGCTCAAAATAGAACTTCCCAACCCATCACCTAAGCAATGTTACACAACTGATATGTCTGGACAGAATAGGTGGCAGCAGCTCGTTTCTCCTTTGCTGTTAACAGTTCTTTCCTAATTACCTCAACTCTATAAATACTGTAATCCAGCAGCATTGCTGCAGAAGCACAGATTTCTGGGGTACAACATTACCTGACAAGGTCACGTTACAAGAGCATTCTCAAAGCAAACTGAACGTGGAGAAAGGAACTAAAGAAAGAAGTACAAATCTTTCGCAATTGTGTTGTACCTGTTTGATTTTGGCTTCATATGCTCAACCAAATCAGGTACATCTGTTTTCAAAGCTTTTATTAAATTGTAATTTTCAGAGAGTAACAGACTCATATCACTGCACAGTAAACCAAAATTGCAGCCCATGAAAACAGACAGCTTTTGAGGCACAAGTGTGATTGTCCTAGGTGAGGAGGGAAAAAAGTATGTAGAAAAGAAGGAATTGTTCAGATTTGGAAAAAAACCAGAACCATCTCTTGACTATGCACTTTATTTCTCCCTTCAGCCCCTTCACCTCCACATCAGCACTTTGGAAGAAATAAGCACCAAACATACCAAATATTTACTAAATTTTTGCCCAAAAGCAAATGCAAGAGTAAATAAATGCAACTACAAATGTTCTGCTCATCTACACTCTTAGGTCACACAAGCCAACCCTGCAACTGCCATACTTAGCTTGTTAAAGCCAAAGAGACTTACTTGGAAACTTTAACCCAAAAGGTTTGGGAATCACTATCCAAGCAATAGACCTGGCACTCATAAATTAAATTTCTCTTATTAGCCAAAATTTCTAGCGTTTAGCAGTTTCACAGAAGCACTGACATATCATTAGAAATCTTTAGGAGTGACTGGCAATTCAGACTTGTCTACGAAAGAAAAACTTTCTCCTCTTGTCCTAAACACGAATGTCACAAGTACTAGTGGATTATCAGCATGGAGACACCAAAAGCTTTTCCAGGTTTGAAACTATTAACAAGAAGTTTACCATTTGAGCTTTTCCAGAAAAATTCCAAACTGCATCATGAAACTTACAATTCTATAGTGTTAAGAGGACTGGAAGTATAAGGAGCTTTACACATATAACACAACAGGATATATCACGAGGAAGTCACTTCACACAGCCTGTTCATGAAGTACTGCTGTAAAAATGATCATTGCTGAGTTGAAAAAGAGAAAATTTTGTCACCACTGACTCAATTGTCTGTCTAAAGATGCTGATTAGGCAGATGCTGTCATTACACTCACATCAGCACCTTCCAGGGACTTCTTCAGCACAGCTACAACTTCATCCTGGAAGGCGACTTCATCCACATTTTTGGGGCGACTAAATAAAAAGACATTAAATAAAATTTATTAGTTAATGAAGTTTCATAGGAAAGCTGAAATTGAGAAAAACGGCATTTCCTCTTCTGATTACATCAGGTACTGAAGAATTACAGTGAACTTTGAAGTTGAAATCAAAATCACCACAGGAAGACTAATGCCTCTTGTCTCTATTACTGAAGTGATCCAATTCCTCAGGAAGCTGTTTGTCTTTTTCTGTTGTAAACACTTGTCTGAGATGCTTTTAAAAGCAGAACTGCAATATTTTACCACTATGTGATAAAGGCTTCTCAAAAAACCAAAGCATGAAATGCATTCACGCACCAAAACACAGCGATGAAATAGCATTGCTTGAGATGGCCACGATTTTCTGCTCAGTACCAGCCACAAAGGCACTTACAGTACCTCACAGTCCTGGAGCTGCTCCATAACAGGGAAAGTTAAGCTGTGCTCCCTGGTGGGGAAACCCCCACCTGCCACCCCCTTTTGCCATGCATCAACACCTCTCTACACCCTCCAGAGCCAACCTCCCCCGTCACGGCCAGCGCTGCCCCAGAGCATCCCTTACTATTTCTCCACCCAGGGGATGGGTTTGGTCCTCTTGCCCTCCCCGCTGCTCCCGGCCGCGCTCTTTTCCTTGGCAGCGACGGGTTTGGTGCTGATAGAGGCCGGGCCCTTGAGGAAGGCCTGCATGGCTGTGCCGGGCTGTGCCGGCCCCTCACGGCCCCGTCACCCACAGACCCCGCCAGGCCCCGCCGGCCCTTCCCGCCAACCCGCTCGCGCACCGGGGGGAGGGGCCGCTTCCGCCCGCCCAGAGCCAATCACAGAGTGCGGCGCCGCCGGGGACGGGGCGGGCGCTGACGTCACGCTGCGCGCGCTCCTGCACCTGAAGGGGGGGGTGAGGGGGGCAGCGCGCGCAGAGGGCGCGAAGCGGGCGGTCCCTCAGGGCGGCCCCGCCCAGGGACCCCGCCTAACAAATGCTCCTCCCCACAAATGCACCTCCCCGAGCGTGAAATGAACAAAAATACCTCCGCAAAGGAGCCATCGTTGCATGAGAGCAAGCGGAGGAGGGAACTCTCTGTGCGCTTTGACCTGCTGCGGTCCTGAGGCAGGAGCTGCTGCCTTCCCCTGACGGCTGCGGTGTCTCTGGGGGCTCTGGAAGCGCCCCGAGTTAAGTGAAATAAAACCCAGGAGAGCCCGAGGCTGGCCAGGGCCTGTCCTGGGCCAGACATTTGCGCCTTTATGGGCGTCGGCGGTAAAACCTGCTCCGGACCTCGCTGCTGCCGTGCGAGCAGCTCCCCCAGGTGTGCAGGCTCAGGGTTATTGGTGCTGGAGTGAAGAGAAAGTGAATCCTTTGTGTTTTCCCATTTTTTCTAATGGCATCCATCACAGCTAAGCCAGGGGAAAAGTAAATTCAGGAGTGTGATTGATGTGACAGATCCCTTTAAATGATGAAAAAACACCCTGGTAGATGTGGCAGTCGTGATGAACGCCCACATTTCCATGTGCTAAGTGGCTGTAGCTTATCCTTCCAATTACATACCAGCTTTGTGGATAAAAAAAATTGAAGTATTTCTGCTACCAGCAGCTGGGTATTGTGTGGCTGCAGATGTTCTGCTTTACTGTTTTCCCTTGGCTACTTTGGGGTACAAGACACAGACAAGAGTGGCCTGGGAAGCTGCAGTAGTGATCCCCCAGAATAGACCCTGAGGAAGTGAAGAGACTGGAAATGGTCTCTATGGCAACAGAAGAACAGCCTTTAGAAAAAGAGATGTAGGAAAAAATGTAGGCTGAAAATACATAAATCTGTCAGTGAGTCAAACCTGTAATTAGTGTCTGGGCAATTTTAAATAAGTTGTTTCCTCTCATCTGACATTCTTCTATTGAAGAATGAAATCCAGATTGTAGTCTTAGAAATGCCCACACATATAATTACTGAAGTTGTTTTGTTCTAGATGAAAATGCAATGATTTTTTTTCCCACTTTGATTATATTTGGTACTTCCAAGCCATGGTAACAAATGATTTCTGAAATAAGTTTATTTCTGCAATGGTATAAAGTTTTGCTGTCTTTTTGAAGCTTTGTTCTATTTGTCAGTCTCTATTCAATCCGCTCTCCTTAATGGGGCCACCTCAAATATAGCTTGTATTTCAGCATTTTGTCAACTCTGGATGAGCCTGAGGTTCAATTCAGCAATGGAATTTACCTTCTGCTACATTAACTGAACTTCATAAGACAACTTTTAGTTTCATTACCTTAAGAAAAGCTTAAAATTCCAGAAAGGAATAATGAAGCCCAAGCTTCTCTCTCTCTCTCTCTCTCTCTCCCTCCCTGTTTTTTCCTCTCTCCCTCATATATATAAGGACCGAAAATTATGCTTTCTCTATTCTGTTGAATTGCATTCACTCACCATATTAAGGTCCAACAGATCAAACTCAGTTGCCATGTCCTCTCATTTGCTTCTGTCTGGCATTTTCCATGGGAAAGATTGTTTTACACCACCCTAGTGTTCCTTGAGCTGACCTAAATGGGGAGCCTTCCCAGTTGCTGTGGTTTAACCCCAGCCAGTAACTAAATCCATGCAGTCCTCACATACTTCTCCTGTCCCTCTGATGGGATGGGAAGGAGAATCAGAAAAAAGAATAAAACTTACGGGTTGAGATAAGAACAGTTTAATAGTTGAAACAAAGTAAAATATAATAATAATACCAAAGAAAACAAGAAAAATAGCAATAATAATTGTAAAGGAGAGAGTGAGAAATAAAACCCCAGACAAGTGGTTCACACCCAGCTGACTGGTGCCCAGCCCATCCCTGAGCAGTGATCAGCCCCTCCTGGCCAACTCCCCCTGTTTGTACACTGGGCAAAAAATTCTATGGAATATCCCTTTGACCAGTTCAGGTCAGCTGTCCCAGCCATGCTCCCTCCCAGTTTTTTGTCCTCACTAGCAGAACATGGGACACTGTAAAGTCCTTGACTTAGGGTAGGCACTACTTGGCTACAACCAAAGCATCAGTTTCATATCACCATTATTCTCACACGAATCCAAAACACAACATTGTACCAGCTTCTAAGAAGAAAACCAAATCTATCCCAGCTGAAACCAGGACATCAGGCTTATGTGAGCCAGCTGCAGATGTACAGCCACAGAATGAGGGTTCAAGAGCTGACAGAAAACCAATGTGCCAGGGGCTAGTGACAGTAGCAGGGCAGGAGAATTGATTAGAAGGAGGACATTTGTCTTTATAAGTTACTCTGCCTGCTGCCCTGGAGACCTCCCCATGCCTCCATCAGTCTAGACCTCCAGTCAGTTGACGTGAAAGCTTCCTAGGAGATCAGCTCAGGGATTTTTATGATGCTGAAAGTGAACAAGTGACTCCTTTAAAATAAACTACACAGAGTTCATAAAAGTAAGCTGGGTCTAAAAATTACAGAATCACTTCTGTTCAACAGCTTTGTCTAAAATCCAGGCTTTGTTTTAAAAGAGGAAAGAGTTGAAATAAATGAATGCAATAGAAATAGGCATATGGATTTTTGTAAAAATTTAACAGCAAATTTTATCTTTTAACTCTTAGCTTTGGAAGACATCTGCCAGAATTATGTAAGCAACACCGAGCAGACTGGCATTGGCAGTTTTCACTGTGCAAGCTGCATAAACAAGAGAAAGTTCAAAACAACATGGCAAAAATGTTGAAGGTGGGCTTTTTCTTTTTTTTCCCCCTTAGATATAATAACTAGGACAGCATTTGTCTCAGCTCAGCTCAGGTAACTGTGGGATATGATCACTGTATAAAAAGTCATGGCTAAGGTGGATACTGCAAATAGGAAAGTATCCATTCCTTCACAAGACGCAGGAATCAGAGGCCTGAAACTGAACTATCAAGCATCAGAATTAAAACCAAAAAAGTAGCTTTTTTCACACAGTGCATATTTAAATTGCAAGTCTTGTTACTATCAAACTTTATGGCCATCAAAATTATAAGTAGATTAAAAAATAGCTAGACAGATTCCAGAAAAAATAGACTATTAAATATTATCAGTCATATGCAGACTTAAGCTCAGAAAGTCCCTAAACCAGAGATCACTGCAATCTGACAGGGAAATATTGGAGAGGGATAATCTCTTTAAGTGGCCTGTTTCATGCACTCTTTCCTGAGGGTATATTAATGGTCCTGCTCACAGATGGGCCACTGCCCCAGCCTGTGTCAGGACAGTTGTTATGGAGCACAGAAAGTGAATGATTGATGTAAATGATGTTGAAAAAAAAGGTTTATGATTGGGAAGGAAGACAGGTAGAGGAGCAGAGAATTTTGCTAAAACTGGTGTTGTGTCTTCAGTGGCGTCTTTTTCTTCAGAATGGATTTTACAAGGAGCTGTACTCCTTTTCAAGTAGGTGAAACAGCATCTGAGGCAAAGCAGGTCAGGCTTTGCAGAGCTTAGGTGAGAGCCTAAGTGTGAGAGTAGAGCCTCAGGCGTTGCCAGGGGAGCTGTGTGTGGAGAAGCCCAGATTTGTCACAGGAGCTGACCGAGAGGCCAGCGGAAAGCCGAGAACAGCAGAGAAGCACTAGCACTGTGACTCTCTTAAAAGCCAAGCAAAAGCACTGTTGGCCAAAGTGTTCCAAGTAGAATATAAGTAAGAAAACTTAAAATATGGAGTTCTATTTTCCTTTATTGTGTGGCTGATGTTCCAGAAAGGAAGCAGCACTCTGTGTGCCTTCTTTTTGTGTGAATCAAAGAGGTATCTGACTCACTTAACAGCTTCTTCTACTAATGGAAATGTGCTGTGGTTCTGAGGTACTGCCATAGCCAGTCAGAAGTGGTGACAGGGTAATTGCCTTTCCCAATTGTGCCAAAAGTGTTCTAGTTCTTCCCAGCAAGTAATAGAGCCACAGGCTTTGATACAGGGATCAGCCAGTCTAGAGACAAAAGTGAAAGGGGGAAGAGGTATGATACCAAAGTTGTACCTAAGTTTTAAAAGGAAGAAACTTGGTAAAGGGATTCTAAACTTTTTTGTTATTCCATCAGTCGGCCTATTTTTCTGCTATGGAAATGTCTTAAGATGCACTCTGTACACCAGAAGGTTGTAATCTTGTTCTAGAAAGAGATTTTCATGAAAAACTAAAAGATGGGTGAGTTTGTAAAGGTTATGTAGGACTGGGAAAATGGAAATAATAAAGACAGTGAAGAAGATAGGCTAGTTTCAGGGATGGATCTCATTTTGATTCTCAACAGCCTTTCAGGCTCAGTTGGCTAAGTGTTTTTTAGTGGCAGAATGAAGATCTATAGCTATATAAGATGAAAAAGAAGACAAGATAATTTTTTTTTCCCCTTTGTGAGTTTGCCCTTATACTGGTCAGGCCATAGAGTCTTATAAACGTTTTTTGTTAGCAGTGTGCAATTTACTGCTTACTAAAATTGCTTACAATGCTTTGGCCTCAGATGTTTGATTCAGGATCTAATAAAGAGCTGGTGATTTGTCAGGCTGTCACTCTATGAAAAAAATCAAATTGTTTTGCCTGTTGGCCATCATCTTAGCAGTGGAACCATGGTATTTTCACAGCCCCTGATTCTGCTTTCAGTGAGATCCCTGCCTGGAATGTAAATCATCATCGTCTGTACCTCTACCACATGTTTATCAGCAAGGGCTTTTATCCTTCAGAGGGGAAGTCAGTATTTGTTGTAAAAGTACTGGCTCAATTTCACAAAATAAAAATTCCCAGCACTGGAAATTGTTACCATCCCATCGATGGACTAAGTTACTTCAACAACTTTTAACCATTCCTCAAGTGACAGATACAGGGCTTACATTTTTTTGTGTCTCCAAGAGATCCCTATAGTCTAGGCTCCTATTTTTTACCTTTCCCAGCCTAGGCTTGTGGATCACCCATGCTTTTGCAATGTTTTTGACTTGGTTCAGTCCCCTGTGGCTCTTCCATTTGGGAATTTGTAATGGCAATATGCACAATGAACAGTAGCCTTTTTCTAATGTAGGCACCACTGAATCTTGGCAGTGTAAAGAAATCATCCTGTAACTGGTAAAACTAGTGGAGTTTGCTACCCCATGGCTGTGTCCTGCTGCCCAAATCTTCCCACCAAAATTCCCCCCTTTTGTTTATTATCACTCACATCATAAGGGAGGGACAGCACCTTCAACTTGGACTGAATCTCATTTAGCCTTGGACTGATACCATATAACCCACCCCACAGTTTAGGCTGGCAGGGAGCAGCCAGGATTAATTAGTGAGTCCCTGCTGCATCCTTCCCCCTTTCAGATTTTGTGCACCTGGCTAAATTTCAGTTAACCTGTGAGAATTCCTCTCTCCTGAGCTGGATTGCAATTGACTGACAGGTTCAAAAGCTATTGAAGGTCTGCTGGAAAGCTAGAAATCAGATTAACATAGCAAGAACAAATAATAAGAGGAAAAGTATCTTAAAATAGCAAATATCCACAAGTCTGCAGTTACTGATGCTGAATAACAATGTTGGTATAAGAGCATATGGTCTTAAAATAGCTGAGAATTAATCTAGCTAGAAATTAGACAAAGGCTCTTAGTTATCCTTGATGTTCTTGAACAGCCTTGCTGTAGGAGTAGTGAGAGCAAATAATCTACTCTGCATTTCATTTATGAATGGACTTATACAGTATCTGTGCCTGCAGAAAAAAAAAAAGAAAAAGAAAAGAAAATCTTTAAAGTGTCTGGAAACATGATGACTTTTCTAGTGCTGTATTCCTACCTGCCATCTCTGACCCTTCAAGAGAAAATTTAAGCATCCCATCCCTTTCAAATCCCTCAAAAAATTATAGCTAGGTGTCAGTCTACTTCCCACATTTTTTCTTTCCCCCCAGTGACAGCATCTCTTCCCTGGTTGGGGAAATCCTTTTAATATTAGTCAAGGTCTCTGCAGTTTGACCTTTACTGCCCAGATAGGCAGTAAAGGCAGTAAAATTGGATCTCATAAAAAATGGCTTTTGCTTTAATCCCAAAATGTTGGCAGGTGGGTGGCTCTGAAGTCATCCTTCTCAAGTGTTCAGACAGATTTGCTGTTAAACTAACTGAACAGAAGTATGCAAGGAACCTCTCGGCATAGTTGGTCAGTCATCCAAAAATTAGGACAACAGCACAGGTACTCAGACTGGCTTGTAGGTCAGCCAGCTGATTATAGGATTTTCCCTTCACAGAGGTAAACCTTTTTGCAACACCAGGGCAGCCACACTAACTATGCTGTAAGATCTGAAGCCCACAGGGGCGTTTTACAGCTCTGGCTTTGGGCCTGCGGGTTGTCAGGTTCTTTGGCGTGCTTGGAAAGGTGGACTTAAGCAAAACTCTGTGGATGGGTAGGGATTTGGATTTAGAGCTGAATTAATTCTGTGGGAATAGAGCAGATCTTGCAGGCAGCTGCACCCTTCTCTGTTTTATTTCTTCCATTTTAGCTGTGCAGTAAGTTTTCTGTGTTTCCAGAATTACCTTGTGTGGAGCTTCAGGTAGGCTTCCAAGGATGAGGTGCAAAGAGGGGTGGAATGGAGACATACGAGTCCCTGGCTTGTCCTGCCCTTTCTGGCTTCCTTGCCTGCCTTACTCTCCCTGTTCTTGGATCGCAGCTGGGATCTGTAGCCGGCAGGGTTGATGAAGCTTTCCCGTTGTTCGGCAGCCCCATGGCAGCCACGCATCCGGGCAAGGCTCAGCTGTGTCGCAGGCACGCAGGGGCAGCTGCTCCCCACAGACCTGCTCTGGCCACTGAAGGCCACCTGTGCCTGCCTGCCCACGGGCACGGCTGAGCTCTGTGGCCGCTGTCGCATGTGAGTCCTGCCCAGCACCCACGGCTGATTAATTCACCCTGCTTGTGCACGTGCAGCTGGAGAGGTTCCTGTGGGTTCAGCCAGGATCCCAGGGATCCTGTCCGTGCAGGTGGAGCAACAAAGCCTCTGGCCACAGTACACGTAGAACGCCCAGTGCCCCCCTCCCACTCCGTGGAAGCGGTGGCCCCGCAGGCAGGAGCTTCTAAGAGGGGGTGGGAGGAGGATCTCTGGAGACATTGCAGGGTTCCACTCAACGACAGCCTGCGAGGCACTCGGGCCCCAGGGGCCGAGGGGGAGCATCGGGGGCTGTGAGCGTGCTGTTCTCCACTCCCAGGCACGCTGGTGAAGGGAGCGTCGCAGAGCAGCTGCGGCTGTTAGAGCTCTCTTGCTAGCTCCACTCCTCCCGATGCCATTCCTACCTCCAGGATTTTTCCCTGACTCGCAGCATCACCATCCAAAAGTCTCCCGGGAGGAAGGTATCTGCCTGCTGGTTTGTCTCTTTATCCTTTGCCTCATCCGCGGGAGAAGGGAAGAAAAAAGGCATAGGCAATCAACTCGTCTATTTTCCCCCCGTTTTGTATTTCTCCCCTCCCGCTCCTTTCCTTCCGTCAAGGGGGATAAAATCCCTGTCTGGAAGGAGCTTTTCAAGGTCCATGCATGGATGGCAGCAAATTGGAAGAGGTGAGCAGCCGAGAGAAGATGTGAGAGCTGGAAGGGCTGTGCCGTGGGAGTGGTCCTTGCTTTGTGTGCAAGTGAGGCAGTGAGTGTGCAGCCTCCCACTCTGGGTGCATCTTTTTTTGGATGCTGTGTAGTTCCCTGTGTGAAATGCTTTTTTGGCTAAAAGAAGAAGAGATGTCACATCAGGAGCTCACCCAGCGACTGACTACGGTTATCACCCATGTGGGTAAGGCATCTTTATGTTTCTTCATACTACATTTGTGTGGATTTGGGGGCCCTGTTCCCCCAGGAGGTGCTGCTGCCTTTGTGTGACGATATCACACCTGTGTGTGAAATAGGAGCCATCAGCAGACTGCGAATCCCTGGCTTTGGGCAATTACACAGCCTTTTATTGATGGTTTGCTTTTCAAACATGTTTTCTCTGAAAAGCAGGAACAGTAAGAGCAGCGTGTCCTACCTGTGAAGTGATCTGTGTAAAATAACCCTAGCACAGTTCTTGCAGGGAGGTGGTGGAGAAAAGGGGGTGTGGGAGGATGCTGGAGCAACAGCGCTAATGTGCTGTGCATTTGCTTGTGATACTGGAATAGCAGCCCAATCTCAGAGAACCTTTTCATGGCCTTTGCTGTTTCAGGATTTCTGGAAGGTGCTAGGACAGGGACAGGATCTCAAAAGGTTTTTTCTCTGTCAGGCTTGATTTTACTGTTCTAACATTCAAATGTCAGTGAATACAGGTGAGGCCCTATGCTTTGCACTGACATCCTTATGCATCTGAGCTGGATACCCACCTGCTGGCATTGGGGACTGCATGACCAGGAACTGAGGAACCTGAAACTAGCAAGACAGTAGGAGATGCTGGTGAATGAAATATCAGCTGAGAAAAGCCTTTGTGACCCTTTTTTGTTACCTACAGTTGAGTTTTGTAGCTGTGTTGCATCACATAAAGAGAACATTTTTAGTTGAATTGTATAGGAGCAAATTTTACAGCGGTCAGTGTTTGCAATGGATTGTGTGCTGCGAATGCCAAAGATGTTGTACAGGTTCCTGAAATGCCTTTGTCACTGGCTTTGTTCAATCTGTATATGAAACAGCATATGACCAAAATTTAGCTTTTAGAGAATATATGAGTAAGGTTTTAGGCCAGCTTTATTCTTTGGTTGGATATTAGCTATGGCAGTTGAACTAAGTTTAATGGGGCACATGCAATCAGTATCTTGCCTAAAGAAATAGCGCAAAAGCAGATTCAGTCAATAAAATATTTAGGACCAGGCCCCTTATCTCCAAAATCTTTTCCATGATAACCTCAGCAAGAGCTTGGTATGGGAGAGAGTATGATTGCCAGGAGAGCTTGCAGCAGCAGGCTCTTTGACCCAGTAATGCCAAAGTGGATTGCTTTGCAGTTGTGCAAATTCAGATTGACATGAAGTCACATGAATTCACATTTTTTTAAATGAAGATTTGGAATTCAATATGAGGCTTTTTTTTTTTTTTAAAGAGTATTTCAGGAGAGCCAAAAAGATTTGTATGTCTTCTGGTTTTCTTGTTAAACTCAATGCAGGTCCCCATCATCCATATTGAGGATTCTCCTTGAAATCAGAAGGGATTTGTTAGAGGTAACATAGCATTATGTTACCTACTGTGTAATATACTATTGTCTAATAGGAAGTCATTCTGGACACTAGAAATATTGATTAACCTTTCCCCTGTTCTTTGCTAAATTCAAGAGAGGTTTCTGGGTCATGAAGCTGATGCTAGAGAGTCTTATTGGTTTCCTGGAGGCCAACCAGGAGGCCAGTCCTCGGGAGAGGAGCGAAGGTCATGGATCTTGGTGTTTTTTCCATTCCACACTGAGGCAAGAGCCTAGCTGATCAGCTTCCATCAAAGAAGGATAATCCCACCATTTCCCCAGCCATTTGAAACCTACAAATCAGACTCTACTTGTGGAATCTGCCTGCCTTTTTGTAGGCAGAGTTCATTTTTATTGAATCATGTAAGTGGCAAAAACAGTTGTACAAAAATGGAAGAAAGGAACTTTAAAATATTTGTTACTGGCTGAAGGCAAAACATTTCTTCCAAACCCATGATGATGATGCACCATGTTTATGACTCACATGTTGTAACATGGGTGCCTTAGCTCAATCAGCAGTAGCTTATTGGAAGAATAATTCCTGGGAAGCTGCAGGGGTCTCTTGTATGTTCATTGGGAATCTTCACAGCTCAAACAAGTGAAAGGGCTCTCAGCCTTGGCAAACTGAGGGGACCCCTGGCCATTTATAGTGTTTACTATTTTTACAGCTCTCACCCTCATATTGCCCCTTGAACTGGTGGGATTCAAACTCTCTAGAATGTAGCCAGCTCTTGGTTGGGAGCGCAGCTCCCAGCTCACCCAAGAGCAGGAGGGAAGAAATTTATTCACAAAATTTGCAAAATGCCAAACAAGAACTTTATGGGAACGTTAAAAAGAAAGACCTTTACATTTTCAATAAACCTTTATAGGATCAGTTTGGTCTGTGTGAAGTAATGACACACCATTTTATTTTTAATGTGTCAATAAGAGTGTCACATAATTGCCTGGGGCTCAGCTTTTCTGTCCTGGGCAAAAGCTTTCATCCCTCGTTAGCTGACTCATGTTGTGTTACACAGTTCATGTGCTAGCAAGAAACGTTTCTTATCCTGCTACAGACTTCATACATACAGTACCTGCCTCTCCTGAGTCAAAATCAAAGATTTGAAGGTTTGAAGATCTTCCTGCTCCACAGTAGGTTTCTTAACTTGGTACTTTTCTAGTACCAACCTGCACAGTAGCACATCTTCACACAGTGTAAAACAACAGAGGACCAAATTAGATCTCTTAAGTAGCCCTGTACTCCCTCAGCCTCCCTGGGATTATTCCTGACTGTCCTGGTGTGGGTGAGGTAATGGGGCCACCACAGGTGCCTAGGACAGGAGTAGTTTGTGAATGCTAGCAGGCTTTCTGCTTACTATGTGAGATTTAGCAGCAACACTACCCAATCTTGTTACCAAAACTGCGTCAAGAGTCTTTTTTTAATTTACCCTACTTTCATTGAACTTGTTTGTTGGGAGGTGTTGGGGAAACACTCATCAATTTTGGAGAAAGCGTGTTCTTTGGGTGGGTGGGCAAGTGGCAGCTCTTCTGTGGTGGGGAGGGAAGAGCTTTGCAGGGTGACACGCCTGGTGCCGACAGCAGGATTGTTTCCCTCTGGGAACATGTACAGCTCTTCCAGCCTGCCAAGCCCACAGGAATACGCTTTCGTGCTCTCGCTACCCACCCACACTTGGCACTTGGCCCCCAGAAGTCTGATGCCAGCTTTGCTATGTGTGGGCAACCTTCTGGGCACAGTTGCGCACAAAAGCACCTCCACCCAGTGCCCTGTTTTCTGCAGACTTTTTTCTTAAAATGATTTTATGATAGGATGGAGCTGCCAGAACCAATGTGAGCTGTCTCAAAAGGCCAGCAGCTTGGCTCCTCTCTTGCCAATGAAGAATTCCACAGCATGCGGGAGATGGGGTTCTGTTAGAGGCTCCCCATAATTCTCAATGAAGTTGTAAGAGCTCCTCCCTTTCAAGTGTTAACTGGACCCAGATGAGCTGACTGTCAGTGTCCCTGGCAGGAGAGGCACTGATGTGAATTTGCATAAACCACTACATTGCACAAATGTTAACATACAATAACCCCATACGTTCATGTCAGCTTTCATCTGATTTTACGCCTGTATTTCCCTAGTCTCTCATTTTATGAAAAAAAAAAAAAACCAAAAAACCAAACAAAAAGGAATTTAAGTAACCTGATGGAAATCAAAAGGAAAGTCAGTGACCGAACTCAGTTTAGGATTGACATCTCTGGACTTAAAATTCCTATCTGTTAACCATGGTATGTCAATTCCTATCACTCTTGGCTTAACCACCAGAGTTGAGGAGCAGTGTAAAATACCTGTGTGTGTGAAGAGAAGCTGTGTTATAATTTGGGACAGGAAGTAAAGGATGATACTGCATCTACCTGACTGTGTGAGAGGAATTTAGGTCAACAGAATGGAATAACCCGAGTTGGCACTTGTCCGAGGCCAGTGGCTAAGCATCACAAGTCACAGAATCTGCTTTATGCTACAAAGCCACAAATAATCTAATATGTCACAGCTGGACAGACAATTGCAGTATTTCTGATATGTGTCTGTGGACATCAAGGACACAAAAAAGGAATATTTTAAGAAATTAACTTTTGAGGTACCATATCAAATAGACACTTTTCTACTCCTATGCAAACGCTTAAATCAAATCAAATTCCTCTGCGACATAAAATTCTTGCCTTTGTTTTAGAGCATTCATGCATTTCAGAAACTCTTTTTGAGCCATGGATTCTGCGTCTCTGTCCTACTTAGGGATTTCTGGTGCACAGCAAGGGGAAAGTGGTCTTTCCATTGACCACAGCACACCAGATATCCTCACCCAAAATAATGCACAGGCATGGAGGGGCATCTATCACTGCATTCCCAATAAAGTATGGCAATAGAAAACTGTAGAAATGGATTTGCCAGATTTACTTGGGATCTCATGCTCATGAGAAATGGTCAGTTGGAGTTTCCCCATTAACCTACTTCTATAAAAAACTTGAGCTTTGATCATGTTATCTGCATCTTTTCTCTGTACCCCAGTAAAGTGCTTGAACTGTTGGCCAATTTTTATCAAACTTGGTGAAGGGACAAAGGTCAAAAATATTGAATTAATGCCAAGTATAAAAATAGTATCTGAAGAGAAAGAAGAAAATAATGAAGACAAGGGAAATAAGCTCATTCTATTAGACCTCCGAGATTCCATGTGGGAGGGTGGAATGTGGGAAAGGAGAGATAATTGCACTTTATCTTTTTTAGTTTCACAGCTTGAAAAAAGCTACTTGTTTACTTTTTTATTCATAGATTGTGGTTATTAATTTTACCCTATTCTATATGACCTATTCTGTGCAGCTGTTTCACTGGAAACTGTTTAAAAGTGTTTTGCTAATGCTGCAAAGTTTGTATCTATAACAAGTGGAAACTAAGCTCTCACAGAAATCCATGAAAAATGTGCAGATGTACCTGGTGCACTTTCCAAGATGTAGAATATTGCAAGTACCACAGACTTGTTTAAAGCCCACTTTCTAATTTGGTTTGCAGAGACATTATCAGAAATAAAATTATAAGAAACTGCTATGAGCTGGGATCCAGAACACTAGTTTGTCTCAAGGCAAAATATTTATGTAATAGTTTGGCCTCATGTTCAAGAAGACAGAGGTGACTTAAGAGCTTCCCAGAAACAGTAGCATGCATTAAGGCTGCTTCGTTTCAGGAGAGAACAGCTCAGAGTTGTCCCTCTTCTACATTCCATCTTTTACTTTAGGTTGAGTACTTCTTCATATGGGATGTGATCCTGGCATCCTTGGCAAAATTTAAGAAAAACCTTGCAATATCCAGGTGTGATACAATTACTAATTTCTTTCAGAGCAGCATACCCTAAGGAGAGCCATGCAGAGCCCCGAAGAATTGAAAGGCTGCTTACAGCCTTGTTTTCTCATTTATTGATACCCTCCCCAAAACTGGCTGTTACACCCTGAGCTTTCATTATCATGTCAGTAAGAGATCAGGATGTTGGGGAAAAAGGGAATAGGAGTAACTATCCACCATCTGCTTGCTGCAAGGTTTTCACACTTTATACTTACGCATGTTGTGATGGCAACTGTTGGAGGCAGGGAACTAGGCTGGATGGAACCGAGGTGTGATCCAATCTGTCAATCTCTAAGTCACTCTCTCTTTCAAAAGCCTCTGCATTGCTGCTGTTAAATCTAATGCTACAGCAGTCTGCCCTTTATTTCCTAATCTACCTCCGTAATGACTTGTAGGTGTTTGTCTGTTGACATGGAGGAACGTTTAACATGTGAGGAAATTAGTAAAGGAAATTAGTAAAGGAAAGTCAGGTGGCAGGATCCAAGTTTAGCTGTTAGTAGTGGTGATTCCTATGGGCCCTTCTACAGCTGTGCTTGCCTGACACCAGGTCCTGTACATCCTTAGAAGCTCTACTGGCTTCTGCAGTTCATTTTTTAGTGAACTGAAATGAGTTATCCCAGGATACATGCTTTAGCCAAAAGGAGGTCTTTGTGTTTGGGTCAGCTCTTCTCATGATGCTTCCTGTGTTTCAGGCCTGTTAGCCCTCTATTGGCATTTTTAGTGGAGCAAAAAGCAGAAACCTCTGACTTCCAGAGCAGGCTCTTGCTAACACTATATGGTAGTCTTTTGTTGGGTTCTGTTTTGCTNGATGGTAGGTAGGGAGAGGGTTGGTTATCAAATAACAATTTTTTAAAAAAGAATGAGGTTGCTTAGGTCAAAAGCAAGGGAAATATGACACCATCATTCAGTGAACTAGCAGGCTGGGGCACTTCCCAGTCTGTTCTTAAACACTCCAGGGCAAGCCCAGGATTACAGTGCAGGACCTTCTCCTGTGGCTGGTCTCTGAGTCAGGCACGATGAGGGATGCTGGTGCCGGCAGAAGTCATTGCTTGCTAACAGGGCAGGCAGTAGGGCCCATTCTGCATTGCTAAGGCCCAAGCTTAAAAAGCAAATAGGACCAAAAGGAGGCAGAGAGGAGCCCCTGTCTGTTCCCATCTCAGTGGCAGAGGGGAGCTCATGTGGCCTCACTGGAAATTAAACTAAGCTGCCATCTATCACATTGTCTGGCAGCTCATTAAATACAAGGGCCTTTTTCCACCTCTTGCCTCATCTTTTATTTAATTCCTTTTTCTCGCCTTCCATATGGTGCCTGAATCCAAGAGTTCCCTGGAGAGGACATGTCCCTGAGGGAAGCAGGATCGGGACTTGGGAGGGTACTTGCAGCACCAGGTCATATCAGTGAGTAGAAAATAAGCTATTCCATTGTGTTACTCTTTTCCCACATCTGTACTACGTTTGAGGCCTCTTTTACTCCCAAGGCTGGACCTACTGTTTGATCAAGGATGAACTTTTCTGAATGGGACCCAAGTGACTGCTAAAATAGTTTTGACAGCACACTGTCTGGTTCTAGTCCTGTCTGTATATTTTCTCCTGTTCTTCAGAGCTGGAGCTTGTGTTCAAGTTTGGGAGAAGAGAAACCATACATGTTTTGTGTTAATGCTGTGCTTTAGCCTGGCTAAAGGCCAGGCTGGCCAGGCTTCCTGTACCTCCCTTTAGAGTTCAGCACAGTAACATCTGGATTGCCCCAGGTGATCAGTGGGTCATGACTGGGAGTAATCTAAGTTCTCTGCAAAGCTGCCTGATCCTGCTCACTGAGAAAATGCTGGAGAATGATGTGAAAGAGATAACATGGCACATGGATCATTGCTAATCAGTGACTCACATTAACCAGTGCAGCAGATGCTGCCAGAACTGAACCAAGGAGCAGAAGGGAGACAGGGTGAAGAAACAGCCAGCTCTTACATGCAGAGGTGGAAAAACATCAGTTGTAAATACCTTAGGTAATCTGTAAGTCATGACATGGAGGGAGTTACTGCTTAGGGAGCAGGAACGTTGTAAAAAGCTCATGAGTGGAGCAAGGAACAGCAGACTCCACTTTGGCATGGGGACAGATGTGTAGGGGACAGTTGGGTTGAGATCACAGTATCTTCAAGCTCCACTATCATGTAGGCACAGCACAGATAACATCTCTGAGTCCAAAAGCATAACTGCCTCTGAGGAATGATTGAGCTCATGTCCTGGAGGAGGGCCATGTTCAGCATGTGAATTCAGGCTGGTAAAGTCTGAAGCAACAGCATTCATTCAAGGGTGAAATACATTACATTTATATGCACCTACCTCTTGTCTTTTGCAGTGCAGCATTGCAGAAGGCCTTTCAGCAGAGGCCTGCAATTAAGTTTGCATTAATGAATTATTCTGAATATAATTCTGCATTCATCCTGTTTTTTTATTAGAATATTTCCTTCAGTGTAGTAGAGAATGAAGTCCTGAACTCAGATAATCATAAATTTCCATGGAAAATTAGCATTTAGTTTACAAAGCTGCTGTGTTCTGTCTCCATCTTTTCTAGCCATTGCAGGGACCTGACAGTACAGTACAATATCCCCAAAAAATGGCCAAAGGAAGGACAGACTACCAGGATCAGTAATCCACGCTGTCATGAAATGATTGTCTATATTGTTTGCCAGAACAACACACATACATCCACACTCCTGCTCAAAACCAGCTTTGCACCTGCTGTGCATTGTTTTTGGCATATTCTTGAAAATGCATTGTTCCAAAATCACTGCTGTCATGACCTTTAAGTCCTGAATCTTTTGGGCAGTCAGGAGCTAAACAAGCACAGCCAAAGCACTGAGTGTCCATGCCTTCATGGAGACTGCTACTCATTTCAGTATGATTACTCTGCCTGTCTCAAAGGTGGATTGTGCCCACAGTTTGGCTCCAGTATAAGGTACTACCATCTGACAGTAGCTCTCCTGCTCTGAGCACACAGGGGCTTGTTTGGCCCTTCAAGGCAGCCAGCCCAGCCTTCTCTTGTATCTGCAGAGCTTCCCTGATTCCAGAGGTACATGAGTGCAACACAGATGAAGTTCTCTGGGGACTCGGTTGCAGTAAGTGCAGGACTATTACAGTGAATGCAAAGGTGACTCTATAGATGTTTAAACAGAGACACAAAGGTCCTTTTTGGAACATTAGTCCAATGTTATTTTGATTTTAAAAGTCACTGATTCCTGACCTCGATTACTCAAGCATGGGAGTAAAGGTTAAATTTCTGCAGAAGCCAAAATCCTTTGAAACATTGCAAAGAGATGATGGGAAATGATCTGTCATCAATATTACAACAAAGTGGCTCTGATCCAGAAAGGTGCAAAGAGCTCTTTATTTCTGTGTGAATATGGGGAACTGTTGGTACTCAGCACTCCATGGGAGCGGATATTTTTGTCTGAGTGCACTCAGCTGTAGCTGACCCAGCTGTAGCCCCTGCTGCAAATAGGTATAAGAGGCAGCACAAAGTTAGCACCTACTGTCAGCATTGCCCTGGGTTCACATGGGGATCCTGAGTCAGTTTGTCAGAGCTCAAGGAAAGCCAGGCTGGGAGGATCTGGATTCAGATTCCCCACGTCCGTGAGTGCAACCTGTAATCTCTGTGCTTCCAGTTACCTCCATCTGTGTCTCAAAGATCTTGGATGGAAACCAGCAGCTCTTATCCTGAGACTGTTTATGCACCCACCCATATCACCTAATGCGTGAGCACCCCAATAGTACTACAGTGAGGCTGTCATAGTATCAGTCCATATATTGACACCATAAATTACAGAAATCATATGAGGAAGGCTGCCACTGCCACTTCCACAGTGCAGACTGTTGCCCAGGGCAACGAGATATGAGGGGCTATTTAGCTCTTGCTTCCTCTGCATGACCGGGAGCTGTGTGATTTCCAGTTTCCCTTGGGCAATGAATTGTCTACAGCTGGCCCCAAACACAAGAGCAGTTATCTGCAGTTCCGAGACATAAATACAAGACAAACAATGCTGATGAACAGCATTGTGGGCTGCCTGGCAACAGCTGATGATAGGATCTGACTCTCCTCTTACATGCCTTGAGCTCTGGAGATTCTGTAGGAGTTACTCACACTTTACACTGGAAAACCACTTCAGGTTCAATGTGAAGAGGTGAAGAAAATCTAAAACCAAAGAGGGTGTCTTTCAGTATTTCAGGAGAGTGACTTTTGCCTTTAAATTCCAAGACCTATAAGAATTTTAGTTATACATGGGTAGGCAATTAGCCCACAGTTATTGGCATCTCCAATTATTATTACTGCAATATCTCTGCTTTAATTATACTTTCCAAGGATGTGCACATACTGACAGACAGGTATTGAGGAAAGAACTGTAGCAAACACATGCAGCTCTAGTAGCAATGATAAATAGAAAGTAGATGATTTGGATGTGAGAAGTTTGAATATGCTGCCTGTTACTCATATATGTTACAACTTTAACACTTCAAATGCATTTTTGTCTGGTATGGATTTAATATTCTCACCAAATTGCTGTGGCTAGAATTACTGTCAGGAGTGTTTGCCTCTTGTTATCAATCAATAATCCTTCACCTAACCAAGCATAACTATAAATATTTCTCCCCTATGAGTCTGAAGTTCACTGTTATCCATTACACAGTGGTTCAGAGGTCTCTGAAGCCAAGGCTTAATTTTTGAAGGGATCAATATTGGTGTTTGCAGCATAAAAGCCAAAGCTGATGACATACATAGGAGCCATACTATTGATCTTGCAATACCCAGAGAAAAGGTTATTTCAAACTGAAATAGCTGTGGCCTTAGCATGACCTTGAGCTGTAAGCAGATGCATAAGTGAGCTCTGGCAATTACATGCCAGTCATTGGTGCAGGAAGGTTCCTGGGAAAATCTGATTAATCCTTGTTATGGTGATCAACTTATTCTGTGAAAACAGACTTCCTATTTTTTAAATGAGAGATTTTAATCTATTCTCACCAGTTCATCTGCCTCAGATATTTGTAATGTTATCTGTGTCTGGTATCTCTTCCCCTTCAACATTGACAAAACTGGGAGAGGCTTCACAGATGGCTTTGAAGTCACAGTTACCACAGTTTGAGGTAAACTTTTTTGTAATTTTTGTTGATAGCTTATAAAAATCCGTCTTTCTGGTTTTGTTTTCAGCTAGAGGAGAATGCAGTTTCAGCAGTGTGCAATTGTTATTTTGGATCATGTTGAATTACACTCTGGCTATACAGCAGAGCCTTGTGCATCATTTTATCTTGAATGGGAGCAGAAAGCTGGCATCAAGTGCCCTGTGAGGAGCAGCACTGGTTGGGCAGAGCAAAGAGGAGTTTATTAGTGGTATTTTGTGGTCATTCTACCCCAATATCTGCAACAGTAGCTCTGTACAGGCCTCACACTGCCTGCCTCACTCTCCTCTTCAGAGCTGAGATGTCACCACTGCGCGAGGTCCTCCCAGTCCAGCAGTGGGAAGGAGAAATGAAACGCGAGCAGTCATCCCCTGAATCCTCTTTGCAGCAGGATAGCAGAGCAGGGCTGCTGCCTGGGGAAGGGGTGTGTGCGTGTGGTGCTCTCAGGAAGAAGCTGTGCCAGAGCGGCCTCCTCCGCCGCGGGGAAAGAGCAGCAGGGGGCACAGCAGCGCCGTTTGACACTGCAGTTCCCACTGCCCCAGACCCTCAAGGATAGGGCCAGACCCTTCTCGGATCAGCTGAAAGGCAGGATGTTAGAGAATTGGGCAGAGGAGCCTCTCTCCTTCAAGCCCCTTTTCCAAGAGATGCGATGGCTCTGCCAGGTTTGGTACCCAGGAGCTGCTCTCCGTTGCTGGAGAGATGCAGGCGCTCCGAACGCCGCCTGTTTGCGGAGGAGCCGCTGGAGGGCGCGGGGTGGGGACCGAGAGGGACCCGCTCCCGGCCCAAGCCCCGCGGAACCGGCGCATCTCCCCGCTCCTGCGGCAACAGCATCCACATGCAAAGTACCGACAGCACTAATTCGGAGAGCCGAGGTCACCAGAGATAAACAGCGAGATGGGGGCTGAGCCTTTGAAAATGGGGTACCCAAATTCTCTATTTAAGCTTTTCATCCAAACTGGGTTGTACTATAGGAGGACATCACTTGGCTACATGCATGCTATTCTTGATCCTTTTAGGAGCAATAGTTTAAGTTTCACATAAAATCCATTTTCCTATTTAGGAGTAAACACATCTGTTTGTTTTAATCTGTAGAAAATATACAAAAGCCTAACCTTATAACAACTTCTCTTTCAGCTAATGTGAGAATCTGTTGTGATTTTGATAACTTGATTAAACACTACAGAAGTTATTAAAAGTCTTAAACATCTGCCAGCAAATATAAAACCTAGTATTATTCCTAGGTGACCTTACAGAAAAATAAGACTGGCATCAGTATGTTCATTCTCACCCCCTAGAGAGCTGTCCTACAATACTTAAGCAAATAAGGAGACATTCAAATGATATATCAGGTCTAAATTAATCTAACAAGTCTGAACTGCAGGTCAGGAACAGCAGAGAAACCAGCTGAAAACAGCATCATCCAGAACATAAGAGGAAGGGACTGGGGACCCTCCGAACCACAGCAGCTGAAGCACTGGGTAGAGGCTGTGTTGGTGGAAGCCTGAGGTGAGAATGCTCTGGCAGTTCAGGCTGACCAGTGTACACAGGACCCTGACTCCATGCTGCTGCCAAGTGCAAAATATTCTCTCTATAGAACTCACATGCTCTAAAATACCTGGCACATCCACTGCCAGTGCTGATTTTTGGGTTCAGCCACTAAGCCTGATTTTAATACTCCTTGTTACTGTTTTGTTTTTATTTTACTGAATTAGTTAATTCTTTTCATTCTTAGCAGTTTCAGTTTAGCAGCCTTCACTATGAGACCTGCTGACCCTGAATGTGTGCATAGTAGTAATTAGACTGATACAGATAATGCTGCAAAATCTTAATGAGCAGAACTCTATTTCAAATTCAATGTTAGAAAGAAGGGGATAACTACAAATGGTATAAAATAACATTGAGAAATGCTCTATGTGCCATGCTTAAGGCTACAATCAAGAAAGGGATATTTCTTAATGTTAGTAGCTATTTCTTTATTTTCTAGCTTTACTGCAGTAATTGCAATTGATCTTAGACAAACTGTATGGATTCCTTGGGGTTCAGTTCCCAGCTGAAGAATTTTTTCCTTATGCTTCATTATTTGTATTGAGATTTTAAAATTCACTGGTGGGTTCTTACAATGCTTCTGATACAATTAAAAATATAGGGTTTTTTGGTTGGTTTTAAAACTGACTACTATTCTTGAAGCAAGTATATTTAAACAAGAGACAGGAAAATATTGTGTAGAATTATGTGTATTTATGCTATAAAGGAGCAGCAAAGAAGTGGTTAAAGAGAGGGTGAAATTATTGTTAAGCCAATTCAAAGGGCTCTCAAGCCAGAGGGAGATATGTGGATATATGCTTTTAGCACATTCCTCCCCATTTTTTGGCTCCTGTGGGGCAAAACTTTAGGTGAAATTATTCCTTCTCCCAGAAGCATTCTTCAAATAGTTCTCAGATGCATACTCAAATATATCTAAGCAAAAATACTCTTTTTAAACTGTATCCTTTTATTGGCAATTAGAAAGGAAATTGCCTATTTCATGGGAATAACAATTTCTCTGTGGTGCCAGAGTGCTCAGCTGAGAATCACTGGAGAAGTACAAAGCATTATTTAGTGCTACATGCCATGAACTGAACTTACGCCTACTGGGACTAAGGTCCATAAACGGATGTGGGATTTAGATACATTTCATTGAGTTAATCTTTGCTGGTCAGCAGAAAGCATTTGTAATGAGGTTCCCTGACAGACTAAAGAGCAATTTCTTATCTCATCTCCACTGCTCCCCTCAGCTTTAGGCAATTTAAGTCCATGGTGCTGTTGAAGTCAAAGCACTGTCCTTATTTCATGTTGGCTGGAGGTCTAACCTTGTGCAGGCAGCACTCAGCACCTCCCAGCACATGAATGCTGCATGTGGGATGCTTGGAGTTGACAGGGAGGGTCACAACATTAGTGTAATATTGCAGGGAAACCCTTGTGCTGCTTCCTGTAGGAAAAGTTCACTCAGGTGCAGCTCTATACTCTTTCTGCACCTGAAGCTGACTTACAGATGTCTTTTTTTACTGTGTGGGCATACTTGCCTGTTAATATAGATCCATGAATAATTTTAGTCTTAGTATGAAAGGAAATGAGGCTTTCATGCTCATGCTTTTTCTGTCCCAGCTGGCCCTTTTCCATATAATTTTAGCAGCTCTTGCGTGGTTTTGACAAAGGATTGAAGCTCTTGGTTTCCTGTAAATTTATCCAATTTACATATTTGAGATTGGGTATGATGACAAAACCCAATAATTGTGCTGGCTGATGAGGAGAGGGAGAGGACTGTGGGCGTGGTTGTGTGTGGTAACATTTTGCCCTGCCGTGCCTGGTGTGTGATGCAGTGCTGCAGGTGGGGAGAGGTGAAGGAAGTGCACACACGGTGCATACTGATGCACATGCCAGCAGGTTATCCATACCTTTATTTTCCTGCTTCACACCAGGCTTTGGTGTGACTTGGGAAATCACCCAGTAGGTTATGTCTTTCTAGAACCTTAAATCTGTTACAGCTGGTGGCTTAGAGACAAAGCTGAGGTGAGTAAACTGGGCTGGGAATGGTGCAGGGGTTCAAGCTGTGGGTGGACATGAGGAAGGAACAGCTCTGCATTATCATGCACTGAGCAGGACAAATTCCTGTTACCTGGGTGTAGGTGTGTGCAAACATCCAGCTGCCGTGTGTGGTTGCACTGATGGATGCGCACAGAGGAGGGTGTTGCAGACTCTCATTTGTTGGTGCTCAGCACAGAGAAATGCCTGTGTGGGCAGGTCCTTCAGGACAGACCTCTGGTTTCTGACTGCAGTCCTGGCCTGGGGAGAAAAAAAGGAAGTGTACTTCACAATTGCCAGAGCAGAGGGAATAACTCCTCTTTGACTCAGTTCCCTAGATGAACACAAGCCCTGCCCTGGGGATGTTAAAGGAATATGTTTGATGTGTATCTGCCAGCTGAGAGCCCTGTCAGGCAAAGCGGTGTCTAGGAAAGTCTCTACAGGAGCTTCTTTTTCCTTGTGGACCGCAGAGTGACTGTGTGAACCTCAGTGCACAGACAGGCAAACAGGGAAAAATCAATAGTCCCTAAGGCCCAATTTCCTACCCCTTGTGGTAACAGATGTTGAGTGCTTGAGAGATGGCAAGAAAACATTGGAAAGGCCTTTACTGTACTTCGCAATGTGAGAAGCTCTTTCTTTGTGTTCAGCTAACATTTGGCATGTGTCCAAAAGCCTGGAGTATCAACAGCCCTAGTGATGCTCACAGATGCTATTTTTATCCCTGTGTCTTTCTGGTTCTCCTTTATGCCTCTTTGATTATGAATTGCAAGAAAAAAAAAAAAAAAAACAAACCCACCAAAAAAAAAAACCAAAAAACGCTGTTTCCATCAGGGAATATGCACAGATGCTCCTCAGGGAAAGAAGCTGTCCTGGTGGTCTTGGCTGCATGGATCCAGCAGCTGTTCTGCACTGGGAGTGCTCCAGAGGTTCCTTCCAGGGAGCAAAAGGTGAAGGGGGAAAGAAAGAGGAATAGTGCAGTGAATCCAGGGCAGTGCTCTGGATGACAGCAAGGATCAGGGTTACCATGCCCTGGAGGTGACTCAGTGTGTCAGTGGCAGAGTACAGAGAGAAGAAAATATGTTCCATTCTTAATGTCCAGAGTCTGTCCTTTCCAGCTGTCATGGTGCTGCTGGAGGGCCATGACACAAAGACTGTGCCTGTGCACTGGTGCTGCACTGCTGATATGGTTTAGGAACTGGGGAATGGGGATCTGACATGCCTGGGTTTATAGATCACAGCCTTCTCTGCGTTACCCAGTGTCTCACTCGTGTTTCTTTTGCATTTACTTGAATCTCAGTTTATTCCTGTGACTTTAAGCCAAGAGCCATTTATGTCTTGGGTAGATTACTCAGAAAGGCTCTTGGTCTCACTTTGGTCTGTAACCATTTTCATGATCAACATTGGATTAACTTGCATCCAAGCCTAAACTCTGGATCCCTCCACTCTTTACTCTTGTGCCAGCTACACTTTGGTAACTCTGGGATCCGTTTTTTTATCTTGCCAAGCAGAGGCCTAGCAGGACAGAAATGCCTTCTGTTCTTGGTGATCTGCTCTTACTTGCAGAGATCAGGAGAGCCAGGTAAAATAAACCCTGCAGGTGCAGCAGCAATTCATGCCCACTGCTTGGCCTGTTGAGATTCTGCTCATCTCCTGAGCTCCTGAGAATCTTATCTAATCCAGCAGTGATGTCATTGGCTTGGGGGTTTCTTTTTGTCTGCAGTTTTGTTTATTTGTTTTGGATTTTTTTCCTTTTTCTTTTTTTTTTTTTTAATGATTGTAATGGTCCTTGAATACCCTTGATGTCCTCACAGCTTTGAGATGACTACAAAAGTTCTTTGGCTAAGGTTGTCCTTTGATCTTCACTGTTCACTCCTGCTTTTGGCAGTTTGCGTGGGAGTTCATGTGCGTCAACAGTGGCAGAGTTGTTGTTTCCTCTGCTGAAGGTGACCAAAAATGTTTTGCTTGTCCGTTAAGAAATCACTTTAAGCAGATCAGTGTAATGAGATTCTGAAGCCATATGGCACTGGAATTAGTGCCTTCTAGTGCAGGAACTGCATGTTGCAATTACAACAGTGCTGTACTCTACAAGGAATTTCAAGAACAGAGATGTTTTTTCCTCTGCTTGTTCCTTTAAGTCCTTGGGGTTTAAAACAATGCCTGAGATGTAGCCCTTTATTAAAAAAAGGAGGGAGAGGAAGTCCTGGTCTGCTTTTTATTAGTTGGAAGAAAATAAATGAAAGTTAATAAAAAAGACTAGTTTCTATTTTCTAGCTGAACACTGTAATGGATGTAACCATTGCACAAGAGTGCTCTGAAAAGAAACCTTTGTGTCAAAGTACTGAAATGCCTCATAACTTATCAGGTTCAAGATCTGGGAGATGGGGAGACAAAAGGAAGGTTATTGAGGAATATGCAAAATGAAAATGTGCATAGCTATCAAAGATTAGGTGAAACATCAGATAAAACGTCGTGAAACAGGAAAATGTGAAGCTGGGGTTTCAGGAAAGAAATATAGATTATTTTCCTAGCTTCTGTGTGTATCAGTCTTTATAGTAGCATTAGATTTAGATTACTTATTTCTTAGGTTTGTGGAATACTACATACATAGGTGGGGAGCTGGTGGTCTTCATGAATAAATAAGATACCTTTTGCTGTTGGGTTTTTATGTTCTGTCGTTTTTAAAATGCTGGTAGATAAGAGAGGTAATTTTTTCAGTCTCTTCTACACTAAACTTTCTTAATGGTTCTTACAAGGCTCTGATGGAAAAGCGACGCCAGTTTCCCCTCAATTGCCTTAATGGCTGTGTGGGGTAAGATGCAGACTGAGTGTTCTACAGTGTTTTCTAGCTGCCTCATTTACACATGCAGCAGAAGCAGACTTCTCTTCCTCCTTCCTCTGACACATAAATGCTGTTCCCAAACTCAAATCTTGATTCTTCATAAGAAATTTTGTCCCCTGGGCCTTAGCATCATTGAGATCCAATGTGTTTGTTGCATGTTTTTTGCTTAACAGTGATACCAACCATCACAGCACTGCTTTTTGAGGCAGAAGCGTCTTGTTCATGAGAAGAGATACTGAGCTTAAATGGATTTAACTGAGCTGACTTTAAATTTGTTGCCATCCTCTGGCCACACAGTCATGGCAGCAAGCACTTTCCAGCTAACATCAATTCCAAGGCAAACTGGTATTTCTAATGAAACTAGGAACTAGTGCAGTTCTGCAGGCTGTTTTAGGTAATGGCATCTGAGGGTATCTGGGTCATGGGTTGTGGGGTGGGGTTTTTTCTTTATTTGTTTTTGGTTGATGTTTTGGTTTTATTTTTAATTTTTGGTAATGCTTTCTTACATTTATTTACTTGCTTATTCATTGACAGACCAACCCAGATTATGTTGCTAGGCAATGCTGGCAATTAATGACCAGAAAATATCCTCTTCTTTAGATTTTACAAATATTTTGCTATAGTTGTTTGGAGCAGCAGGAAGGTAATGCCCTTCCATTCTATGTTATTATGGAGAAGACCCAGGGAAGCATGCCTATCATTTTCTGTACCTCTTCCCTGTACTACAACCTTCTGCATGCAAAGAGCAGTAATGTTCTTTCAAGCCTTTCAGCCTAATAGAGGAAATTTGTAAATTCTCCATCATGCACAAGAAGTGTGTGTTTGGTAACACATTACATAGAAGAATTCCTGCAAGGCAGCCCTCACTGCAGCTCCTGTGCAGATACAGCCAGAGCAGCACAGAAGAGGCCATTTGTGTGGTACAGAACAGGGCAGGTCTCAGTGTTCCCGTGTCAGGTTTTCCATATGAGAAGCTAGCCCAGCTTGTGAATGGGACTGCAATGAAACTTACAGTAGAGCAAACAGATCCTTCTGTCCATCCATCCCAGCCCTTGCATCACAGCACTCAATCCCTGAGGCAACCCTTATGTGCTTTGTTGCTAAATGTGTAGCAGCTGCAGGCAGCTTATTTTTGTGTCCAGAGCTGGGTGATGGCAGTGGTACCCCAGGCAGCAGAGCTTTGTATTTAGCATTGTAATGGATCAGGCTTTCCTAGGGAAAAACTGGGAAATTATTTTAGATCATTTCCTTGATGTGTGCTGTGTGGCTACCTGTGCTTCCAAAGTTCACACCCAGGGCAGATTTCTTCCAGCATCAAGTCTCCCCCTCGGAATGCAGCATGTCACAGATCCTCTTGTTCCTAAGCCATGTGGATACTGGTGGGGAGCAGTGTACACGAGGAAGGGTGGCAGACAGAAACATATTTCCACAAATGCTGGATTCTCCCTCATTGTTTATCTCTGTGTGCAGGGTTGAAGTGCAATTGTTCTGTGTATATCAGACATAAATGTATTGTCAGAAAAGTTTATTTGCCAAGATATATCATGTTTGTCCGTGTAAGGAAGGACACCTTGAGCCCCTGTAATGAAAGAAAAGAGGGAGGAAGTGTTTAAAGATAAAACTGCAGGGTTGTGTTTCTAGTTTTCTTATCTCATCATGACAGTTTTCTACAAAGTATTTCTGCCTTCTATGCCACTGCTCTCCCTATCTGTAAAATATTGCTCTCCCCTAGGGATTGCTCTATGGAACCTCTAATAAATATTTTACAAATGCTAATGAATCAGGTTATTCAACAGCTCAGTACACCAATGTTCTCACTTTGCAGGCAGGGTTTTGGCAAAGGCAAAGAGCAGGAGAGTGAGCAACTGCATACCACACAGCAAATTTGGAGGTGAGGGTAGTAAAATCTTTTACCTTTAAGAGTGGAAATGTCCTTTATAGCTTAATTTCATCAAAAGAAAAGGTTCTGAGACTCAGTTCTCAAGTCTGGTAGCTGTTTGACTACATGGCCAGTTTGTGTGTGCTGGGTTGGGAAGCTTAAACATCTCTCCCTGTGTGCATGAGGCAGCAGAGCTGCATGAGGAGAAGCTGCAAGTTCATGGAATGGGAAACAAGTAGGGGCTGGTCAGTTGATTTCTGTGTATTTCAGCTTACAGGCATTCAGTGCAGTCCAGCCAGTTATTCAGCATTTTAGTAATGGCACCACAGGAGGCTTTTTTCTCCTGGAAATCTTTGTCCCCTCTAGGTCATTCTTTGATTTGGATTAATTAGCCTTCTGCTTTCCCACTCCATGTCTAGGGATCAGCTGTGATCTGAGCAGGCCACGAGCTGAAGAGCACTGGATGTTCTGGCACTACGTAAAGTGCCAACAGGTGCTAGTGACTGAGGCAGAGGAAGGCAAAGGTTCTCAATCTGTGTGTAAGATCCTTGCAGGAAACTCATTCTGTGTTCAGGTCACTGCAGTTGAGCTCTGGGTGGCAGCTCAGCCCTGATTCATTGGGTTCTCATTGTATTCTTTGCACTGTCACCAGTGCTGGCCTTGTGCCTGTTACGCATCTCTTGTGCAGTCCCCTGCCGATCCTAGGGAAAGCTCCTTTTTAATTCACTGTATCAGGATTGAGTGCTCTCTTCACTCAATTCCCCAATAACTAGTTTCTTCATAAGGCTCTCTAACCAGTGATTTGTGTTATGGTAATTGTTAAAAGGGAAAAAAAGTCAGCTTAAATATCCAGCCCCTTCCAAGGGGGATTTCTAAATGGATGTTTCAAATATCTGAGTTTGGTGTCTAACTAATGGATCCAACTTCTTTTTTAAAAAAAAAATTAGTTGGGGGCTTGCCAGCTAGCAGAGCATGTCTGCCAGTAATATTTCCCTTGTCCTCCATTTGCCACTCTGTTCATTTCGATTATCAGATCTTATGAGCAGGGACTGTGCACAGCAGCAGAGGGCTTTTCTGTACAGTTGCAGCCTCCCAGTGCCACTGCCAGACGTGTGAGTAATTGGTTGAGCAGCTCTGCAGAGCAGTCTCCTTGCACTGTCCAAGCTGAAAAGCAGAAGTAAAAAAATTCATTCTCAGAGATGAAGAATCATAAAATCATAAGCCTGAAAGGGACCAAAAATCATTAAGAAAAAGCTTTTCTTGAAGAAAAAAATCTTTGTGAACATGTCTGGCATGCTCATCAAGAGTCGTTCTGTGATCTTGCAATGTGCTTCTGGGATCTTCTCTCTTCATTGTTGCTTATAAGACAGCTTTAAATTAATGATAAGGAAGCCATTCAGGGCATGAGCTGTGCTGAGGTTCACAGCTTTCATTCTGAATGAGAGATTAAAGTAAACTGATATTGAAAGCAAGGAGGGAGAAACAAACAGTCAGTAAGCCTATAAACGTCTTAGCCAATTGCAATGGTGAATATCCTGCTGGTGAGGGTGACCTTGAATGAACTAAGTGGGATAAAGTCACCAGGCTGGACTGACAGCTGAAGAATCAGGCTGGATTCCAGCAAACAGAGAGCAGATTCCTGACAAGAATCTCCTGGGCTGTAGCAATGGCTTCTCGGTGTCGGAAATGTGGACAACAGGTACCCAGGAATCTGCCTTTCACTGCTGTCCGGATAACAGAAGGAGAAATGAAATCTTATCATGATTTTATAGGAGAATGCATTAGACTGGAGCACATGACACAGAAAGGTACGTGTAGCATCTTTAAACAAAATAGCATCTTCTTGTAGTGATAATTGCACTGCATTCCCTGGCAATTTGCAAAAAGAGATTATATTCTTAATGCTTTCTCTGAGGAGTCAGTGATAATTAAAGGCAACTGGCTGGATTTGAGTATTAACTCAGGTGTGACTGCAGCATTTGACTTGGCTGTATATTTCTGGGATATTTGCAGTGATTTGACCTAAAGGAGGTTAAAATGAATGTTAGACTCATTCTGAATAAGTATTTATTTCATTCGGGTGTTATACACTGAGTGTATATGTATATATTTTCTGTATATGTCAGGAGAGGTATCTGTTGTGCATGGAAAATACTTCTTTAAAATAAATGTAAAGAGGTGGAGCAGTGGGTGTCATGACCCAGCTGAGCCTGTCACCCTGTGCTCCTAAATTACTATGTAGAAGGTCAATATCTTCCTGTCTGTAAAGATTTTGCTTTCACTGTATTCAGAAAGTAGCACAACGAAGCTTTCTGTTCTCTGTGTGGGTCAGCCATGTACAGGGCAGTATTCCACTCTCAGGGGGATGCTAGTATAAGGTACTGGTGCCTAGCAATTTGTGCTAACTGCACGTTAACTCTGAAGTGATGTAGTTGAAATCTAGGCTGTTGGCTGTCTGTTCACATATCAAGATTGCTGAATCATAGAACACTTTTTCTCTGTGTCTTTGAGAGGAAGATGTTTCAAAGAGCCCCCTTTCATTTCCTTGAATAAATACTTAGTAAACCTCAAATCCAGAAATTTATGACATGTTCACTAGTGCATGCTGAAGATTCCCAAAAGCACGCAATATGATTGTACTTGGAAGTTAAATTGTTTATTATGATTTAATTAGCTCTTCAGCAAAGAGAGTTTCATTCCATCTGGTAAATTGAGAATATTCTGTGGAAAAAGAGGTGGACCAGAAGCAGAGTATCGGCTGCAGCCACTGCTCACAAACCGGGGTTTGCAGCTGCTTTCTTTAATAGGGCTCTAACGCACAATGTCAGGGTTTGAAAACTGCAAAGCCAGTCCATTGTACCTCTGCTTCTGTGGGTGATCCATCCATGCTGATCTTTGGGCTCAGTGCCTACCTATGCATTGTTGTATTTGGCTGACCTTTCAGTAACACTGATGTTTCCAGTTGCACTCTTTGTACTGAGGCATTCCGAGTTCAGCACAGCAGGGCAGAAATGTCTGGTATCCAGTAAAAGACAGTGGAATTCGTTGAAGTTCCTTCCTGAATGTTTGATAATGTTTGATCAGGTTGCTTATGGCTTTGTGGGCCTGTGGACCTGCTGGAGGCAGAGCTCAGGCATCTGCTGCTCTTTTTCTTCCTGTAGTAGAGAGGGGAAGAGACTGGTAAGGGCTTTGCCATGGTTACTGTTCCCAGGGAAACATCTTCTCTGCCTCTCATGTTGAGAGACTACCTGGCATAGTATTATGGGTGGAAATCCCTTGGAAAATCATTTTTTGCTAGAGAACAGAGAGCGTGTCAGATCAGCCTGAGCCTGTTGTCATTTTGTGAGGCAGAAAACATCTTTGCTGCTTTAAATTCTGCCAGTGAAGCTGCCATAGAGGCAGAAGTTCAGTTATTGCTGAGGACAAGGTGCCTTCAGCTGCAGGTATTGGAGCTGTGTGAGTTGTGAGAACACACTGGGGCAGCTCTGTGTGTGGTGACAGTGTTAGAAGGGGGCTAGGGAGCTGGCAAGGTGGCACAGGAGTTCATAACAGCACTGCCTGGGTTGTTTTCTCCTGCTCTGAACTGACTCTGACCTTGTGTTCATCATGGGGGTTTTTTGGCCTGTGTTTTCTTATCTGTAAAGCAGGAGTGGGAATTACCTGCCTCCATAAAAAGTGGATCTTGATGATGTAGTCGTGACTACTTCGTATTACTACTGTGATGACTACACCAGTTTCCCTTAGTTGTTTGTGCTGCATAAACACAGAAGCAGAAAAATTATCTGTCCCAGAGAACTTGGATTCTGTCTGCCCCACCTAGTCCTACAAGCAAAGACTCATTGACTGCCTTTTTTTCAGGCTGACTTTCTCTGGACATAGTGGCAATGCAGGATCCCTGTGGCATGTTCTGACTTACCATCACTTAAGGGGGACTACCCTTCCTGCAGTTTAAAGATCAAGCTGAAGTGTTGCTAAGGTCCAGTTGGCTGATGTTTACTCAGTACTTCAAGCACTCCAAAACATGGAGCAATTTTCCATCTTGTCTCTTGTCTATCCCCAAGAGACACATACAGACCATGTCTGTGGAGCCATTTGAATATTCTGTGGCAATTTTATCTTGTGTATTAGATATCATAATGTGAAGATATGGAAGGCATGCAGGTAACTACAGCAGAAATAGAGGCCACATGGTTGCAGTGGCCTGCAGGTTACACACCTTTTATCAGCACTATCCCACAGCAAGCAGTGTTGTGCCAAGCCACTCCAGTTCTTATTTCCAGTTCCAGTCTGATCCTCCACATTCCTGGATCATGCAAGTTCCAAGGCTTTCTTTGAATCAATGTGATTTGTTCTGATGAGTGGTTAGAGGTGTCGTTGTAGGCTTCTGTTCAGGTAAAGGGATAAAAATAGTGAATGTTCACAAAAGAAAGTGCTGCTGAAGGGCCAGGTGAAGGGCAGTTTTCCTTATGGCCACATGATGCCTCCACAGCCCTGGCTCCCTGAAACAGGCTCTATGAGCTGCCTACAGGGTCCTCTGGGGTCTGGTGTACAAGTGGTGCTATTTTGAATACCACTATGTGACCTTGAGACTCTGGGAGCTGCAGCTCCAAGGTGCTGGTTATAGCACAGCTATGAGAACCAAAGGGAAGGAGCCTCCAGAAAGCCAGGCAGAAATGTGGCAGGGACTCCAGTCCAGGGCTGATCACTGTTGGAGTGTCCCCTGTTCCTCACAAAACAGATACTGAGGCTGAAAGCAGAGCATGGCCTCATGCCATGAAATCCATCATTCTTGGACAGTGGCTCACGTGTCTTTTCAGCATGGACCTGACTGTGTCACTCAGTGGCTGGTGAGCACCTTTAATGCTTGAGAACACCTCGCTGAACTGGCCCCTTTGTCCCCAGATGCTCCTAGTTAGCCTGTACTGTTGTGATGCTCAAGTCCTCCAGGGGGATCCTACACCTACCGGGGTTTTACATGGATGGATGATCCTGTGCTGGCTATGACTGTGTCTCTGCATGCTGTGGAGCTTGGGGCTGCAAGGGGATTATATATGTTTTAAGGGAATAAATATGTGCATTTCTTCTGCCCTCAAGGCTGGTGGCTGCTTAAATCAGGGTAGTGAATCTGCAGACACTGAGGAGTATGCAGTTTATTACTGAGGCTTTTCAGGATTTTGCTGTTACTGCAAAACCAGGCAAGAGGCTCCTTGCCAGTGGATGGGGACCTGTCTGTTGTGCTAGCAGTGTTTCTGCTTTTGTGCTCTGTAGGACAGAGGGATGCTACGGTTTTGTCTGTCCAGCAATCATGAGAGCTTGTTCTCAGTCCTACTGCTGTGTCTCTCTTACTGCTGGAGCTGAAAACCAATTCTTCAGGTCCATCTGTTCAGGGAGGAAAAGGGACTGAGGTACTGGAGCAGTTAAGGAATTGTGGTCCTATCTCTGGAAGGAAATCCCATCTGAAATGAACTGGGACTGAAATTTGTTGGACTTTTTGGAGCTTCTCCACCTTTAGTAGTAAAATAAATGAGAAATGCTTTCCTTTTTCAAATGACTGACTTTTCCACAAAGGTGCTGGTTACTGGAGAAGGTGACTATTTCATGTGAATACCAAAATATGAACTATAAGTGGAAGGTATTTCTAAATCACCTGAGACTCAGTCACAGTGCCTCCTTGTGTATTGCTCAAAATTGTTCTGGTTCTATTTGCATTCAGTATTTCTTCTTCTCTTTAATAAAAAATGCAACCTAGGGGACCTGGGATAACTTTTTTCAGCTGGTTTTCATTGCATATAAAATGGCTGAAATAAAATATTCTGTTTCCCACAGAGGTTTTTCTGAGAAAATATGATTATCTTAGATGCTTGTGTTTCTTTTCACCTGCTCCCATTCATATGCAGTGTGCTCTGCTGTGGCTGAGAAATACTAAAACCCTATTTACCTAATCAGAAAAGTCCAGACAATTATGAGAGAAATAGGGAAGGCACAGCTTGATTTTCATTTAAAAGAATTCTGAGAGAGATATAGTACTGCAAAGATCAAGAGAACAAATTCTCAGAGGGCAAGTTATAGCAGAGGCCTTGTGGGTATTTGTGTTTTTCCCTTTCTCCCATGATACCAGAACAAGAAACAACTCAGCGAAATGGAAAAGCATTAAACATGGATAGACAGATTGCTATAATTGGCAATGTTTTGTTAACTTGTGGGACTTATTACCACAATATAATAGTGCAGTTTGCTTTTTTTTATTTCCTAAATTGTAGTCTAAACTGTCTGGGGAGGAGATTTCAAGAGAGAATGGTGCTGAGTGTGCTGGGAGGTTGGAGAGCAGCTGTGCAGAGCTCTCACCCTGGTTATGCCCACAGAGCTTATTCTCAAAATTCAGCCAGTTCTGCTGCTTCAAGCCCCACTTAAAAACCCAATTCTGCTGTGCTAATGTATTGATTTTTAATACAATTTGTACTGCTGCTTTATTACCTGAATCTTGCTGTGGATTAGCCTGACCAGTGAGTTTTCTAAGACATGGACTTTCCTTCTTTATCACCTGCACATTATCTACTAGAAATATTCAGGATCAAATATAAAAGAATGATAAATAAATGCTTGGTTGGAGCAGCCCAGTATATATGAATATTTGGACTATGCTAAGTGTCTTGTTGCACAAATTTCTGATCCTATTAGTTAATTCAATTTTTCAAGGGGAAAAAAAGTCCTCCAAGCTTTTACAACAGACAAGAATTATCGAACAAGCTTTTTTTCCCCACCTTTTTCCAAGCTGGAATATCCCAGCATCTTTGTTTTGCACAGAATAAATGCTTTATTTATATTCACAACCTGTGCCTATGAGTCATTACACTGGGAATTGCTCAGTTTAGGCTACTTGTCTAAACTTCTGAGTCACTACCTTGAGACAGTGTGCTTCTGGGGGTGCCTCTGAGGAAGTCTACAGGACTGAAGACCTGATTTTTAAATTGGGATACTGTTAATTAGTAAGGTTATCATTTGCTAACATTGGGAAAAGCTGAAGTGAAATGGGAAGGGGTAAAGGGAGACTGTGTTCTATTTTCCCTTGACTTTAGCACTAGACTCAAGAAGTGACATCTGTTAGAGAATGGATGAAATTGGGGACAACTTAAATTTTCAAGTCAAAAGCACAGTAAGGATCAATGGGCTGTAAGTCAAAGTGGGAGCTGTGAAACACAATCCAGTTTCTTGTTAGGCCATCTCTAGCAGAAACAGTGGATTTGCAGTTGCCTGAACTCTTTAACATAAATTAAAGAGCTTTCTAAAATGCTGGTTTAATCCAATTTCCATGAACACCTTGTGTGTTCAACAAGTCAAACACAATGAACCTAGTGGTCCTCTCTGGGCCTGCAGTGAAAGAATCTGGGAAGATGATCTCTGAGTTAGAAGCACTTGGGTATGAGCCATTCCTTATCATGCTTTTGGGAGGCCCACACCCACAGGTGTGAACACATGAACATGTGGAGACAGATGCTGACATGGGGCAAGTGTCATACGCCCTCAGGCGTATCTTATCACCAAGCATGGTGATGCTCTGCTTAGATCTGGTATTTATTTGTAACTACATAGAAAATCCTGTTCGTTTTCTCATGCTATACTATAAGCATTTTCATAGTTTGTGTTGGTTAGCTGATGGGAGAAGGATGGAAATACTGGGTGTATTATCCTTAAGACAGATCCACTGTCCAGTAGCCTGTCTGTAGAAACAACTTTGGTCTGCTCTTCAATTTGCTGCTGGGGAAAACTGAGGATGACTGATGACCTAGATTCCCATCCCTGTGCCTCAATTTC
Source organism: Dicaeum eximium (assembly GCA_013396995.1). NCBI lineage: Eukaryota > Metazoa > Chordata > Aves > Passeriformes > Dicaeidae > Dicaeum > Dicaeum eximium. The sequence continues at coordinate 1,255,415 of VWZP01008069.1, read as the reverse complement.
CCTATCTATAAAATGAATGACGCTTGTCTTTTTGGATCCTGAAGATGCAGAACAAGCAAGATACTATCACTGCATCACACATCCTAGAGGACAGCTACTGTAGGCTGGACAAAGAGTGACTTTAGAGTTGCTAAATACTTTAAAGTATCTAGCTACTTTAGAGTATCTAAAGCTACTGAGCTGCTGGGGGTTGTGGCAGTAAAGGGACAGTAAATTTTATGAGTTAACCTAATGTTAATGTTGCTTCCCAGTATTGCTTCAGACTGCTATAGGTGTGATGTTACCTTCATCAAGCCACATGTGTACTCCCTTCACATTGGGAAGGGAGCTAAAAACTTGTGTCCTGAAGTATTAATTAAACTAAATATGTTTTACTCCCTCGTTCAAAACCTGAGGTCATGTTTCCTACCAAATTCATAGGTCTCGTGCATTCTCCTTTGTCTTTAAATAACAACATTATGTTCTGATGTGTGGGTGTGCCTTCGGGATAGTACTGTGAGACAGCTACTCACAGCAGCACTGCTGGTTTCCCTTGGCCCTGAATACCCTACTATTTAAAGTTATTTTAATGAAAGCCCTTTCCATGTCTTAGTCTGAGCAAGTCGATCTGTTTCGTTGCTCGTTGGGCTGTACCTTTATTGTTTGTGCCAAGCTGTGAATGCCTCCGAAGTGTCCCTTTGGAGGGGCCCGAGTGGGGAGCTGCCCGGGGGAAGGGGCAGCTGTACCTCGGGCAGGGTGAACGCCTGGCCGTGCTGTGGTTTGCCTTGGAGCTGTTACTGAGTGATTTGTGCAGACTCCTCCAGGAGAGCGTCAGCCCTTGGGTGCACTGCTGGTTGGATCCAGGACCGCTTGCACAGAGTGCTGCCTCTGTCCATCCCTCCCCTCTGCCTCGGTGACCTCATTGCCACGGCGGGACTGCCGAGAAGCCAGGCTGCCTCCCGGGGAGGGCACGGGCTCGTGAGTGGCTGAAGGGGCTCAAGGGGAGGCATCGCTCTTTGCGGTGTCTTTCTGCTGCTTTTTCTGGTGGGCATCTGAGCTGAGCTGCTGGTGACGGCTTGGAGAAGGCTGCAGGAGGGTGGCTGGGAGCTCTCTTGGGCAGAGGTCGGCTGTGAGCAGTATTTGTCCAGAGACACACTCAGAGTGCTGCTGGCAGCAGTGGTGGCTGCTGTGGCTCACTGCTTGTCTCCAGTGACAGTAACCAGGGAAATATTTTTGAGCTAACTGGCCTCTGTTCAGCAGTGAGCAAGCAACCAGTCCTTCAGCTCCTGAGCTCAGAAATTATGAGAATAGGCTCTGAAATTATTTTGCTGGATGCAATAGATCGGGGCAGAGCCAGTGGCTAGAATTTTTCTAAGATACAGTTTCAGCTATAAAGCTGTCTGCTGGCAAGCTCTGGGAGAAAGGAATGAAGTCTGCTCTACGGTCTGCTGTATCTCTTGATTAGCTCAGTGTCCGGGCATTGTAGTGAGCATATTTTAGCTTTGCAGTTTGCCACATGTGGGTTTTGTTATTCATGATGGTTTTTAACATGACATTATGGAAATGTTCTTTTGTTCTATTCTCTGAGCAGGAATTTGCATTCTAGCAATCCAGCATTGTTGGGAAGGACAGATTTTGGGAAGAAGATGAATTAACTTTTCTCTGGCAAAAATCAGAAACTATCAAGAAGTTTTTACTACTGAGTCACTAGGCAAGAGGCTGTCCCGTGCTGCTATAACAAGTTGCTTTGTTGCTTTTCATCATCTGCTGTTAGTGTAGCTTCTCCAGATCTGCTGTGGGAGCACACAGAGCTGGGTGAGACACAGAGTAAGCGTGTGTGTGCAAGCCCAAGCAGGATTCATTGTTGAATGAGGAATTATGAAGCATAACTGAATGGCTTTCCCCTTGAGGATCAGATAGCACAGTTGCAGTGAGCCTCCCTAGAGAGCTGGGAAGGAGGAGAAGCTGTGCCAGACAGATGGCTATAGTAATTGCTTTTCTTTTTCTCCCCCTTGGTAGAAAACCTTGCGAAGCAAAACTGTAAGGCCTAATTCTTCTGCATTGAAACTGGCCTCTGCTAGGAATTGAATTTGTAGCAGTTTAAGAGGAGAACCAAGAGCAGATGAACTGACTTGTTTATTTTATTTTTTCCCTCTTTTATCACATCCTTATTAATATTTAAATTGTCCTGACAAATTCAATTAATTCAAGTAATGAAGAGCTTTATAGTAAATGTAAATGTTCGTCTTTGATGACCCATGTAGGGGATTGGCATTGTTTCATGTAACATCAAACAATTAGATTTTTCTTTTTTAAATTTTAGAGGCTATGAATAACTGCCTCTTCAAAAAAAGGAATCACAAAGAAGGTGGGAAATGTCTGAGTCAAGTTTTCCAAAATAAATATGTTCCAGACTCTTGGCTGGTGTATGTTTTGATAAGATCTTGAGTTGCATGCCTCTACAGATACAGGTTTTATCAGAGGGTGGGACTGCTCTGAAGTGACCAGGAGTTGTCCGATCTGCGCTGTAGATATTAGCTAGGGGTGCTATGAAACAAGATGCTTGTCAAGTTCCTGTAGCTTTTCAGCTTCCTGAAACCTTCCCCTTGACCCCATGTAGTGTTAAAATTTGCCTATCATCAGTAAGTTTTTTCTGAAGTGTCTACAAACCTGTAGCTGTCGGCTCACTACCAGCTTGTGTCACCCTGAAGAAGGGGTTTGTCAGCTGGAATATCAGTCCCACAGAAAAATGGTACCTTGCTTCTGTCCAGGAGGGTGAACAGCACTTCCTGCTGCCTTCTGGCTTGCAGTACAGACCAGAGAGGTTTCAGAGCTTCCTAGGATAAAGCCTAGTGGAAGATATAAATGATTAATGCTCACTGATGCTAGGCAAATGTCATAGCTTTGAAATAAACCCAGACTTTTGTCTTTTTGTTTGCTTATAAGATTTTTTTTTCAAGCTCTTCTTCTAGTCAAAGATTAAAAGCTTCCTCCAGCAGTCCCAGGTAATCATGTTTCCAAGGACTGGGACTTTTACTGCAAGGTCTGCGCTGTGCTGGTGTTACAAATTCTTCTGTGTTGGGGAGTAACTACCTTTAAGCATTCTCCTAGAGGAAGATACGAGATGGCAAATGGGACCTTGAGTGCTGTTGGCTAGAGCTGCTGACATTTCACAGCCACATGGTCTGATTTGCCATTTGGGCTCATGAGGCACCTTCCTTTGTCTTCTCAGTCTCCTGCTAGATTCTTCTGCTGCAATTTCTTTTCCCAGCATGTCAGTGTGTGAACTGTACTGACTTATTGAATGTGTGATTCCTAGCCTCCGAATGTGTTTTGTACCACCTTTCTCATCATCTGAACATCTCCTCCTAAGTGTGGGCTTCACAGCAAATCCCATGCAGTTCATCTTGCCCAGGCAGGGGATTTGATGAGAACTAACTGCACTCTGCAGTTCTTGTTTCTTTTGCTTCATTTTATCACATCACAAAATCTTTTGAAATGAAAAGGATATTTAGAAACCAGAAACCAAGCTATGTTTAGAGCAAGCTAATAAAGCTCAATAGGGGTTGGGTGGATGGTGGAATTCTGTTTTGCTCAAGACTGGTTGATATTAATGATGTCTTCACATTGGCAAACACCAAACACAAACTAAACTATTGGCAGGTTTGTTACCCTGGAGGGCTGGGCAAGTCTCTGAGAATTATGAGATGGTGGCAGATTTTCTAGTTGACTTGCCATTTCTGTCAAAATTTCTCTTGTGATTCTGTCATCCATTGTAGAATTGGATTTTTCTATTTTTGCAGCTGTTTGGCATAATCTCAGTCCTGGTCAAACCTGAGTGTACCTGACCACCTATGGGACTGCACAGATGTCACAATAACTTTGCACCTTCTGGTTGCTGAAATCAACAGTGTTTCCTTCAATGGATGATGCCCTGAGGTTTCTTGGTTCTGAGAATCCAAGCTTTGTTTAAGTTATTAATTTAATTTTCCTTTCCTGTACTTCCATGTTGACTGGTTTTTGTTACAATCTGCTACAGTCCGTAGTTTTTCTCTCTTCTGCCTTCATCTTGCTGCCAACACCTGTTTTGAAAAGGGCAAATCTGTTACTATCATGGTGATTCAGAAATACTTCCAATGTACTTTCTGAAGGATGGTAGAATCTTTGGACCAATAATCTGGGAACACTTCTCAGTATTTGTTGAGGATTGTGTTCATAGATTACAGAACTTTTTTGCTGCTGTCTCCTTGAGTGTAGTAGTTATCTGACTCCAAACAGGGCTATCAACAAGCTGTTCTACAGCAGCTAGAGAGAAATCAGGCTTACAGTATTCTCTACTTTCTAAAAAATAACCTTGTTTATTCAAAAATATTTCCGTTTGCTTTCCTGTATTTGCTCTGCAGTTTCCCCACCCCCCCTCAGGTCCCATTCTGGATAGGCATGGAAGAAATTGCAGAGTAAAAGAGGAAAACTTAATGGGTTACAATTCTTTTGTTTGCTTTGGGAATACATAACAATCCCTGACTCCAAGCTCCTTAGTGATTCCTGGTTGCTTTTGCCACCTACAATGTCAAGGATCAGATGGTGAGCCTCATAAACAGGATGGAAAAGAAGGTCCCACATCAAAAACATCGCTCATTCAAGTTTGCATTTTCTCCTATGAAGTTCAGAAAGGAGGATTTGCAGAATCATCCTCCTTGACTCCTTCCCCCCCCCACCCCCCTCTTCTTTGGAATTATTGCCTTTTTTGTGCAACAGCGAAAATCTGTGCAACTTCTTTTCACGTTGTGTGTCACCTGCTGTGACACAAGCTCTTCAGCTGCTTTGTCTCAAGGCATTAGTGAAGTGTTTGAAAATAAATATAAAACTTTCCAAATGATGTTGTGTCATCTAAAACCTAGAATCCCTAGTTCTGGAAAGGATCAGAGTGGATGTCTGAAAGCAAGACAGAGAAGGTATTTTGGGCAGTAGACTCGGATGTGGGAGAAAGAGGCTAATCTCTAACCTCTCTGACCTCCCTCTCTGTTTCTGGACTGTTGGTTTAAAACCAGGTGCACAAAAGTATTTCAGTGCCTGTGTTGAATTTGCATCAATTAAGATCTTGGTGCTTAAATGGGGCAACTGCCTGCCCTGACTCAGGTCTGTGGTCTCTCTGGACTCAGCCTCCTTCCTTCCACCTGCTGTCTGGGCACTTAGAGGGGATCTGTTCAACATCAGGACTGGGTGTTGTTCTGTACACTGGCTAAAGGAGCAGTTCCAATAGGTGTTATTATAACACAAACTTTGATCCTGCCAGTTCACTTGGCAGATATTTCTTGTAAATGTTGCTCCTTTAGACTGGTGTGGAGAGTGGGAAAATATCTGGGTGCACCTGTTACAAAAAGAGATCAAATTCGCCCCATGTGAGACTGTAGCTGCTTTTCACTCCATAGATCACACACAAAAATTGAGGTCATTTTTTGCCTAGCTAACTTGCCAAGTTACTTTTTAACTTTTTAGTGTTTAAACTAACAGGCTTAGTTAAAATAACAGGTTTTGTTTTCATGAGAAGAAAGTGTCACAGCCCCTTATTTCCTCCTTTTACTATGTATTTGCTTGTAGCGGAAAAAGCATCGGGAAAGGAAACTGTTGCAGATTGGCTGGTTACACAAAGTGCTCCAGCACAGATCAGGGAGCTCAGGGTGGAACAGGGCCATGTATGTGGAATAAACTTCACCGTTTCAAAGACTGAAAAACTGCTGCAGTGGAAGGCCAAATGCAGTGACTTAATATGGAACCTGAAGTGGTCAGGAGCAGGCTGTCAGCTTGAGCAAACCTGTGGCAAGCTCTGGCAAATCTGCTGGAGCTGGTTTATGAAAAGTTCTCTGAAATCACAAGGCAATAGATGAAGTTAACAGGCTGAAGAGGAGACCCTGTAAGTATCATAATCTTTACCACAGTAGTCATATAATAGCTCAGGCAATAGTCTGGCTGGGCTCTTTTCTTTGAGTCTCATCTTTGTTTTGCTGGGTTGTTAAAGGAGGAAAAAATTGTCATTGAGGCTTTATGAACTCACTGAAGATTTCTGTTTTCCCTTGCGCAGATGAAATCATGCAGCAGGAGATACGGCCGCTGGTAGCAGTGGATATAATAGAGCAGCTCCACAGGCAATTTGCAATCTTGTCAGGTAAGAAGTTGCTGGTAATGACACTCTGATTCTCTTGGAGATATGTTGGAATGTGTCATGCTGACTGTCACCCTTCAGCTCTGTGCAGCACTTGCAATGGTATTTTCAAATTTCTCCTGAAAAGTGCTGCTACAGTCAGATATTCACGGTGTATGGAATGGATAAATGCCAGGCTGCTGTACTTGTTTTTTTAAAGTAAGTTAATTTTCCAAATTCTCCACAATGGGCTGGGAGGAACATATTTAGAGGGCAAGAAATTAAACAAAACTTTCACTACATATCTTTGCACAATGTCTGAGCATCTTGTTTGTGGGAAAAGATTTTGTTCTATCAGGGATCTATTCATGACCTCCCCCTTCTTCCTCATTTGCCTTTGTTTTAGAAATGATTCATTGCTAAAGTGTAAGGTTCTAATCTTTAAAAGATATGATTATTACATAGTCTTTTGTTTGCCTGAAGTTTGCAATCACACAAAGTGACGCAGTTCCTTCCCCAAAGCAAGAGCTGATACTGAAATATTTGGCAAATTATTTAATACATTATTTTGGATACTGTAGATGATAAAATCTTATCTGGGTCCTAAAGCACTCCCTGCTGTTCACTACATGGCCTCTGGCAACTCCTTTTGTCTCTATTTCTGCCTGTTCTGCAAATAAGAACATTCAGAATTTGTTTATCATCTTCCCCATAGAAATAGTCAAGTATCATGAATTAGCACAAAATGCTGGGATTATAAGAAAGTCTTCTTGAAAAGTCTGCCCCTCTTGGTGGAGAGGAACACTGGATATCGAATGCAGAGAGAGCACCAACCCAGCTCTGGAAATGGTCAGCTCAGCAGGCCCAATCCTTGCTGTGTCTTTGCATTTTAAAATACATTCCAAGTTGCTGAAAGAAATCCAAATCTAGTTTACACAGAATGATTTATGAGGCTCTGAGTATTAAAATTTGATTTTGGAGGCTTCCAGGTAGGACTTGGGGCAGTTTCTAAGCTCAGTAACTAAAGGATTTGCATTAGATAGAGGGTATTGACTGAGCAGAGGTGGAACCAAGTGCCTTCTCATCTGCAGTAAAACATCTTCCTAGAATTCTTCCTAGCCCCACCTTCCTAGAATTCCTCATGAACACAACCCTCTGGGCAGGACAGGGTCTGTAACTGCATTCAATTGCTCAAAATCCTTTTCATCCCACTGTTGTGCTCAGTGCAGGGTAAGTAGGAATTGTTGAGAATTGAGTGCCTCATATACAATTGCCTACCCAGTAAACTGTGGAGGATTGCTATTTTTGAACCCCATTACCTTGCAACATTTGGGACCAATAGCAAAAGCTGAATACAGCCTGTAATGAGCAACTTATGGAAAGTGGTTTACTAAAGAGGAAGAAAAAAAAACCATTTCCAGTTCCAGCCAGAACATTAAACATGGAATAAAAATGTCAAGGGTAGACATAAAGAAAGAACATTTGTATTTCTTTATGGACTCATAATTTCAGCAGTGCCTGTATTCTCACCTGCTATTTTAGCAAATTCAACTCTTCACATTTATCTAATTCTTTTATTCTTGGAAGTGATGAGAAAGGTGTTTAAATAAGGCTGTTTAAATGTGAGCTGCTTAAAGACTTGAAAAATAACTCTTCATAGAAGGCAAAGCTGAGGGGCTTGTTTGTTAGGAATCAGCAAATAACTGGTTCATCAACATAGAAGTACTAATAACAAATACCAAAGGAGAGTGAGAATGTGTCTATCAATAGCAGTAATTTAGGTCTATCTACCTAAATAACAAATCACATTTAAAGAATTTTCAGGCTTACCTCAAATTTCCTCAGTACAGTCCAGAAATAGTATCCTACTATAAAACAGGGCACTGTAGTTCATCATTTCGAAGTTGATTTCAGTCTGAAGTTTACAGCTAAATTTGGAAACCTGGGTGCTTCTCCTCCAAAATCCCCATGGCAGAATATGAAGGAGATAAGGAAGGCTTAGAAGCCCCTTTGGCCCAGTGTCTCATTCAGCTGGTGACCACTGGTGAGTCACAGGTAAAGCGTAGCAGGAATCTTCCTTACTCTCCCTCTGTTGCCTCCTGCAAAGAGAACTTTAGGTGCAAGCCAGACATTACTGTGCTTTTCCAAAATGCATTTCTCTAAATCATGTAACTTTCTTTTTCCTTTAGTGTAAGATTGTTTTTTTCATGCAATGAAATCAACACTGGGCACTCTTCTGCTTTATTTCATGTATTAAAGTAATTCAGATGTAAATGACCTCATTTGATTCAGATTTTTTTTTTCCAGATGGCTCCGTAGCTTTTCCTCAAAGCATGCTGTTAGCTGCTTTTCATTAGGTACAAGCAACCACAAGTATTTTGGTTCTTCAGCGCTTGCCTACATGGTGGCTGAAAATTTGATACTTGGCCTATTTCCTGGTTTTCCATATTGAAATGTTGCAGCTCAGTAGCCACTGTCTGGGAAAAAAAAAACCAACCAAACTTCTGTTCTTTAATCACCATCTTGAGCGGTAAAAGGCAATTCCAGTGTTCTTGTAGAGCATTATGCACATAAATTATGTTTCTCTGAACAACTTCTTAACAGTGGCATACACTGATTTATACTAGATGGGGTTACTTCTTTTAGTCTGGAGGCTGCAGCCCCCCGAGTGCAGCCATCATCTCTTCCATGCCTGTGCAGAGCCCCGAGGATGTAGCATTGAGTCTGGTTTGTGTTACTCCACAGCCTCTAGCTTTATCAAGCTCTCCTGTTCAGTCCTCCAGACCCCAAGTGTATTTGTCCAGTGATAATGAAAGTCAGTGGTTGACTGTTGCAAACTTTGCCATAAGTGAGTATTTCTTTGGTTAATACCACCTTTTTAGTAACAACTGGCAGCTGAGGCAGATGCAGTGAACTCACAATGTTTCCTTGTAGTAAAGCAGAAAAGAAAGAGGAAAATGATTGAATCAAAGGCTCTTTGTTTTCTCTGGACATGACTCATTAGAAACATTTCTCTCCACTATTGCTGTGTGCAAACTTCTTAAGAGGATCTGACTGTCTTGTGGTCTCTAAGCAGATGGTAGGAATTATATAACAAGTCTACTGCGTTTGGCGTTTGATTGTGTCAGGGTGTAGTCATAATGAATATATTACCTATTAACAGCCTCCTGTTTGTCCTGGTCCTCCACCTACCAGACTAATCACAGCCTTACTCCATGCCAAGGACAGGGAAACTGTCCAAAGCCTTCCCTGGTCCACTGAGATCATGGAAAAGGCTGCAGTGTAATGTGGCAATAGTCTTAATCACATAATTTTACTTTGGTCGTCTCTTGTCCCATGTGCTGATTTAGCCCTGCTTAGCTTGTGAGATGTGGTAGGAGTACTGGTTCTTGTGGTTAAATTCTAGTTTTGATACCACTACTGCATCTTTCCTTTCCCTGAAAACCAAACTCCCAATTATGGGACTACAGCTGTGACAACACAGCAGTGCTCACAGCACACAGCTAGGTTTGTGTGTTTCCTGTAGCTGTTAAAGGAGCTAGATCACAAAGTTGAGTAGTACAGATAACCTGGTTATTCTAACACACCAGTTTTAACCCAAGAATAAAGAACCACTAGTAAAATACTTTTTCTGTCCTGCTGACAGAGGAATAAACTGCTGTACCAATCTGCTCTTGGAGCTGCTACTATTCCTTCCTCCCCACACCTTTTTATCTGCAGCTTCACAACCTGTTATCTGTAATTACTCTGTCAAAGAGCCCAATCTGCCATTTGCAGCAATGATAGATCATGTTGCTAAATCACGACTTGATTAGGCAAACTGTCACGAAGTGTATTAACAGAGAGAATAATTTTCTTTGTGTTCTACTCCTGTTAACAGACTTCAGTGGATGGGAGAGTATATCTGAAAATGGTAACTAAGTCAGATGCCAGTTTATTTAATTTGCAAAGCCTGGAGGGTATTAGGCCATCTGCTTCCTGTTTAAACTGAGCCTTTTGGAAAACCTGGCCTGACCTTGCCAAAAGGACAGTTTGGATCTTTTATAAAAATTGAGACCCAGGAAGCATAATTTAATGAGAAATTCATCACTCACAACCATTAATGAACACAGAAAACTGAAACAACAGAGCTTGGAAAAAGCAAGACCTGACCAAAGCCAAGATATCATTAGACTTTTTGGCTGTCTGACCCAGGAGATGAAGTGTAGTCAGGGCTGGGCTGTGATGACTCAGGGAGCTCTCTGCATGTGGCCAGGCCCAAGCAGTTAATCCTGCACGTGTCAGCAGCATCTGAGAGAACACTTTCCAACACTAACTGATGAGTTAGTGTCTGTGGCAGGCTGGGGAGGTGAGCTCTGGAAACTTGCAGACAAACTTTTGGAACTTCTCCTGACTAGTGCTTTTCATTTGTTTTGGTTTTATTTCCCTAGGGAGTCAGCATATTTGGTGATGTCTAGAAGAGCTGCTAGCTGTAGAATAGCACTTCAGTGTAGCCCCTGATTGTCTCAACCATGGATATATTTTGTGCCCAGGGGAGAGGCATAGGTGGGCTAGAACTGGGGAGTGGGAGATTTTCTAAGATCCTCATTGTGTTCAGGGCTTTGGCCTGCAGTTGTGATTGCTTTCTGCTTTTACATCAGTCATACCAACATACAGCTTCAGCTGTGAGAGCTCTCAGAATTCAGCACTCACACCTCATTTGTCAATCACACCCTTTACAGTGGAAAGCAAAATTAAGTTTTCTCAGCTGCCATAACCTTTTCTCCCCCACATATATTCCTTCCCCAAGTACTTCAGCTTATTTGTTTCCACAGCTGAATTCTGGCCCCATCTTCACTGCAGCAGCTATCCAGGCTGCATGGACTGCTGGAAAGTCTGTCTAATAGGAGCAGCTATGAATGCTGCTCTGTGTCCTGGGACTTTGGGGATTGGAACACATAAGATTGAGAGAAGATCCCATTACCATGGGTACCTTGTACAACCTTATACAGCTTGTGTGCTCTCTCTTCTAAATTTCTTAACCTTCCACATTCACTCTGACTTCTGACCTGTCACCCAGGTTCTTCCTTTCCCTTTGCCCTCGGGCCACAAGTGAAGAGGAAAAATTGAGCAAATAAAGGAGTGTGCCCAGGAAGAGGAAGAACAAGGTGCTGTCATTCTCATTCTGCAAACCAGGCAGAAGATTAAGTAATATTTTCCTTGGAAGTCTTGCCTTTCATCAGGCAGTTCAGCCCTCTGCTCTTCTAAATCCTGTTGTCATTTGCATCGGTTGAGCTCCAGCTTGTTGAGCTAAGGTGTGCAAAGGAGACAAAAATCTGATTTGGTTTCCTCTGCAGGCAAAATTCTGTGGCTACTTATGATGGAGCAGCCTGGGGTGTGACAGAGAAGCAGTGAGCCAGCCACGGGAGGCTGCCTGTGGGATAGCCTGGCTGCCCTGAGGCAGTCAGGGGTGAGTCTCACCTTAGGGACAGCCTGAGCCTTCCCTGCTGCCGGCTGAACTTCCAGCTTTGTGGCTGCTCTTGCAATGGCCACTGCCACCAGCTGCAGATTCCCTGGCTCGGCATCAGCATTTGGAACGGCCAGGAGGTGCTGGGGGTGCCTGTGTTGCTTGGAGGGTGCTGCAGGGTGGCATCTGAGGGTGCCTGGAAGAGCTGCAGGTCAGAGGGACAGAGGCCAGTGACTGCATGGACACTGCCAGGCACGGCCACGCTCCTGATGCCTGTTTTTCAGTGTGTCTTTGGTTTTGCATCTGACTGCACTAAACTCAAGGTATTTCTTGCTTCTGCCTTGGGGCTCCTCAGCTCAGCTCAGCTCATCCTTCAAGAGCTCCTTTGCTGCTGGCAGTCCTCGGGTCCCTTGCCCAGCTGCACAGGCACTGCTGAACAGCACAGAGTGCTTCTGGCAGCTGTAAGGTAATCCCTCTCACCTCTCTGCTGTGCTCATTGGCTCACTCCTTCAGCACTTTGGTCTCCCTCTTCGTGCCCTCACTTTCTAGGTAGTGCCCTTTTTTTTTTTCCTCTCTTGAGGACTAATTTTTTCTTCTGGTGTTCTGTGGAGCTGCCGGAGCTTGTTCTGTCCCTATCTGCATTACTTATGATGGGCTGTAAACTCTTGTACTTGGCAGCTGGACTCTCCTCACAAGAGATGCCCAGGAGTGTAGGGATTATGCACAGTCCCAGCAAGCACAAGAATGGTATACAGAGAGTTCTTGGGGCCAAATTCCATGTACTCAGTCCTTATGGCTATGGAACTGACTGGAGACTGTCTCTATTGACAGTGTGTACTGTCTGCCCTGTCAAAACATTGAGTAATATCTACCTAGAGTATTTCAAGGACTGGAAGAAATCTTGTGGCAACTCCCTAGAAAGAAAGGTTGATGGACGAGGAAAAAAGGGCTGCAGCTTGTCAATTCACATTCTGCAGAAATTTGCATACTGCAGCTATTCTTGGATTAGTGTCAAGGAAAAAAATGGCATTAACATTTAGATGTATGGAATTGCTCTCTCATACTGAGGAGAGAGTTTCCCAGACACCCTGGGTATTTAAGGAGCTTCCCTTATACCCCTTATCCAAATGGATATGGATAATTTTCCTGTTACTCAACTACTGCTCGAAGTTCAGATATGGCAGGAAAAACCCATTTGTAACATATTTGTGGTATTTCTTGTCACTCAACACTTCAGACATTTCTGCTCTCTTCTCATCATAGTACTTGAAAATTTCTGTATACCAAACTCCCTCAAACTTCCTCCTGATTTCTTGGTGTGGCAGGAACTAAAGATTTCCTTGTTTATTTCCCTGTCTGAAATACAGCTCTGCTGAACCATCTGAGGGTTCTGGTGTGGTGCAGCAGGAAGTGTTGCCTTCACATTGGAGAATGAGATGGAGATCAGGAGCTGTTAAGGGCCTGTGGCTTAGTCAGAGGCAGGAGCTGCTGACTCTTAATTGAATGTTCAGTCTGAGGCTGCTCCTAAATGTCCTAGATTTGTTGCCAGTGGTGAAAGGAAGAAGTCAGTGTTCAGTCTGCTTACATTCATTCTTTGGATGGCTTTTTATAGGAGAAGATCCCATGACAAAAATACACACCCACATACATAGGGCTGCCTCATCCAGCTCAGGGAAGAGGCCAGGAAAAGAAGAGCACATGTGCGAATGGAGATGCAAGAGATTAAATAAAAGTGACACAAAGAGCTCCTGGTCAACAGGAGCATTAGAAGTACCATTTAAAACTTGTAGTTTAAACAAATCTTGATTATAACTGAAGCTAAACTATCAGGTGTTGAAGGAGGGGATCCAGGGGAATCTCTGTCTTATCCTCCAGTGGCAAATATTGCTGCTTTAAACCAAAATATTCCAAGTTACTACATCTCCCTCATTTAAAGTATATTCACATATTTGAAATATGTGAATGGGAAAGTTTGGTGCCCAGAAATGCTGTGAATGTTCACAACATACCAGGTATGAAATACCTTGGCATGCACTGAGCTTTGCACAAAGAGACAGCAGACAGATTTGGTATTACATTTTCATGGCTGTTACTGTTTGTGTCCAGGAGATGTCACTGAGAATCTATGACAAACCAGCCTAACTGGGTACCTGCTGGTTGGAGTTCCTGGTCTAGAGTGCAGCAATCTGGAGTAAGCATGACTAAGTTTGCAAGTTTTCTACATCACTGCTGACTGCAGACAGTGCAGCTGGAGATCCAGCTGCCATTCATCAGCAGTTGGCATCACCCCAAGGCCAGTGGGGAGATGCAGTTGGCATCACCCCAAGGTCAGTGTGGAGGCTGTGGCTCTGCTCAGCATTTGAAATCCAATTCAGTGCAGTGTAAATAATGGCTTTCTTGCTTTCCCTCTTGGCTGAGAGACTTCCAAGTCTCTGTAGGCCTGTTTTCTCCCTAGTAAGGTGAGTTTAGGGAATGATATAACACAACTGAGTCATTTTCAGGTATAATCAAAGCAATAATCAACCTTCAGGAAAGAAAAGAGGGGCTAAAGGTAGTGTGCTGATACCATGTCACCAGATGTCAAGAAGAAAAAGGGTTTTTGTTCAAAATTTCTATTTTCTAGAGCTCTGAATTTTACCTTGTGTAAACATTGTATTCTGTAGCATTCCAGCTCTCCATGACCAGACAGCACAGAAGGGATTTTAAATAATCCAATCAAGGCTGTGAGGATAGGGCAGAGGCAGGATCAGGACTAGCAAGGGACTGTCCACTCTACAGAGAAATAGCCAGGAATTACTGGAGCACCTCCTTGCAATGACCACCAACACCGGAGCAGGAGAAACTGGTTTGTGGCATCAGCTGTGGTTACAACAGGGAAAGGCAATGGTGGATGGCAGCAGCCTGGAAACAGGGATTATTTATGGGGATTTAGAGGGTGCTTTCAAGGAATGAGAATGCATTTTTTTCCCCCACTCCCATGCTCCCAATGGGATAATTTATTGGATATTTTCCTGAGGAAGGTAATTTACTGCCTCATAGCTTCCTCTTTACTAAAGAGAAGCTCAGAATCTGGCTGTCCCTTGGGCAAGAGTCCTCTGTGTGTGGTGATGTGTCTACAGCAGAACTATACTCAGTGTTGGGTTGTTAGAGAATTCCTGAGCCTGGTGCAAAAAATAGGTTTACATAAAGATTGCAGAGAAAGGAGAAAGACTCAGGGAAAAGCATATCCTTAATACCCTTTTTAAGGAGAACTAAGCAATATAACAATATAACAAAACAATGTAACATATAACAAAAGCTCTGTTTCATCGTGTTCCTTTATGTGCTGCTGCCTCCTCAGTGTTCCCTCATCTTTGAGCCCAAGCTGGTGAGAAAACCCCTCAAAACTTCTGTGTGGTTGGAGTGATTCCCAGATTTATCAGTGGAACCAAGTTAGGATTGGTGCTACAAGTAAACAGGGTTTGTGCTGTGGGCTACAGCAGCTCTTGGAGCTGAGCATCGTGTCAGGAGAGCTGTAAAGGCTGCTTGGTTCCAAGGGGCTTGGCTCTGTGCTTCCTGTAGCTCTACCTGAATCTAGATCAGGGAATCCCTCAGAAAGGGACTTTTCTTAACCTTATTGCTTATGAGTTTTACAGTTTCCTGTCCTGTTCAATACAGGTTTGATGCAAATAAGCATGGTAAGAAAAATTCCTCCATGCACTTTGAGCATTCTTGAGGAAAGACCTAAGCCTGGATTGGTCCCAGGCTTGTATTGTGGGCTATATGTCTGTATTCCAAGCTTGTATGTTCTGTTACTTCATTTCATTTCATGTCTAGAAGGAAATGGAGAATGCTGTACCTATACATAGGGAAATATTGTAATATTATCACAAGAAAGTACTTGGAAATGGGAAACAAATAATGCAAAAAGCACCTAATCAGAATTCTGCAGAAGATTAATGAAAAAGCTGAGAATCTCAAAGGCTAGAATCTCATCTGGAGTAAACAGAAGTAATGAAACTACAGTGGGTTATATTAGATGGAAGACAATGATGATTACTGGATGTGGGTGCTTTACAGGAGAATTATGCCAGTGTTTCCCACTTGAGTACTGACCAGGCTGTCCAAAGTCATAAAATCACCTTCTAAACTTTATGATTTGTCTTTTGCAGGAGGAAGAGGGAAGGATGGGGCACCCATTATAACCTTTCCAGAATTTGCAGGATTCAGTGAGATACCTGATGACGATTTTCTGAACGTGGTCACTTATCTAACCAGCATTCCCAGGTGAGACTAAGCACAATTTTCTGTTGATTTCCTGGAGAGTTTTGCTTCCCCAGTGGCTCACTGATTTTAGTGGTACTACCAGGACATACCAGTGCCTCTGCATCTCTCCAGTCATTATGAAACTTCCCTGTCTACTGGAGGCTCTAGGAATTGTGTCATTTGCATGGAGAAAAAAGCTTTTCCATGGGGCAGGTTGAACAGAATTGGAGCAGGAATAGATCTGAAGAGCAGCAGCAAAGATGGCAGATCAAAGGGAGCTAACAGTGGTTGTTTGTGAAAATCCTCAGGGGCACTGGGTGTCAAAGGGGAAGGGCTGCCTCAGGAAAGAGCCATACTTACATTGGTCTCATGTCTGCTAATTCTCTGAGTGCACCTTTCTGTGCAGCTTTCTCTTTGCTGAAAAAACAAGTGAGGTGTCCCACTGACAGGATTCTGGCAAGCACCATGGCACCATTTCTGGTACTCCATTTCTTTGGGGATTGCTCCACAGCCAGGATGTTTTCCTTGCTTTTTGCCTGCAGCTTTATAAGGATAGTGAAACAAACTGAACAACCTGACTTCCCCTGCTCTGAGGAAATGTGCTAAGGCATGACTGCTGAATTACTTTTTGTTTATCTAAGAGAGCTTAATATTTTTTCAGTCCCCTGATCCTGTCTCTAGACCATGGCTATTTGTGCTAGTGAGAAGCACAGTAATGATTTATTATTTCCTGTGGTCTTCTGTAAAAACTGCTTAGAGCATCATAGCAGAAAAGTGCCTCCTTCAAGTTTGAGTGAGAAGTTTTTCAGCTCCACCTACGTGTATTTCCCATATTTGCCAAAGTTATTGCCAAAGAGCTGCCAAAGCAAGCTGAGAGAAACCACATACTGTGAACTTAACAGCTTCATTGTTTCACTCTGCTCTATGGGACTTTTGTTCTGACAGGGGAAAATTTGCTTTGGGTATTTCTTCACTGCTACAGGACTAGGAGGGTGATCAGCCCCAGGGTATATACAACAGAAGCAGTGGCTGAGCAAACCACAAAGCTGGTTTTTAATTTCTTTGTACTTGGTATGCAGGGAGATGATTCCTGGTGATTTTGTCGCATGTCGGGGAACCAGTATGTTACATTGTCAACATGATAGACAGAAATGCTTTGAGCTTATTCAGCCTGTGTGAAGCCCAAAAGCACAGATGTGTTCAAAAGAAATTAGCCAAATTCATGAAGGATTGCTCCATCTGTGGCAGCTGGACACAATGGCTCAAATGCAAACTCTGGCAGAAGAAATTAATTTATTCCTTAATGCTGGGACTTGGGAGAATATACCAAGATAAATACTGTCCTTCTCATTTGCCTGCTGCCTTTGTCTCAATAGCCACTATCTACCAACACTGGAGTCAAGGTGTTGAGCTAGATGGACCTTTGCTTTGATTCACTTTCAGTTCTGTGTTTTCTCTTCCCCTGAGGAATACCAGAGCCATGTGCAAAGAATGAAGAATTGAGTTTCAAAACTTTGGAAGTCAGGAGAGCTGGGATATACCTGTTTTACAGATGATGAGTTATGTGCTCACAAAAACTTTTGTTGAGTAAGTGACTGCTCAGTTTGCTCTAAATGACCTGTTCAAGGTCAGTGACAAGCTGGGGTTTGAAGGTGCATTTTCTGCATACCAGCACAGTCGTTTGGCTCTTAGGTTCCATCATAGACCACACTGAAGGGATGTGAGTTTTCCAGAGAATTTTCTAGTCTTTGTTGCATACTTTTAGAAAGATTGCCTGCGTTTCTTGAATCACGATTTGAAACCTGCCACTATCTCTATAATGATGAGGGAGAGAGATGTCAATGTAGAAGAACCTGAGCAGCAAGCTTTGTGTGATTTATGACATAATTATACAGAGTTCAAACTCAATGAAACCTAAGCAGTGGACCTGACTGGGTGCAGCAGAGCCCTGTCAATCTGCAGTGGGCTGGTCCATGCACACAGTGTCTCTGCCATGTACCTTACAAAGCAGTCAAGGGTGTGCATTGTTATTTTTGCCAGCACTACTGTACTAGATAGTCCTGTGTGTAACATAACAATATTCCTGTGCATGTAGTTTCACTGCTAGTAGTCTACCTCTTGCTTTAATTCTCAAGAAAGGTGTGAAGGTATCCAACGAAGTGACTAAGATCAGAGAACAGTCTCTAACTCTTCTGGAATTGCAAAGGCTATGGCCATGAATCAGGTGAGATGAAGTACAGTTTGAACAGCAGTTCATCCTATTTATCATAGAAAATACTTCCTTCTTCAGAGCTTAGTGAACTAGAGAAATCAGCACCATTTTCCAGGCAAATGTAGAGAGAATATGTGTCTTTTATAGTGTCTGATTTTGCATATCCTGTACAATAAGGTTCATGCTAGTTAGGAGATAAGTTCTGTGATTGCAGATAGCATCACTTAGTAACTTTCTGAGTCCCTCTGGAATGATTATCTTATATGCTCCTATGACAAAACTTATGACAGGATTGAAGATCAGCCCAGTGAGACTTTTGTCACCTGATTCATTTTCCCTGTGGTTCAACAGCTGCTCATGAGAGTGCTCCACCAAAGGGGTCTGCATACAAACACATCCACAGACACTCAGTAACATGGTGTATGCACATGCATACCTCTGTGCATGCACCAGATAGTTCCAGAAAGCCCTTTTTACTTTATTCCAAGGCCAGAATTCCTTTCTCTTTAACTTGACATGGATTAAGTACTTTGATAAACAGGTGTCCTTCTCTCCTTCCAAAAGAGGTCAGGAAATTCAACATCTCAAGTTAAGGTTTAAGGGCTAACCTGAATATAGAGCTGAGGATGGAGCAGTTCTGCTGATTACAGATATTTCATTCAGGGAAAGGGAACCTGTCTGCCAGACATCTGTAGATCTAGGCAAATGTGCCAGAATTTATTTTGGAGGTAAGCCTGATGTTTATCTGCTCTTCAGGATTGTCTTCAAATCCTCCTTTTCAGAGAACTGGAGAAACCCCAATGCATTTTCATAATGAGGGTAGAGGTATTACAGTACTGACACTGAGAAAACATTGATGGAATGTGTGTGTGTGTGTGTGTGTGTTTGTTCTTAAACAAACTTTCTCTGGATGCACACTGGAGAGGGGGTTCTCAGCTGTACATCCACTTGTGCTGATGCTGCCATCTCAGCCAGGCCTCTTCCCGTGGCTCCCTTCCTGCATCCATCCCGTGGTGCCAAATGACATTCAGACCTTGCCGTGGCCTTTCAGCATGCTGGTTGAAATAGGATCACTTGCTGACACTCTCTCTGTTTCCCTGGTTAAATTTAGGACTTCAGTCAGTCCTAGCTGGATAAAATGAAAAAAATCTACAAAGCACCCCCCTTCCCAACAGCAACAACAAACAAATAACCCTGCAAACAAGCAAACAACAAAAAAACCTCTGTGTCAAAAAGCAAACATACAGGTACCATTGGCTTATCTCAGTGACAACAACTGATGCTGTGCTGAGCACCATTTGAACGTGAAGGCCCTGGGTTGAGACTTTTGTGTTTATTTTCTCACCTTTTCTGTAACAATCTGCAACACACACAATATCTTTGTTGCCTTTATTTGAACATTATCAAGGAATTTTATTCCATGGAATATTTGTTGAGCTACTGAAGGATATGCATGTGTTTGTGTATATCTAAGACTACTGAAATATGTATACATTTGTGTATTTATAAGAGGTAGAACAGGTGAATTCTCTTCCCTGTGTTTGAGAGGCACTGCTGCAAACATCTTCTGTCCTCTGCAGAGAGCTGCATGTTGCACTACTAAAGAGGAAAGGTCATGTATTGTCATTGAATTTTGTAATCCTCAGAGGAATGCTGTAAACATATTGAATTGGAAAAGTCAGTGAGTTTTTCTGTTAGCAGTATGAACTACTAGGAGCATTCACATGGCATCCCAGTTTTGCACAATACTTTGGCTTTCAGTTTTTGATCCTGCAGAGCTGCAGCAAGAGCTTGCAGTTGTTACTGTGTGAATGGTCCTCAGTAGATTATTGACATGAGTTTGGATAGGATGACCATGGAAACAGTGTTCCTGGGTTGGTCCTTGTATGGTTGGTGGAATAGGGATGAAGGAGATGCTTTAAACAATTTTTTTTCTTAATCTGTGATTAGATGTTTGATTGCAGTATGTCCTCTGATTTTGACATTTATACTCTTCCTGCCTGCCTCTGGTTTGAGGCAGAGATGACTGAGATGACCGAGCCATCCTGCTCTAGTGAAGGTTCTGGACACTCAGTATGTACTTCTTAGCCTCTCCCATGCTGAATGCTCTTGGAAGGCAGAGAGAAGAGCAGTCACACTGAAATCTTGCACTCCAGAGTGGGATTTTGAGAGGGAAAGAGAGGATGGGGTATATTTGAGGTCTACATAGGTGGAATGGAGCACCAAATCACTGCTTCCTAGATCCTCCTTGAAAAGGACTGAGAAGGAACAGGAACTGTGATTCTAGCCAATAGGTTGGAAAGGATAGTTTTGAATGACTTGTAACCCCAGAACAAGTTTGTGATTGGCAAAATAGAACTCTTCAATTTCTGCTTTGCCTACCAGAATGCCTGGGGCTTTGTGTACACAAGTCAGGGGATACCAATGCCCTGGAGCTCAGTGCCTCTGTCAGGTGTCAGCATACTTGAAGA
The DNA here is from genome assembly GCA_013396995.1 of Dicaeum eximium. Taxonomy (NCBI): domain Eukaryota; kingdom Metazoa; phylum Chordata; class Aves; order Passeriformes; family Dicaeidae; genus Dicaeum; species Dicaeum eximium. The sequence goes on along the minus strand of VWZP01008069.1, from coordinate 1,234,920 downwards.
ATGAAGACTGTAGGGAGGGGAGTGTCTAATTTTGCAGGAAAAAAAAAGATCTGGGGGTTTTGTCTTCAAGAGAGTACAGTGTCATTTGTGATCCTGAACTATTCATGTCACCTAGACGGGCAGCAGAGTAGCACAGCAACTGAGAGATTCAGCAGATAAAATATTCATGTTTTGTGTAAGCTGCTAGCCTTATGCTGGAAAGAGAAATTTTGCTGGCTTTCCTCTCCATGTGCGTATCTGCCAAATATTCATTCTTTCCACTGTACGTTGTGTTTTCATAATGGGCTCCGAGCGTGGTGTGACGGAGGCTATGTTTTGCTGCAGTTCCCTGCCTTGGAACAGGAGTATCTCCCTGTAACCCAGCACACCTATTTCATCTGTTTTGCAGTCTGGAGGCTGCCAGCATCGGATTCATCATCATCATAGACAGACGACGGGACAAATGGAGTGCAGTCAAGGCATCCCTGACACGAATAGCAGTAAGTGCTTGCTTTTGTTACTTATCTTCTAGAAATTAAAATTGTCTGCTGAACCTTCAGCACGTAATTCAGCCTCCTGTGCTCCTTTTAAGCTCCCATTTTCTGGCTGTGGATGCAGATTCTCCCCGGCTCTGCAGCTCGTACGTGTTAAATAAGAGAGGGAGGAAGCTGCAGGGACAAATCACATAGTCATGCTTACTGCTGAATTAGGACAAATTCCTCATTTCCTGGGTTGACTGCAATATAAATTCTAGTAATTTGAAGTTGTTTCCTAGAGGACTATTAAGAGGTACTCCTTCTGTGCCCTGAGGAGGGATGACGTGGCCTGCTTATGAAAGAAATAGATCCCAAGGGATTTGTGTAGTAAATGATCTCTTTCAGAAACTCTTAATAGCTTATTATATCTCATTTGCAAAAGTCAGAGATGGGCACTGATTTTCAGTGCTAAGAAAAGCAGCTGGTTTTATACATCTCTTACTGGGAGCTATTTTGTGTGAGGACCAAGCACTTAGACACAGAGGTGTAGGATGGCAGGATGACAAAGATGACTTCAAGATTCTTTCATGGTATTTAGACAGAAATGTTTTTCATTCTCAGGCTTTTTTGCTGGTCTCTTCAAGAAATTGTTCTTTTTTTATGTTTGATGAGCTCAGAGGAGTGTGAGAGGTGTAGGCTGGGTGTTGCAGGCAGGGCCATGTCTGATGAACGTGTTGAGTGCCTGCCTGTGTGTAAAAATATGTGAGGTTAAAAAGATTCAAAACCCCTTGCAGAGTGAATAGGTAGGTCAGCCTGGGGAATCCATCTGTGCTACCAGTCTCCCTCACCAGTCCAACGTGGGCAGCCAGCTTTGCCCTCTAGTGGCTGCAGCCTAAAAAATGGGAAAACCTCAGGTGTTGTGCAAATGGGGCTTGGTGGGATCGGATCTGGGGGCGAAAGGCATTGTCAGGAGCTGTGGAGCTCTGTGATAAATCTGTATCACCAAACAACATGCGGCTGGGCAGTAAAATCCATGGGCCAGTCTTCCTGTTGGGTTTGGAAATAGTGACAAGGAGCACATGCTGAATGGACCAGCTGAGGCAATGAGCAGCTGGACTGAGCAAGGTTCAGTAAGTCCTACTGCTTTGTCCTTGTGAGGAAACACTCGGCTGAAAATTCCCTTGTCAGGTAGAAATGTGCCTTCTAAGAGTTCTATATTTCTTGCAGGGAGCATTTCCAGGGAACCTGCAGCTGGTGTTTGTGCTGAGACCCTCCCGCTTTATCCAAAGGGCAATCGCTGACATCGGCATTAAGCTCTATCGAGATGACTTTAAAATGAAGGTACCGGTAAGCATGCAGTTTTTTGTCCATGCATTTTCTTTTCTCCATTTCTGCAGTTCTGGGCTGTCAACAATTTCCCATAACCCAGGATTGCAAGTGGCACCTGGGGGCTTTCATCTGGGTCTCTGTGGTGATGCCAAAGAGTTATTTAGCAGTGGATGGTTCATAGTATTTAATGGACATGTTCCCATGTCCAGTCTAGCTATAAAATATGACTCATTTTTAAGTACTGGCATTTTAACTCAGTGGACATGTTCCCTTCATGTAGGCAGAGATAGATCCCTCTCCAGTGACAAACATAAGTATTCAGAACTACAGAGCAGTGAAAGCCTAGGGCTGAATTCTGCCCTGTTTGATGGGTTATCCATGGGAGCACTGACTGTCCCTGTAACATTGTGCATTCTGAATGTCTTTAATGATTCCCATGCCCTCAAGATTCAGAGTTTGTATTTTACTTATTTTTATATGCACTTGGCATATGCTGTAGGTGGATGACACTGTGATATGAAGAAGGTTATCAATCCTGAAAAAGTTTGAGATTATTCTATGAGAGGTCTTTTAGGTGTTGTTTTTAGCTGCATGTTTTCATGTGGTGTCAAAATTTTTTAAGTTTTAGAAATAAACTTGAGTTATGGTTATTGATGGTATTTCATCCCGGATCAGACTCATACTGTGTTCCACAGTTACTTTACTGGAGGAAATTCAGATGTCTGTTTTGGATTTTGCTTTTGGGTTTATATTGTTTTGCAAGATATTTATGGCTCTCCTCCAATAAACTCTTGCTCTATTGAAAATCAAGTTTGAAGTTCAGGTGCTTAAAACACTTTCTGCTTCTCCTGAAGTGAGAGACAGCAGCTACTTATTACAGTGCATACAGGAAAGGAACTATGAATATACATTTGGTTACTGTGGTTAAATTGTAACATTTACTGTCATTTGGTAAGGGTGGTTTTTTGGTAAAATGCAAAATTGATGAAAAAAAATTTTGAATACAAACCAAAATATTTTATAGTACTTTAAGAAATGGATGTGCCTATATTTAATATGCCACAATCTGTTGCTACAGCAACTGTTGTACCAGTGACTGCAGCCCAGAAAGGGACAACTTCATCAAGGACTGACATTTTCCAACTATTCAGCATTTTCTATACATTTAGCAATTTATTTGGCATCAGAGTTGCATTTCAAAACTTGGAAGGGCTCAAAGTTGGAAGGGAGGTTAATTCTAGGCAGGGGTCAAGCACTGCATTAAGTGTGAAATGCTAACTTTTCTTTCATACAGGCAGGAAAATCAAGATATTGTTTAATTTGGGGTTGCCTTGGATATTTTTGAGCCATCCTGGGTATGTCCACAGAGCTCTTAAAGAGCAGCCTTACAACAACTAAGAGCATGACACACTTGCTGGATCTGCCTGCCTCCTGCCCAGATATCTGTAGACAGCCTGTCTGATTTATATCCAGGCTGCCCATGTATGTCTGATGCTATTCTAAGTTGTTTAGGGTTGTACTGCAGGTGTTCTAGGCACCTGGGATCTGTCATTCTCTCTGGAGGGGCTTTTCTCCTGTGTTGCAGCCCATCCTAAAAATACCATCTGGGCATGTCCTTCTATACCCCAGTTTCAGGGCAGGGAAGTTACTGAGAACAATGTCTGTTTGTCCTCCTTGAAAACAGCATCCTAAATGCCAAGCAGGAAATCAGGACCAGAGACTTCTTGTCCCATTGGAGATGTCCTTACTCAAGGAATTAGGTGTCAGTACCTATCTTCAATATCACCATGATCTTTTAAATTGTTTGCAGGTTGTTTGTTCGTGTTGTGTGTTTGGCCCTATGACAACAGTCATGTCATAATTGGCCCATGGATGGGTGGCATTTCCTATCACAATTGCGAGTCAAGACCAAGATATAAGCATTCAAGAATATTGTGTGCATTTGTTAAGGAAACATTTGTTTAATAGTTTATTTGAGCTATCAAACTGCAAATATGTTCAGCAAAATTGATTTACTGGGTTAAATCAACACTGGAATGAGTAGAAACCAGAAGATCAAACAGAAGCTGGAAATAAAGGCTGAAATAACCAACCAGAGACAAAAAGGAAATGCAGGATTTATATCACGTTGACATACAAATGTGGGTAATAAAACCTCATCAGGTAAATTTCTATTGGGATAGTGATTTGATTAGATATCATTAGCCAGGATCAAGATATAGAAATATAGGAGACACAGCAGGGTTCATCTGAGATTAAAATCTGTGAATTGAAAAGGAATACCCTGAGATGTACTCAAGGAACCTCCCATCATAGGAAGTGAATTAAAGCATCTTCAGAACATACATAAAAGTATGAACAATCTGTCCATAGCAAGTACTTCCTTGAGCTTTGTAGGCTGTGACTTCTTTTTGACAGCCTAACCCATCCAGCAGCAGCCCCCCACAGCTCCATGCTCCCCACTGACCCTTCTCTTCTAAACTGCTGCTCCCTTGCACTCTCCAGCTGACTGACTGTGGCTGTCTCCTGTCGGGCAAGCAGCATGGGAGATGCTAATGTTCTCTTAGATTGGTTTTTCATATGGATGCTGGATTGCTCATGGGCTTTCTCCTGCAGGAATACCTGTGTGGTGGAGACCCACACCCTGTTGGGTAGCACTATAGCTGGCAATATTAATAGGTTTGTTTTGTGGCTCATGCTGAGCATACCAGGTTAAAACAAACATAAAATTCTCCCTAAAATAAAATGGCATGACAGTGTACCTCTGTGGTTTCAGTGAGGTTTGAAGTATCAGAAGATTTCCAACTTACCAGCAACATCTCTGATGGGGAAGAGCTACAATGCAATTATGATTTACTTTTTTAAATGTGGTTTCCAATTCAGAATTAGTGCACGATTTGCTGGGTTAGAGGGTTAATATGACATAGCAGCAGCTTTCCTGTCCCTCCAAGCAGGTTACTGGGCACTGCAGCCAGCTTGTGCATGATGGTAGGACAAGAAATAATTGATATAAAGTGAAACAAGGGCAGCTCTGTCTTGACAAAAGGAAAAACTTTCTCACCACAGTCAGGCTGCAGACCAGACTGCCCAAAGTGATTGTACAATCTCAGTCCTTCGATGTTTTCAAGTCTTGGGTGGATAAAACCCTGAGCAACCTGGTTTGGTCTCACAGCTGACACAGCTTTGAGAAAAAAGTTGGACTAGAGAGCTGAGGTTCCTGAATTATTCTAGAATGATTCTGTAACAAAGATCAGCTAAAAACCTGTTCAGGTTTGTTCTCGAGGCTTTTCTTAGAGTGCTCTTAGCCTAGAATATGCATCCTCTTGTCTCCATACATCCTCTCATCATCTCATCACGCATCTCATTTGCCAGTGTTTGCCAGTGTACTTACCATGCTCCATTAGAGCCTGTTGACATGCAGAGCCACTTAAGCTTTTTTTAAATAGGATCAAGGAACACATTTGACAGATTTCTGACGTTTATTTATTTAAAATTCTTAGTCATTTGTGCTCAACTTTTTATTCTTCTGTTGCTGAAATCATGGCCCATCTTCTACCTGTTGGAACAACAATAAATGTGTGTTGCTTGTGTAACCACTTGTGTTGGCATATTTACAGTGATTGCCAAAAGTTAATGCTGCTTAGCTGAAGCTGAACTCAAATGTTGCTTGGCTTTCTTCAAACAAGTCTAGTTGTAAGGAGATTCTAAAGTGAAAAATGGATCTAGGTTTATTTCTCCTTTTTCTTCCTTTATGATTTTATATGGAAAAATGCCAGTGAACTCCATGAACATACAGTGCCAAAAAAAATCAGAAAACTGAAAGAAAAATCTTACTCTCAGTGGTTTCCTTTCAGCACTTCCCTGGATCAAGTGGTTGGTGTTGAGGAAGCTGTTTAACTTGCCTGTGCCTCCATTTCTCTGTAAATAAATGTTATCTAGAGAATAAATTATTTTAAGGAATTTTGTGTGCATATTATCAATGCCATACTTCTGCTGTTGATGCACATGCAAAATGAGTCAGTCCAGCAAGGAGGAAGATGATATCAAACCAAGGTTAGCTCAAGAATGTCCATGTACACATTGAGAAGGCAAAATCTAGGGAAAATAAACTGTGGCCATGGCATGAGAAAATGCAAAATGAGAACTGATGGCCTCTGGTGGAACTGCAGTGGTCATCTATGTTAAGGCAAACCCAGATTCTAGGAACAATGATTAAAAGGCTCATTATTTCTCTGAGTCCAGTGTGTTTGGATTGGTTTCAGATCATCATGTTAAACTCTGTGTCTGATCTGCATGGCTACATCGACAAGAGCCAGCTGACCCGGGAGCTGGGCGGAACCCTGGAGTACGGGCACAGCCAGTGGATCCACCACCGAACTGTGAGTGCTGCTGCTCTTGCACATCCACACCACAACTGTCCTGGTGACAAATGCAAAGCAACCATTAGGCAGGAACTTCTCAGTTGCATTACAGCCTATGGATTCTGCTAGGGACTCAGGGAAAGAGGAAATCCATGACTCAAACAGAGAAAGGCAAATTCCACAAAAGTTTGTAATGGGAGCTGTAATTGTATCTCACTGTGTACCTGGCCCAGGGCCCAACAGTGTCCTGGTATTCTTACTCAGCAAGGCCTGTAGGCACATGCTTTTGCATTTTAAATAATGGATGGGATTCAAAGGCCTTTAGCTGAAATTAAAAATAGGCTGTAGCACTTTGCTGACTTTATAAAGGTCAAAAATAAGGTCAGAAGTCTCACTTTAATGATTAATTATGTCCACGCTTTTAAAAGAATAAAAATACTCAGAGCACTATATTTTATTTTTCATTTCTATACTATACAAGCATGCACCCCAGCTGGATCTTATTTTTGGTTACTGAAGAGCAGTGTTAGTAGGAAGTCAGAAAGACTTTTTATTCTTTTGAGGAAACTTGTACAGGCTTGATTGTTCCCTTTTTGGGCTGGTTAATGCATTTCAGTGTCTGCTTCAAAACAATATAAACAATTCATTATGGTACCCAGTTAAGATGACAGTTCACAAAAAACAGACTCCAAACTCTAGCATATTAGCAGACAAAATATTGTGTCATTCTTCCTAAGCAAAAATGGGCTAAGCTGGGTCATGACGCTGGAAAAGTAATTAATTGCACAGAGAATTTATGTTTGCATCTCTCTTTGTGAGTCTTCTCCCAATATCAGTATATTAGAGCCCACGTCTAATGTCAGCCTCAATGTTTTACAAAGTTCTGAGCAGCCCTGGGTTTGACTCTGTTGTTGCTGATGGGCAGGTTACACCTAACTCATAAAAAGCGCTTTTCTAAGGTAATTTAAGTCAAATCACTTTTGTCACTTTCTTGCTATAGTTTTTTGTGCTTTGCTGTCCTTATAAAATTTAATTTTAGTCTCCTTGAGAACTACCAAATATTCAAACTTCTAAATATGCAAACATAGAATCTGAATTTCATCTAACATTGATTTTCTACATTTATAACTGTGTTGACTATAATGAGGTTTGGGTTAAGATGAGTGAACAGGCTTATGTGTCAAAAGTATCAAAAATATGAAACTGTCCTTGTAGGAAGGGGGAGTGTGAAGAAATGAATAATCTGTAAGAGCTTGCAAACCACAAAAGGTTTGAAAATATGAGGGGGGATAAAAAGAGGCACAAGAAAGGTTGTATTATTTATTAATGACAGGGATTTATATAAAGCAATAATACACAGTTTGATAAAATAGGCAAACAAAAATGAGCCAAGAATTTAGGGGAGTAGGACTATGTAATCCCCAGAGGTTTTGGTTAAATTTGTTGGATAAAATTTTTACCAAGCACAGAGACTGGAAAAAAACCAATCTACAGATGTAACTTAGGTACATGAAACAATTTATTGCTCATATACACAGGAGAGAGTGGGGGTAAGCATGCTATTAAGTGAAACACTGACAAGTTCATGGTGCAGTCAGGCAAGGAGTAAGTGCTGGATGAGAGGCTGTCATCAGGGAAGTGTCAGCTTCCATGGCACCTTGAAACAATCTGACTTCCAGTCTTGCTGAGCTATGGTCTTCGTGCCCTTTGCTGCTTCTCTCAGTGTTCTCATAATCTTGTCCTGCCAGTGCTTTTCTTCTGAAAAAGCTTTAAACTCTGGCTGAATGCCAGTGACACAGCAACCTCCTTGCATGGCTCACTGTTTCTGCTCCCCTCTCTTGGCTGCCAGGAGCCTATGGACTTTCTTGCCCACAGAGTGCATTTTTGGCTTTCAGTAAGTGGCCTTTGGTCATGGATGGCCATGTCTGTGCTGCAGTCAGAAGTGTGACTTTTCAGCCAACTCTAATCCAGCAGTTTCAGTGCTGAGAGCAGCAGGATACAGCTGCAGAGCACTAAGATAGAGCATATGTGGGTCTGTACTGCTTGTGTTGAAAGCAGACATGAATTTATGGGGGAAAAGGGAAGAAGGCTGTGAACTCTGCTAGCATTCCTTCACAGGGGGCATGTTTGAGATCACAAATGTGGGCTAATTTCTCTCTACACCTTTGGAATTATGATCTACCTCCAGTTTGTTTTTCACTGAGGACACAGCATAATTTCACCTGTCACGGTTACAAACAATTAATTCCCACCATTGCTGGGCAAAGGAATGCAGTGTGCAACAACTACATAGTGTTTGATTGGGTGTAAGAGCATCCCTAGTGCTTGTTGACTGATTCAAACCTGTGGGGGATTAGATCAAAAAGTACAAATAATAAAGAGCTATACAGAACAATACAGTCACCCCCAAATTTGGGCATGATAGTGAAAAAAACATCCCATGCAGTTACTTGCTACTAGATATAAAGGTTTTACTCACATGTCACAGGTCTGAACATTATATTCTGCTTTGAGAGGTGGCATTATTTTTTTAACCTTCTTCACTTCCCCATTCTTCATTAAAACCACAGGTTTCTGACAAGTTTTGTGTTGGTGCACCCAAGTGATACAGAAACAGCAATGCTCTGAAGAATTTATTCATTTTAACTGTATTTGTAGTTACTTGTTCCTGTATTTGTGTACTAGCGTGGGCAGATGGGAGGAAGTGACTAGAATGCATCTTGTACAGATAGGCAAGATGGAGATGCACATATTCAGAAGTCAGGGGAATACAGATTACTGCTGAGTGAACAATGGCTGCATAAATATCAAGGCTTTGCCCTATATATTTTAGTAATGTTCTCAACTTAAATAAAGCCTTAATTAAAATTTTAAATGCAGCAGAATTTCCCAGCAAGCATGGGCAGAGGACCTGGAGTTCCAGGCCTGCCTTTGAAGCTGATGCCCTCTGTGGTTTCATGATATCTGCTGTGCTCTGGGAGTTCCCCGTTGGCTCGGAGGTGACAATATGTGCAGACCTGTGGAAAGGTCATTTGTAACACATGGTTTAATTTGTAACTTTTAGCACATCCACCCCAAAAAAGGCAATAAAACCAGCTTAGGCCTGTAATATTTGCAGCACAGTGTGCCTGAAGCACTAAGTGCAGTTAAAGGGCTAAGGGCAAATAACCAGTCTGTGACTTTATGCTTTTGCTTTTCCAGGCTATTGAAAACTTTGCAATGACAGTAAAAACAACAGCACAGATGCTACAGACCTTTGGAACAGACTTAGCAGAGACTGAACTTCCCAACGATGTGCAGTGCACAGAGGAGCTTCTCTCCTCACACACCGACCACCACGGCAAGCTGAAGGTGATTGTTGCCCCATGATGGCTCCAGCAGTGTAACAGATGAGCTCTGATCTAACAAAATGTTCTGCTACCACTTGGCAGCCCATTGTCTGGAAACCACTGAGGAGGACAGACACCTGGGTTCAGGAGGTCAATTTGATTCAGCTGTGGAAAAGGACATTTCACAGCTTCAGGAATGATAGAATGGGGAAGTGTCACTTCCACTGTCTGAGAGGGAGTAATGGGATCACATCTGGACCTGATGAAGAGTTCATCAGAAAAGATGGACTTACATTGGAGCAGAAACAGAGAATATCTGTGAGAATAGCCAGGAATAGACAGAATGTTCTAACTATGTGATGGCTGTTGTTTTGTTTAAAAAAATGTTGGGGCTAGTTTAGCTTTGCAGAGTAAAGATCAGAAGTAAATATTACTGCTGCCAACAAATGCCTTAGGTTAAACACAAGATTAAAAATACTACTTAAGCTATATTAGCACAAGAACAGTTTTTATTGAAGAAGTGTGCAGTGATGTGGGGATTTGTCATCTGACAAGTTAAGTTTGAGCCTCATTGTCTTTTTTATTGCTCATCTTTCATGCTGGGAAGACACTTCTGTGAATGACTCCTTATAGCCGATGTACCATGGCTCAGCATGGCACAATGTTGTTTGAGAAAATTCCATTAAGAAGTGCAATGTCTCAGCCCAGTCTCTCAGCTCACAATCTACAGCATACATTCAATTTGTGGTAGAATAATTTATTCTGCAGGTGGCCTGGTCAGATATGCAATCTGCTCAGAAATTACTCTATTCCTTTTCTCAGAAATAAATCTACTATTCAAAGTTAAAAGATTTAGCTGTCTGCATTTGCTAGAAAAACATATCACCTTTGGTAAGCATTTATATTTTGTTTCAAGTATTTTATACCTTTGAAAGGATCTTTCTTTATCATTACTCTGTGGTGATGTAAGAGATGTGAGTGTTGTTAGAAGTACATACAGTTTGGTTTTGGCTTGTTTTTTGTCCCTCAGGATGAGCTGAAGCTAGCAGTGAAGCAGGGGGCCACCTTACTGACCTGCATCCGGGAGCCAGTCACCCGAAGTGCCAACAGCAAACTCAGTCCAGATGAACTGGAAAATGTGGCCACAGTGGAAAGGTCAGTGGAGCTAGATTACCTTGTGCAACTTGCTAATTTATTCCTAGGAGATGCAAATGTAATTTAAATAATTTAACTATGCAGGTTATAAATTACCACTGGTTCACCTACTCAGGATTTTTTGGACAGGTAAGTCAGAGAAGGGAATAGCTTTGAGGAAATGACTCGATTAAACTGTCAAGGCAAGTTCAAACAAGTCCTGAATTTCTTGGTAATTTTTGGTCAGACCACTAACTACATGGCTGAAGATTTAATGTGGGACTTGTTTTGTCCATAACATGTATGTCCTCCAAACTTCTGTGCCTGGTTATAAAGTAGCACCTGAGTCTCTGTGAGATGAGCAGGTGGTGTGCTTGTGAATGTCTGTGGAAACTGGAAGAGCAGATGAAGAGAGAACTCCCTTTCCTTCCTACAATGCCAGTTTTTTACCATAAAGCTTTTAGTCACCATGTAGAAGTTTCTGCTGTGCCATGTGAGGCAGAGCAAAGAGAAATGCCATGCTAGGGTTTCAGAGTGTCTGCATTCACCGGAAACAAAGGTGCTAAAAGTAAAGCTGAGCTGATATTTTTCACTGAATACTTTAAAATCCCTTGAACAGTCATCCCAAAGGAATTTGTGAATTCATCTTGAATTTAATGACTAGCTTTGATTTAAAAAAATTTTCCAGGGACTGATTGAAAACAGAAACTTGTTTTTGAGACAAATAGGAGGGGGCTATTGGCATTTGCCCCAATAACTTGATGATTTCAGCATGCACTGATCTCTTATCTGCCCAAAGGATGCCCATCTATTGAAATACAAGACATTCAGAGAACAGTTCCTTTTCGTTTTTTCTACTTGTTTAAACTGTTCTACTTTGTAATTAATGGATCCCTGAGAAACTGTGAGGATGACTCACTAGCCTAGTGTCAGATATTTTCCTGAAGACACCTTGAGATTAATGTCTTTGCAAATAAATGTTTCATCATTTACACAAATGTCCATGGGAGTCATTATGAGCTTTTAACCTATTGTTTTTAATAGACTGGGAAAAATGATTCAGCCCTTGCCTGTTTCTGATGGGTGAAGAGAATTAACAAGTTATAGAGTACTGTTTTAATCATTCCATAAAATAATAATTGCATCATATTCAATCTGCATCAGTTGGTTTTGAATTATCTTTGAAGCACTGGGTGGAAGCTAGGGAGTGACAGCTGCCCTTGGCTGCCAGCACATGGAGCTGCTCCGAGTCCCTCTTGCCCATCAGGAGGCAGGACTGGAACTGCCACAGTAGATCCATGCAGTTGTCACTCATCTGTCACATTCCTGCCTGTCCTACTGCAAATTCCATTCTCTCTTGCTTATTGAGTTGACACAGAGCCTTCTTACATAAGTTTAGGGCTCCCCACCATCTCCCTGCTCTGCTTTCCTGCCATCAATTACTGTAACTTAAAAGAAATTAACTATAGAAAATAAGTACATTCTGTTCATTATAATTTCTTAACAGGTTGTTGGCTCAGTTGGATGAAACAGAAAAAGCTTTTGATCAATTTTGGACCAAGCATCATCTAAAACTAGAACAGTGCCTGCAGCTTCGACACTTTGAACATGATTTTAGAGAGGTATTTCTTTATTCATGCTGTCTAGCCTTCTCTGGTAAATAAGGTCAAATTCTACCCATACCTAGAGTATACCAGAAGTCCAAAAAGGAGGTTGGGAGAGAAGACCTTCATCCTGCAATAGGAAATGAATATCCAAAAATTAAAATCTTGACAGCTTTCAGATATCTTCCAACACTTGAATAAGGCACAGAGATGAAAGTGCCAGACAGTGAGGCCAAAATGTGGAGCACCAATAAGTAAATTAATCTTGATAAATAATTTTGCATTTAGGTGTGAAGTTATCAAACATAGATTCTTCTGTGATGGTAAATCACCAATCCCACCAGAGTCAAGGGAATCCAATTCAGAAAGCCCAACTGTCAGCCCAGAGGCTGGAATAATACAGATTCTGAAGTAATATAAACTCTGGAGTTACAGGTTGTCAAAACTTTGTGGGCCTAATTAGTGAGATGTAGGGAAACTCTTTGAAGAATGGTTGGTTGTTGATTTATTCCTTGGATTTTCCATTTTGGAACAAACTGAAAAACTAAATTTGAGATGCAGACTCTTCTCAGAAACGTAGGTGAATGTTTGTTGTCATTTTTATCAGTATCTTGTGATGGGGTTTTGGGTGGGTTTCTTTTGTTTTGGTTTTACATTTTTGTTGTTGCTGGTTTTTAGGTTAAACTGACATTGGATAACCTCATGGAAACACAAGCAGGTTTTGCTGACATTGGAGACAGTGTGACTCGAGTTGAGAACCTCCTAAAGGAACAGAAACATCTGGAAGAGAAAGGACAGGTTTGCACTCAATTTAGTATTCTAGCTGCTATAGACATGGTATTCTAGACATTTCTTTGTCACTGTCCTTTTTTTTTTTTCTTTTTTTGGTCCAGATTTACTCTCTTCTCATGAGTCATTACTTTAAATTGCAAAACACAGATCATAATTTCCAGAAGCCAGGGTAGTTCAGACCCATTAGTTCCATTTCATGGCTTGGAAAGCTAGGGAAAAAATAGAGAAAAACCTTGTATAATGAATGTTGTCAGTATGTGAGAAAGAAGAAGTGGACTCCATAATCTCAGTGGGCAACCTGTTCCAGTGTTTGGTCACCTTCACAACAAAAAAGTGCTTCCTGGTGTTCAGATGGAACTTCATGAGTTTCGATGTACTCATTGACATTGAAGTTGGCTTTCAATGTAAATATAAAGTAAGGTATATCAATAATTAATGTATTATATGGATATTAATATTCCAAACCTTTACCCCCAGGCTACAGCAAGAGTTACAGAGATGGATTGTCCTTATTATGCATGTCATTCTAACTTTGGATTTTTCTCATTAATTTCACAGGAACCTTTGGAGAAGGCCCAGTCTCTAGCTCTCCATGGGGAACAGCTCATCCAAAACAACCATTATGCAGTTGACTCCATTAGACCAAAGTGTGTTGAACTCAGGCGGATTTGTGATGACTTTACCAATGAGACCAAGAAAAAGTATGATATTTTGGGAAAGTCTCTTGAACTGCATAAGCAGTTAGATAAGGTGAGTGAACCTTCTCTGATAAGGTTCTACTAATAATGAAGGATTTTTTTTAAAGCTCAAGTAGTTATGATGAAGATAAAAAGTTGTGTTTGATTTTTCTCTGTTTATTTCAATAAATGTTAATATAAATATTGGAGCCTTGCATTAGTTCAGCAAGTTCAGTTCTGCATACGCTGATGGGGTGACTTGTGGGCAGGAAGTGCTGCATGCTATGAGTAACATTGATCCCCTTTAATGGCATGTTAGGGCAAATCTGTTTTTCATAGATTAGAAGCAACACCTGACAACTTGGACTGTCAGTGAAGTCCTTCTTCCCCTACTTTTCTTTAAAGGCAAGCCAATGGTGTGAAGCTGGAATCTACCTCTTAGCTTCCCAAGCTGTGGACAAGTGCCAGTCACAAGAGGGAGCTGAAACTGCACTCGTTGAAATTGAGAAGTTCTTGGTAACAGCTAAGGAGCACCAGCTCTCCAACCCGAAGGAGTTCTACAATCAGTTTGACACGATCCTCACCCCTGAAATAAAGGTAAAATCCCTCAGATGTGCATGTGCTCACTTAGAAGTTAAAAATTTCCAATGCACAAAGCATGAAAGTCTACTGGGCTGTATATTTGAGACTGCTAAAATATACCTCCTTCCCTACTCCAAAAGGGCACAGAGGTCAGTAAGTTTTACTCATAAGAGTAGTCATGCAACACATATGTCATTTCCTTCAGAGCAGTGGTAGAAACACTGCTTGAGTCGCCATGTCTTGGTCTGTGAAACTGTGATCTGGGCTGAATGCATGGACTGGGCTGCAATAAACTGCAGCACAGTGTGATCCCCAGCTCTAGTCTGAGTCTGGTAATGCAACTCCTTTCTTCACTCGCTCAGTCCAGCCCTGACAACCATTTGTTGTTTGCCTTTTCTTTGTCAAGGCCAATGCCCAAAGAATTGTACAAAAACTTGAAGATGTACAAGAAATGTTTGACAAGAGGCAAGTAAGTCTGAAGAAGCTGGCAGCCAAACAGACCCGGCCAGTACAACCTGTTGCTCCACATCCTGAGTCTTCTCCAAAGCGAGCATCACCAAAGATTACCAGACCAGCAGCAGTAGGTATGACATGGGCAGCTGCTCTCAGACTCACACCAATGTTTTGTCCACATGGTCATGTTTGCTTTTTGTTATCAGAATGAACACTTGAATTTGACGTGCAGTGTCAGCCTTGTAGGTCCAGCTAGTAAAAATTAATATGAAATATCTTTCACTGCAAACATACAAACAAGGGTGAATCAAAAAAAAACCCACCAGGTTTCTCTTCCTAGGTCTAATCTACAGAGTACATTTCCATACTGTGTCTCAGTGTGTCTTGTATTGCTAATTTTCAAATACTCATGCCAGGGTAGACAATGCAAGCCTGCAATGTAAGCATGTGAACCTCTTTTAGATTGCAGATAATGTAATGTGAATATTTGGCTTTCCAGAGTCATAATTCGTCAAGTTTCAGTCAGATACTTGCAAAATTAAGTGTTCATTAGTGAGTGACGCTGACTCATTTGTGGAATTTTTGCTTTTCCCCCTCTACATAGATGTTAGTTCACTTTCTGCCTTGTCCTCTGCTAACCATAGAAGCTGAACATTGATTCTGTTTGGAAATGGCTGAAAGTTCCTGATTTGAGGTTAGCATGTGCATTTAACCAAGACAGCTGTTTTCTGCAAAGGAACATGGGTGAAGCTAATTTGAAACAGTGTATCCTGGAGACCAGCCACCCTGTGCTTGGTGGCAGGAAGGGGTTGTCCCTTTGGAACCTTTAGGGCTGTTCAAAAGGGAAATCTTTAGCAAAAAGTCTTTAAAAAACCCCTCTAATTTGCATGAAGAGCATTCAATAATCTGCTTTCTCAACAGGAAGATTAGGAGGGCCAGTAGCCTAACTACTTTGCTTTCTAAGCATACCAGTAGAAAGTCACACCAATGTCCCTGTTCTCCTTTGCTTCCCAGCATTCATCCTTTCTTCCAAAAGAAAATCATCTTCCCGTTCCCATGCTGGTTTGACACCTGTACATTTTTTCCCCCAAACCATGCTATCTGTGTTTTTTATACACAAAACATACTTGAGTTCCTACCTCAAGTTTCAGCTTCTTGTTTGTTTTAAGGCTAGTGAGAACACAATGCCTGTGAAGAGGTCCTGCTCTGCCACACACACATCCTCCAGCACTGTGCTCCCCTCTTGCACTGGGGTAGGCAGTCAGTTTGCTGGAGTTGTGATTTGCCTTGAAAACTGAATAAACAGACTGCAAAACTGTAGTAGTCCTTTTTCCATTGCATGGGTTAGAGAAATGCAGGGAGCTCTGGAGATCACACTGCCCAGTCACCTGCTCCAAGCAGCACTAATGTCAGAGTTCATCAGGTGACTCACTGCATGGCCACTACTGCTGAAGCAAAGGAAGCTGCAGAAATGGGTTATGGGGTCAGGAGGTCAGAGCCAGTTAGTTCCTGTCAGTGGCAGCACAGTTTTAGGATGGCTTTCACCTACTGTAAAACTGCATCTTCAGGCTAAAAGCTAATCTTGCCATTCTGTTTATGCATGCAGTCTCTTGAACTGTTTCTTGAACTTCTTTCTTGTTGTTTTAGCACATTTGTAATTTTTAAATTAAATTGTTGATATAGATAGAACCTTATAGAACAGTCACTAGTTTATGACACTGCTGTAAGTTTTGATTCTTGTTCATAGAGCCCATCCCACATACCATCAGCTTTTTCACTGAGAGTCATGAGGTGCTCCCTTGCTCTGTCCCTTGAATTGCAGTCATGAATACAGCCCAATACAGGATAACTGTGTGACAAGGCTTAGCCTTCAATGTCCTGTTGCAAAACAATAGGTGGCTGAAATTTGTTTTAAAGTGCTACTCTGGTTGTGAGGAGTGCAAAGTGCAACCCAGTCCTGTTCAGACATTGATAAGCAGACTCTGCCATTTCATTCAGATTCTTGAAGGTGACTGACCGAGAGTACCTCTGTGTAAAGAAACAGAAGTGACTGAATACTTACAGCTCATCCAGGGGCTCACAGTCAGTGACTTTAACAGCCATGAATAGTACATGTATATTCACATATCCTTTATGAATCATTTTGGTCTGGTATGAATCATCATCTGGTTATCCAGTTGTCTGCTACAAAGGATCATACTTTGAAATTCCTGCCCTTTCCCTCAGAATGCCAAAGCACTTGGCAAGTACTGGTCTGTATTTTAACCTTTCTTTTTCAGAAAGAAAACTGAAGCACAGATAAACCAAGGAATTCACCAAAGTGTTTCACAGTCTGACTCTGAAACCTGTCTGACAATAGAAACAGGGACATTGTGTCCTATTCCAAGGCTGAAAATGAGGCTGTGAAATTCTGCTCTTTTTGAAGCTACCCTCTTTTGGACTTTCCTCTGTGTCCTTTCTTCACATTCATGGCATCAATGCACTATCAGCATTTACTTATGGGGAGAATTTATTGAGCAACATTGTGGCAACCAGAGAGAGGCTTTGAGCACCTTCTCAAAACAGGCTTTATAACTAATTTGTCATTTGTTACCCAGGACATATCTGAATATTTCTAAAAGCTTGCAAAATAGAATATGACAACAGGAAAATACCATGTTCCTAGACTGTGTAAATAAAAAGGCAAGCAAAGGCAATAAAATGAGGTAAACAGAAATAGAAGACCAAAAAGAAAGGCTTTTGTCCCCAGGCAGCAGAGTAACAATACCATGGCAGCACTGGGGTGGTTGGTCTCTGAAAGGAAAAGAAGTTATATTTGTTCCAGAATAGATTTTCTTTTGTTCTTCCTTGCTGACTATCCATTTTCCCAACAGGGAGCAGTAGGGAAAATTCAGTCCAGTTCAGAGTGCTAATGGAAAAATCTTCACAGAAATGAAGGCTCAGATATTAAATACTTCATTATTGTAACTGTCAGACTCCCCATTTTACATGGACAAATACATAGGCAGAGAGGGATTTTCTGCACACAGGCACAGCTGATACCATGTCTGAGAGAAAGGGCAGGTTTCTATCAGGGAAATGACTGTCACAGTTTCATGTGCTTTTCCTTATGGTTTCTGGTGACTCTCAGCAATCTTTGAGCTTAGTGAAGATCCAGAAAGGCAGCTCAGAGTTGACTCTCCTTCAGTCAACACTTTCTATGGGTCTGGAAACTCTGAAGAAAAATTGTGCATTAATCCAAATTTTGCTCAATGCTTCTGGTTTCACAGGTGGACTTCTATATTTTGCAGGACAGGTCTGTTCAAGACTGAAGTACTAGTTCTGGAATTATTGTGATGCTGAAAGGTCTGTGCCAGCTGTATTTGGTACATGTTTTAGCTGTAAGAACTTGATTAAATATTATTCACAGATCAATCCTGAAAAGACAGAAAGCTCTGCTGACCTTCAAGAGCCTTGAAAATACTTAAATAGCATATATGGCACCTTATTTTAAGGAGAACTCTGTTTTCTTGCAATAGAAGCTGCTTGAATACTAATGGCTAAATTTGTCCCTATATCTGTTGGGAGGAAAGAAGTGGCACTTGATAGGGAAATATCTTTGCTCTGATTCACTTCTGAGGGCATAATTTTTGATGATTTGACTACATATTTGTTCTCTGCATTTCTGTACAAAACTCTTTAACATGGAGTGAATTGGAATAGGTCCACAGAGTCAAACCACACAGTCTGTCGGCACAATGAGATGAACTACAGAACTGTAAAGGATAATACAAGCTATTAGAAATTACTGCAGTTAGCATTTATCTATTTTAATTTGCTTGTAATTCTTACTCTTTGAAATGAAACTTTCCCAAAGGCTGTTTCCTTCAGCCTCATGCGTTCTTGGAAAATTTCTGTAAAAGATGATTTGGCCATCTTAGTGACCATGGTGAGGAAAAATGCCTTGCTTTAGTTACCTTTCTGACAAGAGTTGGAACATGGCAGCACAAGGTGCTATAAAATACTCACCTAGCGTTCTTTGTGTGCAACATAAATGTGAAATACAGGAGCAGAGATGTCAAAATTTCTGTGAGCTTGTTAAACAAATAACATGTTTAACAGAGCATTGCACATACAAAATCCATGACTCACCATACAAGCATCTTAGAAGGCCAACCTGGCACACAAGATTCCTAAGGGGGGAACACAGCTGGAGCATTTTCAATTCCTTAAATAATAAAATTTAAGCTAGTTCCATCTCAGTTAAATGTATACAACTGCTCATTGGATCCAGTCCAGCATTCCTCACAGTCGCTAGTGCATAACACTCACTAACTAATAACATCTGGACAGAGGATAAAGGAAGAATTTCTTGCAAGAGTCTGGGGATGTGTGCAGGGAAATGAGGCTGTGGAGAGATTAGCTGACTCAGAAAAGATGGTGCATGTGACTTTTATGAATGGTTTGAGAAACCACTAGTTTCTATGGTTCAGTATATTTCTATAAATGAAATTGAAAAAAGGAAAAGATACTTTCAGTTTTGTGGCTGTGGGACTGCTATTACACTTGGACCAGCCTGAGGAAACCAAGTAGTGTCTCCTTGTCGAAGAATATTCCACATCCAGGAACCTTGCTCTGTGTTTCTTATATCAGCAGATTTTCAGGGGGCTTGACAGAAATTTTGCTAGAGCAGTCTAGAAGAAGTCTAAATTATATTGCCTAAGATTGGCAAAGTCTTTCTGCCCTAAGCCATTAAGTGACAAACCATAGCTGCTCTGGTGTTTCTTTAGCTGCCTAAACATTCTGTTTTGCCATCACCAGCATTCAAAACAGCAGTTAAGCCATTAATTATCTTCAAACTCATGTTCCTATTGGACAGCATGAGCAGCAAGCCCTGATAAAGTTTAGCAGACTAGTTGTTTCCATGTTTGTTCTTGCCAAAGGAATTTGATTCTGCTGTAGGTTATTAGTGAGAATGCACAAACCCATACAGAAAACAGATGGGAAAATATGTGATGGGGGAACTCCCCCCCAAATCTGAATGTAGTGTGGTATTTACTTGAGGAGGGCTTGGAATATCTTACAGGTGCTGAGTGTGTATCATAACCCTTGACTATGGCCTGTGTCTCCTGTTAGCTAATGAGTTACTCTTATTCTAGCAGGAGCTCACTTAGGGCCATTTACCCAGGTAGGCTAATCCAGCTGTCTCTGAGCTGCCCACAGTTCTGTCTGTCCCTTGGGGGAGGATGTAGCCCCCCAGTAGGAGATCAGCACCTGAGAGATGGTGCCTGTGTCCTGCCACACAGGAGCAGGGGGGAAATGGGTGAAACCACAGCTTTTTCCCACAAGCAGCACAGCAAGATTTCCTCACTGATTTCAGTCTTAGAAGGGTAGAGAGACTGCAAAGCAAAACAGAGCATGTGAGTCTCTGTCATTTTCTAGCAGCTTCAGGGACAGTACAGCCCACTTCACCAATTGCTGTAGGCTAAATAATACAGCAGTGATTCCATACTTGTGGTGCAGCTTGTTCATAAAAAACAAGCAGTAAGCACTACTAAAGCCCCATTGGAAAAGTGTAGTGGTGCTCCAGGTGAATGCAAGGGACAGACCCAAACCCTGCTTTACAATGCCTTTTGACCATATTTGCTTTAAAAGCAGCATCAAACAATTTAAAATATGAATGAATTGAAAATGAAATCATCATTATGTATCATCCAGGGGTGTACTGTGAAACAATAGGATGAAAACAACCCTGAAACCATGCAGACATTAGATCATTTCTAGTTTTCCTTTGTTCCTGTGCCTTTATTCTTTCAGTAGGCAGGTCAACGCTATAATTTTCAGCTTCTTCAGCAAGACAATACTGTACTGACCTTGAAACAGCCAACTGTACTGAATTTTATAAGGGAGTTTCCCTTATATTTACAGTTCCACAGTAATTAGTGCAATAATAATTGGCAGGTATTTGGGCTGTTTCTTTCTGTTCTGCTCCAGCAACTACTTAAACGCAGTGGCATGTAGCAGTCTCTGACTATGGGCCAGTCAATAACTGAAAAATTCTCCAGAGCATAACCAAAGCAACTTGTTTCCTGTTTTCAGTTAATTTCTGGGCCTAATTGGAAAGGGAATTTCACTGTGTCAATATTAATCAAATTCATCTCTGAAACAGACTCAGCTGAATTTGACTGCTTTCTTATCTTGTACCTGTCTCCTTTTCTGAAATATGTCACCCTGAAGAAGCCAAGACTCAGACTGTGAACTGACCTGAGTATGTTGCTGCTGGATCAAGGAGCACCTCCAGTCTGGCTTCTTGTGAATGTGTCAACTTTCATGTAAACTGTGCTGTGCTCTTTCCTGGATCACCTGGAGCAGTCTGAGCTTGCAAGTTGTGATCCACATATCAAAGTTGTAACCGATTTCCACTTTTTCTGCTGATTGCTTTCAACAAGGGTTTTCGTACCAATATCAACCATCCCTTCAAGCCACAAAATTTTCTGATTAATGAATAAGCCAAACAACTTGATATTGCTGACCATGCTCTTCTAAGCAAAAGTCCTCATGTTTTCTGAAGTTATTTCTGTTTCTTCCCTTTATTTCCATGACATATCCATAAAAATTGTGAATTAGATTGTAGAACAATCCAATGGACTGAACTCAGATTTAGAGAGGGCAACTAGACATTGGCAGTATATCTAGGGTATTCAGCTGTGGGTAAGATTATGAAACAATATTTTGGTGGCCAAGTCTTAGATCTATTTTCTTTATGCTGATTTTTCAAGGTGTAAATAGGATATAGTTGGGAGAAAGTCCAGGATATAATAGCTTTTAGTGTAATAGGTCTGATCACAGCCTGTTTTGTCATGATCGTGGTAGGTGAGACTTTATGGCTAAATAGAATCTCCAGATTGCATCAATACAGAAAAGGGTATTTGCTGATGCTTGTAGACAATTTACTCAGAGATTCATGGGAAAACACATAAAAGGACCCATTTGAAAATGTACCAAATATTCTGGTTTTGCCGTCAGTAGCAGTCACCCTCCCTGCAGATTAGAAAGGCATGAAGAAGTTTGACAATCAGGATCAATAGCTTCCATGTGCTGCATCTTGCATCTTTTTGTTCCCTTGGTTCCAAAATGTCAGTACACTACTTTTTGGGTGAAATAAAAATACCTTTGAGAGAACAAATACTACTTCAGGGAAAGCTTACCTGGGGATAGGACAGAGGTATTTATTGAAAGCAGCGCTCAAAATCAAAACAAATCCACTGCTGTATATTCTGAAAGAATGATGGAAAAGCCAAAAAGAGACATTTGCATTTCAGCTCAGTCCTGGGAACCACAAGAATTCTCTACCAGTCGATTATAGCTGCTGGTGACTGCCAGATTTCACTGTTTCATTGAGGAAACTTTCTAGTACAGAGACATTGTGAGGAGGTAACAGGCATGAAATGGGCATTGCCAAGTCCTTCTGTCATTCAGCACTGTATAAATCCAAGAAGATTTAGGGAAGAGTTGGAAGACAGGCTGCTTTAATTAATTCTCTTCCCAACTGTGTGATAAGGCTGTTGAAAAGACACAGGGTAGAAGAAATGTCAGCTTCCATTATTATTGTCTGTGAAACAGATATGTTGTCTTTTTAACTGAATATAATTTGGGGTGCTTCTGTGTGGGTTTTTTTGCCTTTTTAAAAACTACTTTGAAACTTTGTTAAGGTGTTTCTTTTAAAAAGGTATTCAGACCTCTCCTACATCAAACCTTTCACACTACGTCCTCCTCATTCAAAGATGTCTGCATCTTTTTTACTGTATCCCTCATCTTCTCCCAAAGAAGAAAAAGTTAAAGACTATCAAGACTCTCAACACTTCAAAACATTAAACTTGGTGAAACCCTCTTTAACAAAATGTTGCCAGAGGCATTTGAAAACACCATCTTTTATTCTTAGAAAAAGTGCTTGTTCAATTATAAAGTTTTGCCAGAATAAAAAAGGACTTAACCTCAATTTTATTCTTTGTTGCCTGACCCAGATTCTTTCAGCATTTCATCTGGCTTTCATACATGTTTTCACCCATGACATGAATGGCTGGCCATATCAATTCAGCAATGAAGAAAAGGGAGAGTGCTGTTGGCCTTGTACTTGCATGAGCTGTGAACTCATTACCAATCTAAAACAAAGATAAAGCTGTAACAGATATTATTTTCTACTCAAGCCAAATGTGTGAGTCCCCTTCTCATAGTTCATTCTAACCCTTTGCTTTGGACAGCAGGCTCAGCACGAGTGGTTTTGTTGTTAAGGTTGACTGTCCAGTAGCCTCAGACAACTCAGTGTCAGCTGGGCCTTTCAGAGCCTGCAAGGGCCACCAAACCTAACACAACAGGGCATATTCTGAAAGAATACCCTCAGATTCTGTCCTTACACTGTCATTGTGTCTTGCTGAGCTCCTATGATTACTCTTTTGAGGTTATTCATGTAATGAAACCTTACAGGGAACAATCCTTTAATCCAACATCAATCAGCAAACCATTACCAGAAACAAAACTTCCTGGGAAGCCACACAAGCAGCACCATGCAAGTGACAATTACTCAAGTTGGTACAGCTGGCTGACATTTACCTGTGCTGTCCTAAAGAGGTTTTCCCAGGGGAAGCCAAACCAAAGTAATCCTGACAGTGTGGGGCCGAAGATGCCAGTTTGAGACACAGTGCAGCACTGAACAAGGGAACCCATCACTGCTCCAGCACAGCTCAGTTCTCTAAGCCAGGTCTCATTTACCACTTTGCTCATTGTTTTTGTTAGGAAGTAGAATTTTAACTTTTAGCACGTGTTTTCCAATGTTACTTTCTTTTTTACTCTTTCAGCTACCAGCAGGAGGTCTACGGAAATTTCCTGCCCTCCAAAGACTGTTTCTGAAGTAGAGTTATCAAAAAAGAAAAGCATTAAGAAGACAAAAGGTGGAATTAAGGTAGGATTACCTGTAATTTGGGGACATACAATATTGTGAGAGAACTCAAAACCACATGCAGATTTACATACCTATACTTGGAATTAAAAAAACTTGGGGGATTGCTAAATTAACTCTCTGATAAGGACAAGTTACTTTAACCCAACTTGTCTGTTATCCACACCCTTGACTTGCTCATATATTTCATATTTATTCCTCTAAAGCTAAAAGCAAAAATTAAATGCAGTCCATTTTCTGAAATGGCCAGCACAGCCCACAACTTCAGCAATAAACACAGAATAAAACACAGTTATTAGCAGGAACATACAGGTGGTCTCCCCTTTGCCTAAACTCACAGAAATTTACTTTAGAATTAGTTTTATTTTCATGAGTAATGCAGGTAATCAGTTGCATTTCTCCCATGTAGTTAGGTGTATGTGGCATAGGCTTTATAAAACATCCATTAATGAATTTTTAAATCCACTTCCCCAAACTACACTGCAAATTATGCCCCCTCCCTTTCCTCCCTTTGTTCTGATAACAGTTCAGGTGAGGATAGTTCATTACTGGATTCCAGCATTATCATCAACCAGCTAAATAATTTAGCAGTATAGAAGGTAAGAATCGGCCCTTAAAAATGAAAGTGCTCAGGAACTTGGATTCTCCTGGGATTTGGATATTGGCTTGGATTAACAGCAAACTCAGGAGATGGGTTGTTTAACTGAATTTGAAGAGATTGGCTTTTGAGTAAGTGCAAGTAGTGCTTGGTGCTTTTAAAGCTGCAGGCAAAGGGAGGAAAAGCCTGCTTAAAACTTGCCTGGAGAGCACTTGAAATGATCCAACTCTGCAAGACTGGACAAGGGAGTGTGTGAGTGTTTATCAAAGCAAACACTGGAGCTGTGCAGAAGCTCTGTTTCAGCCTGGGCACAGGCTCTGCACAGGAACCTGTGCTCAGCACTGCCTCACCCAGCACTGCTGCTGGGACACAGACACTTCTCAGAGGCACACGGAGCATTCCCAGATTTCTCCACAGGGCATTCTACAAAGAACTATGGAAATGTGAAGTCTTTGGGTTGGCTTCAGACAGGGAATGAAAAACTAGTACTCCAGAGACTAAGGAACAGATTATTATGCCCTTAATTATCTACACAAGGAGATAATTCACCTTCTGCAGTGCAAGAATATAATGACTTTGCCTGGAGTAAGGAATGCCTCCATGCCAACACTGAGCAAAGATGGAGAATATAAATAGGAGATATTTCTGCACATCTAGAATTCAATTATTTGAACTTGTCTAGTGACTTTCTAGGTTAGGTAGGATCTGGTTTTTATTCTTTCATAGAGTTAAAGGTCTCTAAATGAAAGCATCAGCAATTAAGTATTTTCAGTTTTAACATGTCCTTCTCATTCAGATTGAAGTGATGCATGAAGCCAGTCAAGGAGGATCTAGCAGAGTCCTGGTGACCAGTGAAAGTGATGAGAACTTGTCAACAAGGAGGAGGTAAGGCTGCACATATGAGCCACTATATATTTTTTTTCTTAGAATACAAATTGCTGCATTTATAGTACATTCTCTACAACCTCTTTGAAGTTCACCAAGATTAATAAATAATTAGCAATAATGAAGTCACTGAAATGCTTACAGCTGTGCATTTATACCAGTCTATCAGATGGAAAAGCAAATAAGAGTTATCTTTTTTTGGGGTTGGGGCTTTTTTCCTCTTAGAAGCATTAATTCCAAGATGTGAGAAAAGTCATTAGAATAATCCTTGCATATATTTACAAAAAAAAACTGGCATTAAAAGATCCTCTCATAGTGTTCAGAATATTCACATTTGACTATATACCACTGAGGGGCTTCTGGGTTTTTTAACTGCAAGCTCAAGTTTCTGCAAAATATTATTTTGAGAAAAATATTATTAATGATGCATTCTAAAGCACCAGATACTTAAATCACTTACTTCCACAAAAAGTGTCAAGCAAACCCAATTTTAGCTGAACTGCAGTTTCTAGGCCAAAGGGAACAATTAAGGAAAAAAACCCCAGAAAACAAAAAACCCACAACAAACCCCCCCTGCAAGAAGCCAAATGCCATAATTCTGACTTCATTTCCTTTGTTCTCTTCTTCACTATCATTTAGATAATTCATGCTTTAGTTATGCCCGTCTTATACACTGGAGTTACCTGCTGCAAATGACTCCATTTGTGAAAACCCTAACTTGATACATTATGTCAGACAAATTGGAGAGACATACACATCATAATTATCTGAATTTAATTATACCCTATAAAAATACCATGTCTGGTCCCCAGACCATCAGCTACTTTTCCAAAGGTGCAAAGTATGATCTGAGATCTTGTGTAGACAGATACACATCTCCAGGGGAATGGCTGCCTGAAGAGAACATACAAATTATAACAACAGGTTCAGCTTCTAATACTGGCAATTTTATACAACTTGAGACCTAGAAGCTTAGTAAACAAATTTGTGAGCTCTCCTTTTCTTGGGAACACCCATTTTGCCTTTTGCACATACCGGGGGCATGGGGGGAATGAGGGGCAGTTTGAAGTCCTCCTGTAAAAGGGAACTCAGAACAACACTTAAAAGTATCAGAACTGATCCTGTCAGTTACAAAGAAAGGAACAAGAGATATTTACCTTTTCTGTATTCTTTAGGTTTTTTTAAAAGAAATAAGTCTGTTTATTCAAAACAAATTTTACAAAACAACTGTCTTTCTGTGGTACAGAGCAAAGTTTAAGAATAAATATTGAATACTTTGTATAAAAATTAGTAATATCAAAGGGAAACTGATGCAAACCAAACAAACAGGTAAAAAAAAATAGCATTAAATATGCTGTGCAACAATGTCAAACTCTTAATGAGGAGTGACCATTCAGGCTGATACAGTTTTATTTGTAGAAGTAAAACCTATCAGCCCTGCATTGGAACACTGAGACTATTGTTAAAAAAGATTCCTGATGGAAGTGTACAAACCTTAATTTGTGTTTAGAACCAGAAAATATGAAGTTTTCTGTGTCTCTTCTATTTTTTGAAAGGAGTGTCTTCATGCTTTCCTTTTTATTCAACAAGCAACTTCTTTTCACTGCAGCAAAAGAAAATGTATACTACAAACATCACGGCCCTTTTAAGATTAAGAAACAATCCAAACAAAGCTCAAACCAACTGTAAAACAAAGTATTTCAATGGCCAAACATGACTTTCAGATAATGGCAACTACATTTAAGCAGCGTTGTAGATGTTCACTTGTTAAGGCTACTTAAAGATTACTTTCCTTTTGCATGTATGAGTGAAAACAAATCCCAACACGTAGATATGCTGCAGCCTAGAGTCTTACTAGCACATTTTGGTTGAGTACTGCATATGAAGACCCTCCTTCCCTTCAGTGAACAGGGTGGCTTTTCTAGCAGTGCAGTTTTGCTGTGCAGCTTTGTTGATTTAAATGGCTCACAAGTCAGAAATCTGATGAAGTAGCTTTCCTTCAATATAGAATAATACTTCCTTTATACGTGCATTTATTTTCTCTGTATGCAACAGGTTATAAAGATCTACAGGACCAGTACTATTAGCCATTTGTTTAGGCAAGAAAAGGAACTGAATTTGTTTTTTCTGAAGTATAGCTGTTATACTTGTCAGTCATTCTGACACTGATAAATGATTTATTTGTGAGCTCTTTATGTGCCCAACATTTTGGACCAGTTAAAAATCTTATTATCTTCCTTCTGCAAAACCAATTATAGAAAGTTACATGTTTGACTTAGTCCCAGTAGCTACCTGCCCTCCATCTGAACAGCTTAGAGAACAGTCAGCAAGCTCACTCCTGGATTCTGTCTGCACTGACAGATGCCTTTATCCATTCAAACCAGAAAACCTGCAGCACAGCTCCAAGAGCAGCAGCAGTTAGTTAAACCAAGTTTACTACTCACAGCTTCAAACTAGCAAGTTCTGTACGGCTATCACAGGTTTGGCAATTAGCAATTAGGATATCTGTCCTGGGAGTCTGTGGAAGCACCATGACTGAGCTGTGCAAGGACTGCAGGTAGCCTACAACTCTGGTTCTCTGCAGTGTCTTTATGGCACAGGAGAACTCGTAAGGGCTGCACTTTGCACATCACTTAGCTCTGTTTTGGTTTACAAAGCACAGGCATTTTGTTCCTTTGCAAGTGATATTAATGTTGAGATATATTCAAGGTACAGGGGTTTGTGGACACAAACAACCCTGAAATTTTAAAGACAATTTTGACTTCAGGAGAAATATTTTAGTTATTATGATTTGTGTACTGAGTTTGTGTGAATCACCATCTCCCTGTCTCTTCAATGCAAAGTCAAAGTTTGTACAGAAAATATCCTCCTTTTCTGTTACTACAAGCATGAAATTTTGCCTTTTTAAGTCTTTAAATCTTTAACTAGCTCTAAGTAACATCTTGGGGACTTTTGCTTGCTTTTCACCTCTGGAATATTGGAAAACAGAAGCATTATTAGAAGAAAACTAACAACTTATTTGCTTATTAAAAATTGGACTTTTAAAATATGCTGATTCAGTTTTCAGAAGACAGATAAATATTAGCCCAACCAGTCACATGAGTGGTATTTGGTTTTTTATAGATTCAGGTTCTAAAGGGGGTTACTTTGTTACTTAAAACCACCAAGTCAGAGGGCATCCAAACACTGTTTCCCTATTTCAAAGATTTAGAGCTTTGAGAAAACAACTGTATCAGGTCTTCACTTCTAGCACTCACTACTTGTCAGCTGTGCAGGTTCAGACTGACTTTGTATGAAGCACTGAGAAATGGTGAATATCTGTAGAGGGTTTACACTATCTTCAACTACTGTGATAGTCTCATTCATCAAGTCAGAAGTTCCACTTTCCTCATGCTTTGAAAGGTCTACTCCATTCTGATATAACAGATTTTTTTTTTGCCACATGCCTTAGTTCACAGAGCTTTTATAAAAACCATCAAGACTTACTGACAAGTTCAAAGAAACAGACATTTTCAACAGGCATTCCAAAGTCTAGAAGTCAAGTTCGTTATAGCTCACTTATAATCCAGACTTGCATCCCTTGAAGAGTGTAAAAGAAACAGGCTACAATGTAAAAAGTTGAAGTACAACAGGAGAGCTATTCCAATAAGTCTCTAAACAGAATCTGGGACCCTGGGACCACCTTCTTCCTCTCCCTCTGCCCACCCCAAGTATTCACGTGTAGATTTTACCTCTTTCCATGTTTACATATATTTTGGATAAACACCTAAAAGGTTGCCCTGTCTTGGCTCAGTGGATCTTCAATGCAGCTATTCAAGTATTAAGAAAACGCAGCTGAACAAGGATACGTGTCTACATAATACAGTTTACAGAGAAGCACAATATTGACTAGTCTGCAGTACATTCTACCCCAAATCCCTGAAGAAATTTTTTTAACTTTGGGATCTGTGGCCTGCTTCCAGAGCTGGCGAAGATCATCTACGTGTCCATGAGATGTCATCATCTTGTTATAAATGCAGGGATGATAAGGAGCCTTTCCTTCCCCAGAAAAAAATACATGATGTTGTGGTACAATTCCCATTTTATTGGCACAGAGACCCATGAAAACATCATCTATATAAAGACTTGTATTCAGAGTCAATGAAGCCTCATAGATTTTAGCTGCTACATCATTTGATACTACATATGCAGCTCCTGCTGTGTAGTCAGGGTAAGAGGGCCACTGATACATCTCATATGGAACATAGTATTTGCTACTCTTGTCTCTTACGGGAGGGGATCCGCGATGGACGCGACCAATCCAGAGATCTTGAGCACCCATTTGTGTAAGACTTTGGAGATAAGCAACGAGATTTGGCATATGGATAAATATGTCATCATCTGCAGACATAATGAACCTGGCATGAGGACAGTAGGCATTCACCCAGCTAAACTGCAAAAGCAATTTAAGAGTAAGATTGTGAAAAGTATCCAAGAAGTCTTGCTGAATCAAATCCTGGTATGTGTGGTCTTCGAGCTCAAGTTCTCTTTGCCACTGTGGATGTAGGTCTGTTGGTCGTCCTAAAGCAAAAAGGGTTTTAATGTTGGCATTAAGTTGAGAATGAACATACTTCTCATTACCCCAAGTTTGTCTAATTGCATCCCTTCGATGACGGTTTTCAGGAGAAGTCTTCACAAACAATAGGAGAAGGACATCCTGCTGCTGACATTTCTCTCTGTGGTTGATCAAATACTGGTAGCTTGATACTCTGTTCAGGTTATCCCTGCTGATAGACAGGCTGTCATTCACAAAATGGTAGCTATTTATGAGGTATCTGTAGGAATAGGACTTCATATGGCTCACAATGTGATTATCAAACGGTACCCAAAAAATCATGAGACACACTATGAAGCAAGTGGCACATATCTGCAAAAAATGGCATTTTCTGACTCTTCTGGGACTAACAAACATTCTGATGCAGTTTTTATAATCCTTATTCTTGTTCAGGATCAGTGTTTTTACAGTGCCTGTGTTTTAGTTTAAGAGCACAGTGTCACCCTTCAAGATAAGTGTCCCTTGTAAGGCATGATGTCTTTCATTCAGTATCCTTGTGAAGACAGCTTTGTTCACAGACTTCACAAGTCATCTTTCTCAAAAAACGTTTTTCTTTGATTGAAAGAACACAGGCAGTTTTGAAAGATGAGACTTGCAGATGAGTATTTTCCCTTTGGGGCATCTTGAAGCAAACACTACAGTTCTAGTCAAAACTTCCAGTGTTTCTTTCCTTCATGAAGATGAACACCTGCCAGTTCTGAAGGGGGAAGAGGAGAAAAGTTTAAGTGAGCTGTTATTAACACATTTGGTTTTACGTTCGGTCATGGAAATGAGCTGACTTCTAAGTCACTGCTCATCACTTCCCACATACACACATCCCTCCCACTCCTCAAAATAAAAATAAAGAATCAACCGGCAGCAAGTCAGAGGGGGTCAGTGGCCCGGAGCAAGCTTGTGGAGGCCAGTGAGAGAGGAGACTGACACAGAAACCTCTTTCTTAGAAACCCCCACTGCCTTTAGCTGGCAGATGACAAACTTTTAGAATTCCTCTAAGCCCGGAAAGCGCCGCACCCTTCGAACGGCCGGGTTTACAAATCGCCTTTTGGGCCAGCGGTCTGCTAAACCCGGGGCCAGGCGGAGCCGTGCGACTGCTCCGGGGCAGCGAGTGCCAGGCCAGCGCTCGGGGTCCCGTGGGTCCCGCCCGGCCGCGCTCCGTGTCCTCGCCCCGCCGCCCCCTTGCCCGCACTGGTCCTTCCCCCCAGCCCTGGGGGCGCCGCGATGGCCTCGTCCCGCACCTTGCTCGCCGCGAAGCCCCAGGCCGGCCCCGCCGCTCCGGCCGTGCCCGCCGGCCTGAGGGGAGCGGCCGTTGGGCCCAGCCGGAGCGGGGCGCCGCGAGCCCGCGCCGGCCGTTACCGCCCGAGTCACCGGGACACACGGACTGACAGACAGACTCACGGACACACCGACACACAGACACACGGACTCACAGACACATAGACTTACACAGACCCACTGGCTCTGCCCTGGCCGCAGCTCTGGCCGCCC
Organism: Dicaeum eximium; assembly: GCA_013396995.1. NCBI lineage: Eukaryota > Metazoa > Chordata > Aves > Passeriformes > Dicaeidae > Dicaeum > Dicaeum eximium. The sequence goes on along the minus strand of VWZP01008069.1, from coordinate 1,203,707 downwards.
GAGTCACCGGGACACACGGACTGACAGACAGACTCACGGACACACGGACACACCGACACACGGACACAGACACACGGACACACAGAAACAGACACAGACTCACAGACTCGCTGGCTCTCTCGTTAGGCAGCCCTGCCGCAGATACACCTCTCGACACCCCACTGCTCGCACCTACAGCGCTACTCTCTCTTCTACCAGCCAGGGTTCAAGTCAAGAATCCAAAGCACAAAAAGCCACCCAAGTTCAGCCTTCTTGCCCTGCACTTTAAAATTTGGTTCTTGTAGGAGTTGTCTCTGCTGTATAATAAACGAGCAGCCTGAAGTAGCAACTACTTGTTCATCCCATAAAAAGCCAAAAATAGCTGTTGAGCAAGAAATGTAGGACTAGCACCATAGGGAATGACATCCCACAAACTAAGCACTTGTTGCATGGAAACAACTCCTGAAGCAAGAGAACACAAGCTATCGCTTTCAAGTCAGAAGTTATGTGCAACACAAATATTTTGAGACTGTTTTAGCCATCTGAAGTCATGTAACTAGAACAGTGATAAGAAAACCTGGGGCAGTTTTGTGGTGCTCCAGGAAGGGCACCAGCTACTCAAAATGGAAACCATGCATCGATGTATCCGAGGATTGCAGATTGTAATGCATAACAGAAAAGCTGTATGGGCAGTTTGGTGAATAAAAGTCTGTCAGCGCTTTTTGTAGTATCAGTTTAAACCCTTTTTATTTTGGAAACATGAAGTTAAACAATGCACCTCAGAGTTATAAACTCAGCAACTTTACAATGGAGCACTATTGCAAAGCTTAGTCTTGTTTCAGATGAAGCACAGGGATGCAGACAAGCTGGGGTGTTATAGAAATCCCAACTTTTGGTAGTTCCTTTTGAAGGAGTGGGTCTGAAGATACCAGGTAGTCAAGCTGTTCACTGCCATCATGATAAACTTAATGCAGTGTACTGAAAGCAAAAGGAGCACAAGGCAATCTATTTAACCACCTGAAGCAAAGTTTACCTTGGTAAACACAGGGATACTCATCACCAAATACAACTTTTTTAGGTTACACTTGGATAAGACGTTTGGGAAACAGTCTGCAAGTGCCAAAGCCATGTGGTAAAAGGAGACAACAGTCAACACCACAGATAAAAAGGACATGGTCACTGTGAGCCAGCAGTGAAACTAGCCTACATGACAGTTATTCCCCACTAGGGAAAAATAACAGTCTCCAGAAAAAAAACCAAAACCACCAACAACACTCAAACCAAATCCACATACCCACCAAAAAAATCCACCACCACAAAACACATTATGGAAACAGCTTTAAATATGGAGCAGGTAGCAGAGGACAAGAGGCATGCATAGACTCAGTTTTCTGCTCCCTAACACTCTTTCCTGAAGTCGGGGATGCTGGAAAGAGAACTTAAGCTTTTCCTATGAGAAAAAACCCATAAAATTAACCGGCTAAGTGCTGGAACAGTCTGGTCTGACATTTCCGTGTTCTAGTTCAGTGGAATTAGATGAACAATTAGTAAACAAAAATTGTTCAGAATCCTCCTCAGAAAAATACCTCTCAGGTAAAACTTTAAAATGTGACTATAGATGAGCAATACTGATGAAATTTAAGGAGGTCTATACCCACTCACCCATCTCTCTCCAAAAAAGAACGGAGATATGCACTGAAGGTACAAATGCACAAGTAGAGTCTCTTTGATGGTCAGAACTTTTTATGGCCTGTTTACAAGACCCAACCCTTGGGCTTAGTCATGTCCTCCTTCCCTTCACAGAAAACAGGTGAGACACCACAGGAGCTATTTGCTGCTATTTAAATTTCATCATTCCAGGAAAAGAAAGCAATCCAACTCACCAGTGTGTTCTCCCTAGCAAGAGGAAATACCATGGAACAGAGATAAAACTGTGCTTTACAGTCATTTTTCTGACCATAATTAAGGTGTTTTTCCTCTTGTTGTGCATTTTCTTACTTGTGGCTTGTAAGATGTTAGATCTGCTCTAAGACTGGAGAAAGATTGTAAGAACCAAGCATCCATACACAGTTCCTGTAACTGCCTTTCTTTCTGGCAGATTTGAGATTAGAGCTGCCTGTGGTATTCCTCCCAGCTGCAAGTACTGCAGGCTTTTGCCATCCTGTAGCAATCCTGTCTTGGCTAAAGGAGTTTGTTATTTAGCCTTTCAATACTTCCACAAGCATGACTCATTGTAGCAACTGTTCACTGTTCTGTGTTTTGCATTTGGGTACACCAGCATTCTTACATGCTCTTTGTGTATGTGTTGAGAACTTCTCAGGTTGAACAGACACCTGACTTTCCATGAAGGTGAACATCCAACACTTTTCAAAACACAAACTCCTTAAATGATTCTGAAATTGCTCAGTCGAGAGGAATCCCCTTATTAAAAACAATGGGTATTGAAGCCCAGCACTTTGTCCAAGGAAGTTCTGTATCAGAATAACTACCAGTTCTGTATCATAATAACTACACCACCTAGAAAAATGAGCCATTTGAAGCTGTGCCCAATTGCTGATTCTCACTAATGGCTAAAACTTGCAAGTGCTGAGCAATGTTGGCAGAGAAATTAAAAGGATGGCATAGCTTTGAGTAAAGCAGTTCAATTCCTTCAGGGCTGGTAGCAAAAACAGGTTGTAAATGCTTAGCACTGCCAGGAAGCAGCTAATTGCCAATAGAGATTTAGTTTCTACAGAGGTTTTGCAGTTACAGTAACTATTGGGTGGAAAGAAAGAGAACGATTTCTTCTACTTTTCCACTATTGGGTGTAAAGAGAGAGAATGATTTCCCCTAAAATGAGCTGAACCTTCCCAACTGCTACAAGCCAATGTAAATGGAAACATCTGCCAGAAAGGACAGATTTGCCTTCTTCAATTGCTTTCATCAAGATCAGTTGTCCAAAACAGCCACTGTGGAGATGGCAGAAGAGGAGCAGGACCACATCTTTCAGCATCAGACTGCAGTTCTCAGTTGTTTTAACCTCTCACATCCACTGCAGACTCTTCCCCATACAAGCTGGAAGGAGGGACGGCATTTCCCAGAATGAGTCTCCAAAATATGAGTCATTTACTTCAAGGGATTTTGCATAAAATGCACAAGCACCAACATGAATTTTTTTGCTTTGCTTGCAGCAGATTGGGTGAAAAGAGCCTATTCTTTACACTGACAGTAAAGATAATATTCTGAAGTTTCTGTCTGTCAGTGACATGATTGAGGGCACATGTCCTCATGTTCTGCGAGGAGGGACTAAGTCAAGCACTTAACTTCCACACAGATAAGCTCAGAACTCTTGACACAGCTACAAAGGCTGTAATGGCACCTATTGTACAACCCACCACATTTGTTTTGGCATCAATGAGCTCTAATGATGCACTGAGCAGCGGTCTGCATTTATGTAAGTTCACTTCCACAGTGCCAGCATTTAAAGATTTAAGAGGCTGACACACATTTCTTCCTACTCCCATGCACCAAGGCAAAGAGGCAAAGGGGCAGAGCACATTAGCTGCAGCTGTTAATGTTACCCCATTACTATAGTGTCTGGAAAGTCACCTCCCTCTCCATTTTACAGTAGATCATTTCTGTTTGTATTTGGAATCTTCTCTGGAAGCTTCTGTGCAAGTGGTATAATGAATTTTCTAGAGATTATAATGTAACTTGGTCCCAGGATATTATAAACACGGATTGCCTGCAAAAGTGGGCAAGGACCACAAGAGGCATTACAAAGGGCTTGCCACTACTTTCTATCCCACATTAGTGTAGTCACCTCTTCACAAAAGTGGATTGCAGACAATCTTGCAAGAAGGACATCCCATTAAACATGGCATGCTTTGAGCTGAACATTGAAGAAAACTATTTTCCCCATACTAGAGAAAGTAATTGTTAAATATCAAGTCATTAAGGGTCCAGTACAAAACTCAACACTGGAAGACAAGAAATTGAAAATTCCTTGGTTAGGCATTAAGACTGAATCTCCCTGTTTCATAACATGTTCCAGTTGAAGAGCTACATCAGGGCCCCACCTAATAAATAATTTTTTTGGGTGCCTGTTTAAAGTAAGCCCATTCAAATATTTATTTGCAGCTAGATCTAGAGATGTTATTTCCTACCTATTATGTTATTCCCTACAAACCTAAGGTGATTTCTGTTCCAGTCTGCAGGCCATACCTGAAGATCAAGCTGAACAACTATCTGAAGCAGACTTTTTCCATGCTAGCTGCCAAACTAAAAGAGGAAATCAAGTTTCAGACTGACACAACTAAGTGTAAGAGTAGTTCAAGCTGCCTTCCTATGGGGCTTCTCAGAAACCTTTCTTTTGCCCAGTAAGAATACTTTAAGAAAAATGCAGTGAGTCAGAAAGTGTGCAAAGGGCTTGTTTAAACAGAAGGCTAACACCTTTGTACCATGGCCATTTCTAGGTTTTAAGATTTCCATTCCAGGGTAAATATTCTCTCACCTGCTTCCCAGTCTATCTCTCTTCCTCAGACAATACTGTAGCCCATGACCCCAATTCAGCATCAAACTCCAGATGTTCCATCCTGCAGCAAGAGCCTGGATGTTGCATGTACCACTACCACTGAGGCAGGAAGAGAGACAAATGAGAATTTGTAAGTTCAGTTTTAGATTAGGATGCAGGGTGTTTTTGTGCCAAATTATTGTGTTTTTCTCTTTCAGTTAGACCAGTGATGTTAACACATGTTGGAATTAAAAATGTCAAATATACTGGTTAACTTACAGGGTATGAGAGCTGGTGGGTTTTCTTAGTGCTCTATTAGACTAGCTCTCCCTGTTCTGCACTGAAGTTAGCACAGACCAGAGGTGAACTCTTGAGTCCACATAGCAGAGTATCATCCCATCAAGACTTTCCAAACCATCTCATCTGCATAAATCTGCATGTCTCTCTTCAGCATGGCTCATCCACCTCAGCCAAGTCTCAGGCTGACTTACCATCCAGACACCATTTATGCTCTATAGACAACTGAGCATGACAGAAGTCCTGCATCACCCTTTTCTGCATCAAATTCTTTCCTCTGATAGTTTCTTTTCCCAAATATACAAGTAGAGCCCAGGGAGACAAATCTTCAGGTTTGCTTGTAACCTGCAAAGCACATACACAAGAATTTGAGGAAGCTGAGTTGCAGAACACTAGTGCTCATTCCCATCTTAAGATCCCATCAGTCAGAACTGACACCACTTTTACTAAAAACTCTTCCACCAACCAGGAACACAGTCTCATTTTCAGTTCTGTTGTCAGGGAGGTATCCAGGTCTGCAACTAGAATCACCCTAACCTTAGGCAAATAATTATCTAAAAATAGGAACACATCAGACTGTCCATTTCTCCTAACTTCCAGCCTTCAATTCTGAAAGCATTCACAGTCTGCACATTCCAAAGAAAAGCCCACAATAGTTGTAGCTCTGAAACTGAAGAATCGTTATGTTAAGAGGCACAGGAGATAGTTTGAGCAACCAAACTCCTAAACAAGCAAGCACTATCCAAACCTGTATGGTTCATGTTCTCCAATCTCTATCTGTATAAAAATCCCACTTGTTGGGAAGGGGCTGTGAGTTAGGGGAGAGGGTTATAGAAGACAGCAAAGTTTTGCTATTACAAGGGTACTCGATAAGCTGGCCACCAAAAAGGACCAGAAAGGATAATGTTTCACCACTGATTTTGTAATTCTGTGAGATCTGGATTAATCTATCCAGCTATCCTTTTCCATTAGTTCAGTAGTGAAATATTTAATTTCAATTATTTTATATAATTACATAAGTTTCAAGGTTCTTATGTGGTTTACACATTTTAAAGTTTTCAAGACAGTCAAATATTTCACGTCACAAGCTGATAGTTCTTTGAAAATTTAAAAACAGATTCAGTACTGAAGGTTTCGACATGCATTTAGGGGGGTCTCCATGATTGCCTCAAGCCAGCCTGAAAGACGTAAGCATTTGAGATTTTAGGACAATGTGGATCGAGAACCACCTCAGCGTATACAAAGGAGCTGCAGATTGGCTGGGATAATAGCGGTGCAAGGCTTTGTTTAAGCCTGTCTGCAAACGGGGTGGGATGAATTCCATTAATCCTCTCCTACTTCTGTGGGAACTAAGGAGAATTTTGGCTTTTATACAGCCTCTTCTGCAATGCAACAAGGGCAGGGATTGAACAGGAGATACTTGCCTGCTCTTAGTTGTTATTAAATATGGGAAGCAGGACGAGCACAGGCTCATGGCAGAAAAGCAAAGCCAAGCCCCCCTCCTTCCCCAGCCCATGCACTTCGGAGGAGCACAGAGCTGCAGGCACTGAGGAACAGCATCCTGCAGTTCCAGCTCACCCTGGCTCCAGTGCCCTCGCTGAGAGCTGCTAACAAGCAGCCACAACAAGCCACAAAACAGAGGGTTAAGCAAAGAGTTCCTCGGGCCTGGCTTCAAGATGCAAATCAGATAAGAAAAGTAAAACAAAGGAGCCGCTAAACACTCCCAATGTGTTTAATAAGCAGTGAGATTTCTCCAAGGCGACAGTCTTTGTAAATTAAATGAAGGAACTTGTGTATTTGCATTTAACCAGAATTGCTTGTCTCAGCTTAGGAGAAAGGGATAATAGGTCACACCAGTCAATAACATCAAGAGCCAGTGAAATAATATTTTTACATATATAAAAATACATGTCTGTTGTATATATGTGTGTATATACACGTACTTCTTTGCGAGATTAATATAAGGCCAAGAATGTAACAAACTACCTACAGCACTTGCATACCCACAGCACCAGATTAGGAACTGTGAGGTCAGTTTAGTCAAACGGAGTTAAGTAGAAATTACAAATGCAATTCAATAAGAGAAAGAACCACAGAACACCAGTCTGTGGACTGTAGAAGGAAACTACAAAGATGGGAGCAGAGGCTTGCCAGGCAGGGATGACTTAAGAAGGAAAAAACAAAGATGTCGCTAAAGAAGCCTGATCGTTCCAGAAAGTTGAACTTAGGGAACAATGCACTAGAAAGCCAGTACTTGTAATTACCACAGGACTTTACTCAGGTCTTGCTGATAAAGCAGCTGGAACCTCAGAAAACAATTAGTCGTAGGTATGGTACCTTTGCCACCCTTATAACCCACTAGAAGGCTTCCTACCAAAAATGTAGTGAATAAATATGTTATTGGAAAGTCGGGAAAGTTACAAGGAAGAGTTGTGCAAGCACTTTGTGTGGTTTTAACAATAAAACACATGGATTGCACAGTCTGGTGTACAGTGCAAAAGCGCTCTTTGTAAACTGCTATTGATGAGTAGCAGTTTAAAGACCAAGCAAAACTAAGTTTTCTGCCCTGAGACAAAAGGTCTGTTTTATCTGACAAGCCTCCTCAGGTCTTAGTGGAGGTGAGACTGGAAGAAACAAATGATGCAGGATGCAAAAGGAGAAGAAATGTGAGTAGTCTTAGTGAGCAGTCTTAGTCTATGTGAACAGCATGTTGAATTTGAAGAAACTTTCCTTAGCTCTAAATGCAAATGACCACTTAAATCCCTTCCTTTGCTCCCATGTCCCAAAGCACCTCCAACAATATGCTGTGTTGACAAAAGAAGTTCTTTATTCCCGAATTCCTGCCTCACCTGAGTTGATGAGGTTGATCTGCTGCACCGAAAGGTGATCATGTACCTTCAGAGAATGGCAGCATTCCTGGGAGTTCTGAGTGACCATTTTTTATTCAAGTTTTAAGTTACATTCAGAAATCTGGAGTTGGTACCAGACAGTCAACCTTGACCTCATGAAACTGCTCTATAGAAAGCCAAGGCAGGAAATCCTACAGCCTGTGGTCTTTGCAGTGTGTGCATATGTGTCCCACTTCAGCAGTCCTGCCAACTAAGTTGCTTCTGCTTACAACAACATTCCCTTCTTCTGAGGTATCTCTTTGCAGGTTGTTTAAGCAGCCTTGGGATCAGTTAGATTTTCTGAATTATTTGGGCATGTACTAGCCACAGCATCTCCAAGCCACAATTCTGAGTTGAAGATTAGACTACACAGCCAGCCAAGCTACAAGTAAACTTCAGGACTGGTACAGGTTCATTCTAAAATGTTGCAATTCCCAAATCAAGGCGTGTCATCATCCTACTTCCATGCATTGTGGTGGTTTCCCCATTGACTATAAAATTTAAGTCAAGTGACATCTTTCAAAGATCCTCCCATAGCATTTTCCCCTTTGCTACCAGGGGGAAAAGTCCTACCTGGAAAACTTATAAAAGAGGGGAACTTCTAGTATCCATAACTATTATTTCAGTTTTTGAAGACTCAGGAATGCACAGATCGCAGTTCAGGATCTGGACCACAATCTCCCAAATGTTGCAAAGAATCCAAATATATGTCTCCCTTATCAGTGAAAAATTCTGCTTTCACTTCTGGCCAACCTGACAGAGGTGGGCCATGCTGCTTTCCACAGGAGTTTAAAGATTAGTTATTACTGAGGTCTCTGAATAGTGAGATAGCCTCACCTGAGGTGTGCACATCCTAGGAAGCTAAGGAAGGCATCTGACTAAACTCTGCAAGTGCCATGTGGAAGGAAGAGCTGGTAGTGCAGTGCTAATCCATCACAGTAGTGCAAATGCTAATCCATCACTTCTGGTTCCCTCCACCTCTTTCTGCCAGTCCCGAGGCCAGGCCAGACCCACTGTAGTAACAGCAATGCCACAGGGAGGTTTCCCAACAACAAAACCTGCTCAGTACTTCTGTACTTCCAGTAACCAACATATTCAAGGTAGAGGTTACCTAGACACTGCTCAGGCACAGGAGGATAACCATGGCAGAGGCAATGCTCAGGATATCCTGGATGCTGTCACACTGTAGGCACAAGGTGACACCAAACACATCAGCCACTGGCATTTCCAATGATAAGCCATGACTTGCAGGGTTTTCCACATGCTTCTCCCTAATCTGTAGGTGAATTACCATTCCTAGCATCAGCACTCACTACTCCAGTTTGGTCAGATGTCAGAGAGTCTGTCCCAACTACTGCTTTGGGCAGCAGGAGCAACCAGTTTGTTTCTCAATAATTTGGGATCTCAGAGAAAGCAGAAAGTGATACAGTTTTGTTTCACTCAGTGGAAGACAACTGGAAGCACATACTATTATATTTCTAAGCAGAAAAACAAACAAACAAACTCCAAACCCCTTACCTGCAAAAAAGCCCACATTTTTACTGTGATACTACATTTCTGTATATAATACATGGTGGACTTCTATGAAACTAGTTCTGGGCAAAACAACCAGAAACTTCCATAATACCAGAGCAACACCCAGCTCTATGTGACAGTCCAGGCTTCTGGAATACTGCTAGAATATTCCATGGCTGTTATCAACAGTGACTTACTGTCTCCTGTCCTAGTCAACAAAAAAAAGAGAAAAAACCCTTAGATTGCAGCTATTTTCCCTTTTAAAAAAATAATCTGTTCCTTTTCTAGCCCCATCCTTTTCCCTTACCAACTGCTAGAAGAAATGCAAGAACTGAGGAGAAGTGAGAACAAGACAGCATCATACAAACCAGGTTTCAACAGCTGCACACACGGTTTCAACACTGCTGCTAAGAGATCCTCAGGCATGTGCCTGGGTAGTTCCCACTTGAGGATGCTGCAGCACGTACCGAGCTCTGCCTTGCCGAGTCAAGAGTTACAGGGATTCTTATCCTTGTCTTGCACTTCATGTAGCTGCTCACACCGGCGTAATGCCGGTCTCCAATCTCGGGATACTCCCAAGATCTTGCGCAGGAGCAGTTAACGAAGCTGCTGTCCCCCAGACAGCTCAGGTGTTTTCTGTGCTCCCCGCAGCGCGGATGAGGCGCTGCGATTCTCCCTTTCCTGGGGCCCCGCCGCTCCCAGCCCGGCCGAACCCGCGGCTCTGCCCCGCGCCCGCCTCCCGGCGCGGCAGCAAGGGCATCCCCAGCTCTCCCGAAACCTCTGAAACTCAGGAGAATCGCACACACCGGGAAAGCCGCGGGCTGGAGGACTCCCCGCCGGCCCCACGGCGTTTCCCCCCTGGCTGTTGCCGCCTCCCGGCAGCCCCGCGGCCCCCCAGCCCAGCGCAAACCTGGTTTTCCTCCCCGGCACCGCGCCTTCCCCGTCCCCATCCTCCGGAGCACCCGCGGAGCCCGGGAGCGGCTTGGGAGGGGTGGCAGGCACGGAACAGCTTCCAGCCATGCGGCTGCGGGCGCCCGTTCGGGGGAACAAAGGCGGGAGCCGGCGGGCCCGTCCCCGCACACCCCCCGCCGCCAGCCTCCTCCCTCGGGAGCTCCGCAGCCTGGCCAAGAGCACAGACAGA